>OU015490.1:59814737-60414737 GCA_907164885.2 Dolomedes plantarius
AGAGCGAAGTAATCGCAAAAAACAAGCAATTAGTCTCACTCCATAAAGTAAAAGCAAACCAATCCCCGAAACACGAAGGTGCGTTGGAAAGAGTCGCATATTTCACCATTAGGAGACACCTCCCCCGGTGTACAAGGTGTCTGATTTAGTGGCTATAAACCTTCACCCGCCATCTTTCTCGCCAAATACTTTGTTGGCGATCTCCCGCAGTGCCACAACGGCTTCTGTGGCAGCGGGGGGTAGGTTGCTGGTAGACGCGACGGGATTGTCTGATGAGTCTCCTTATCGTCTGTCTTGGCTCTTGAGCAGGCCTGCACAACTCGAAATCTGATGACGACCACCATATTAATTTATGGAAAGCATGCTGTAGATCGCAAGAAAATAGAAAAATTGGAAAAGCGAAAATTACTTAGCGTTGCTTACCTCCTTTTTTTTATAAGCATTTTGGTACTTCTCTGTTTAACTGTTTACTCATACTGGGTTTGGCGCGCTGCCAAAATTATAACTCGCGACGGACTCTGAATTTTTTCTTTCTGGAGGACCGTTGTTGAGGAACGTAATCATATGTTAAAGCATCCGTCTCATTAAGGCTGCTGTGTACTAACCATATGGGATTCGCTGACCTCAATGTTAACCTATGGAGAAAATGTGTCCAAGGATTGCCGACTTGGATTGAAGGATTTTTTTTTTAATTGTACTCCGTAATGGAGAAAACATTTTGGCTGAGGTCCTTTGGCTGAGGTGGTTACATCTTTGGCTCCAATGGTTGAGGTGGTTACACCTTTGGTTCATTTTTCGTTTTTTGAAAAAACAGGCAAATAATATTTTAAATTTTAAATTATCCGGTGAAAAACCGGGTCTAGTGTGTTTTAGAAGCCCCTACATTCCTTTGGTAGATGAAATGTATAAAATGAATCCTGTTGCAAGGTACAGAAAAGTTGAGGCTATCTGAAAATACCATTTTTACCATTTTTTATTAACTTGCTTTCTTGTTTATTTGTGCGTGTGTTTGTCCCTTACAAATCTTGCATTCGAATTTTAACTAACTTCCCGACTAGCTAGACATTTGATACTTTTAGAATAGCCCATAACACGATGACAATGCATTTTTAAAATACTTTTAGCCATCTTTAAGCATTATTGAATTCATTTTCAGTTAATTTTGTTTTGTAGACTGGTGCAGCCATCTACTGGCCGGCACGTGAACGAAAAGTTAAACGCAAGTTAACTTCCAATTAACTTCATTTTCTTTCAAGTTGATGGGATAATTCATCAAAAAAAAATTTTTAAGTATTTTTTAATACATAGAATTGTCAAGTTTATATGATTCAGCAGAAAATTTAAAAACGTGGTATATAAAAAGTTCTTTTTATCTTGTAATTATGTTGGATTATCGGCATTTATGTAGCTGTCAATATTAGACACATTTTCTCCATAGATTAACATCGAGGAGAGCGAATCCAATAGGGTTAGTACACAGTAGCCTTAAGAGGTAAAACGGGTCAATTTTTCTGTAAAACCAAACTATTTGTGATAAACAACTTTAACAAGCTTATGAAAACTAGCTGAACGAGATCTTGGAGCTTGCATTGGCTTTACTACCTGTAAAATGGCTTCAACGCTTCGACACCGGGTCACAAAAAATATATCTGGGGGTTTTAAGCAGAACAGGGATTTAATTTTTCCCAGCTCGAAACATCGAGAAACGAAAGAAAGACAGGAATATTTAGAATTTGAACAAAAATTTCGGAGAAAAAGAAAATTGTTTCCTATTTTATAAAATTGTTAAATTCGCGGTCATTTCGAAACGATGAAACCGATTTTTTTATGAAATTTTATTTTTGTATTTTTAAATCACTGCTGACTTGTGGACCACTTCAAGCACCCTGGAAACCCCGGGTCAGTCTTCCGCAAATTGCTCTTGCGATGGGGTCCGAATTTTCTTGCGCTATTATTCCCACGCATTTCATAATGATCTTCCCCATCAAACGTGTTTACATTGAAAGATTAAAAAATTACAAGATAAAAAGAACTTTGTGTATACCATGTTTTTAAATTTTCTGTTGAATCATATAAACTTGACAATTCTATGTATTAATAAATACTTTTTAAAAAATTTTTTGATGAATTATCCCATCAACTTGAAAGAAAATTAAGTTAATTGGAAGTTAACTTGCGTTTAACTTTTCGTTCCCGTCCCGGCCGATAGATGGCTGCACCAGTCTACAAAACAAAATTAACTGAAAATGGATTCAATTCTGCTTAAAGATGGCTAAAAGTATTAAAATGATGTATTGTCATCGTGTTCTTAGCTATTCTAAAAGTTTCAAATGTCTAGCTAGTCGAGAAGTTAGTTAAAAATCGATTGCAAGATTTGTACTGGACAAACACACACACAAACAAGAAAGCGAGTTAATAAAAACATGGTAAATAAAAATAATTGAACGATTGAAAATTTTGTTTAAAAAGATAAAAAATTAAATTAAAAACATTTTTTTATTTTGATATATATATATATATATATATATATATATATATATATATATATATATATATATATGTTAAACCAACCGCATTATATTGCATAATTTTTTGCCCTTTCGAGCAAGTTTTGAATAATTTTTCTTCAATTCAATTTCATTTTCTTTCATTTTCTCTTTCTTTCATTCATTTCATTTTCTTTAATTCAGGATTAATAAAAAGAATCGATCCTCCCAGAATGGATCTTGCGGCCTGTTTCCACTGAATTCGGAGCGTGACGTTGTGTCAGCGTTAAAAATTTTAACCAATCACAGAGCTCAACTCGACGGAGTGACGCAAAGCAACTCTTACGATGCAGTGTGAAGAGGCCTTAAGAGTCAACACGACGTATCTCATTCGTGGTTAAGGCATATCTAGAAATAGTTTACAGAATCGGCTGACTCCGTGACGGCGCCATATGCATGCTATGCTAGTGCGCGTAAGTATAAAATCGGAAAAATTTTAGACGAAAATTCTGGTGAAGTTGGACAATCAATTATCCGTTGTTATGCGTGTAATGTTGGGATAGTAACTGCGTCTATTTATTTCTCAACTTATCTATATAGTATATATAAAACAGTTCCGTAACTGACTGACTGACTGATAGATAACGCACAGACCAAACCGCTGGAACCAAAGGGCTGAAATCTTGCATGGCGATTCTTCTTATAGCGTAGGGGTGCACTAAGAAATATTTTTGAAAAATTCTTCTTAGATTTTTTTTAATTAAATTTTCAAGCTGTTTTTGTAACATTCTTTAAAGTTTGCATTTAAAATAATAATCTGAGGGTTATAAAATTTATATCACGAGAAAGATCATAAAAATTTCTTTAAAATAAAATCTTATCCGAATCTTTACCTCCATTTTCTGATTTTTCGTGAGTTTTTAAAGATTAATTTTAAGAATTTAATTTATTAAATGCTGATCACGTTGTTTCTTTTCTTTTTGTGATACTTTAAACTAATTATGCGTCACGGGAATAACAACGAAATAAATAGAAAAAAAAATTTTTCTTTCTAATGCAGCAGACGATTGGACATTATCCAAAAAAATATTGAAATACAGTAAAAGAAATGTTCCTCAAACTGCACTATATTCTTTAGTATGTTCTATTAGATTTAATTTGAATATTTTCTTCTTCATTATTTTGTCTATAAAAATATCCGTTACGATTTTTTATAAATTTATTTATTTATTTTTTTACATCAATTGCATACATTGACCGTTGTATTTCATTTGAATGTACTCCGTAACGAAGTACGAGTTTTCAGCTAGTATTCAGAAGTTTTGTCTTCGCAAATTTACAATATTTAACATTGTTCTAAAACTGGAACTCAATATGTCTAGCGGTAGTGCATAGGAGTCTCAAAAGCATCTCGCTCGGAAGCGAGACTATAGCCAAGAGTGGCCCCTGAGTACCCTGACGATACCGGTACCGCCGAATTGACCTCTCATGAAAATGGTGACAACAATTGAAAATTACCTGTAAAAACATTTTATTTTCACTAAACCTTACACAATAAATATATATAAAATACACGCGTAGAAAATCTCAACATCCTTTAAGTGATACACGAAATGAAAAATACCCCAAAGGTAAGGCGGCATAATATGCAAATTTTAAACCCAAAAGAAAAAAAAATTTATTTAAACCTCACAGTAATCTGTATAAATATTTTGAAAATATTTATACAGATATTTTGAAACATTTTCTAAATATTTAAATATTTCCAAAATGTTTCAAAATGTACAAAATTTGAAATATTTTCAAAATCTGTACAAATATTTTGAAAAGAAAATTTCAAAATATTTATACATATGTTAATTTTTTCTTCATTTTTGAAAAAAACCCAATTTTTTAGATTCATTTTCGTTTTAGGGATAACGTTACAGGAATTTTTTATTCTTAAGTCAAGAATATTGAAGGTAGTTTCATAAAAATATATTAAAAGAACCTTGTACAAAATTTCATAGGGATACCTTGGGATTAATTTTTAATATATATCCTTTTACAGGTGAGGAATCGTAGAAAATTCCATCCCAAAATACATAGACTTAAAGTACAGATGTACAGAAAATGTTTTCAGCCAAAATAATAAAAATGTCCTCCCGCCCGGTCTACCTTAACTTTCTGACAATTTTTTTTCTTTTTTTTTTGGGGGGGGGGGGGGAGGGGCAAAGGATGTCCTTGTTCCCGTTGCTTTCGGAGCGTCAGCGATAAAAAATTTAAACAATTACAGAGCTGAACGCAACAACGTCCTCCCTTGAAACTGATTCAAGCTCAGTGCTGACGGAGAGCCCAATGACCACGTGATATGTTAAACCTATCAAAGATTGTGTTCGCAATCTCGGAGCCAACAGAGAAACGCAATGTGAACGAGACCTGACAAGCTTTGGCTGTACTTCCTTTCTCGTGTCTTGATGGAGGCACGAATATATATATGCACAATAAAGCAATTTAAGTTGATCTGTAGGGAAGTGGAGCAACTAGTCCTCCTCATCAGTTTTATGCTTGAGATATTTATTCTTTATCTATCCTTTCGAAAGGTCAAGTTTTAACTAAAACGTTTTCCTTCAGATGGTTCCTTCAGAAACGTTTTCCTTCCTCACGAATAGGCAGCACGTACTTGAACTATTACTTTGATTAGTTTCTGACTTGAACGTCGGGAAGAAGCGTTTTTGTTTTAATGGACAATCAAGCAATCGCTGTTTGGAATATCATCAACTGCATGACCTTGAGGGGTCACAGGATCTTGAAGCTCGAAGAAAAGTCTATAAAATATGGTCTAATTCTAACCACAAAAACTCAAATAATATTAAAAAAAGAAATTTTCTTTCTTTATGCATATAAAGTACATATCTTTAAATGTCATATATAAAAAATGGAAACTATAAATCTATAAATAATTTTCAAATTAGCAGTTTAGAATTCTATATGATTAACTGGTCATTAAAAATCCTAAAGTGCTGCGCGCATCATAAAATTGAGACACATGCTTACAGAAAATAATTAATGGTTAGAATAAATACACTTGAACTATATTTTCCTGTAATGTAAAACCAAATAAATTGTAATAAGTGTTATTTAAAATAAAAATTGAGCATAAAATTGGAAAACTTCAGAAATTATCACAATTATTTGCATAATTTTCCCACTTTAAAAGAAAGTATTCTATAATTGCACGTTTTCCTAGTTTTAAAATGTAGAGTACCATGAAATATACAGATGAGTGTAGTTTTATCAGTTTCCTATTGATAGTTTAAAAGTAATGCTGCACGCAAACTCAAACTAGCAGTTAATCATATAAAATTCTAAACTGCTAATTTGAAAATTATTTATCGATTTATAATTTCTATTTTTCTATATGACATATTTAAAGGAATATACTTTATATGTAAAAAGAAAAAAAATTCTGTTTCTTATAATATTTGAGTTTTTGTGGTTAGAATTAGACCATATTTACAGTCATTTCGTCGAGGTTCTGTGCCCCCTATACAGTTGATGCACCTGTGCACTTGGTTGAAAGAGGTCTCACTTTCATTTTTGGCTCAAAATTTTGTTGGGTAGCCTTATTTTTGTTAACTTTTTAAAAATAAAGTATGCGTTTTTAACCAAAAATCTTTTTTTTTTTTTGGTAACATTTAGTCTCAATCCCTCGGAAACTTATTGGTGATATTTTAGACCCGGGGTATCCTTGTGATTAGCGCATCAAAATTCACACTGAGGGTGCTCGGTTCGAATCCCGACGCGCTAACCACTGAATTCTGTCATGTCTAACCCGGGTATGGACGTTACATCTGTAGGTCTGAAAGTCCCTCCGTGGGGTTTGTAGGGGTGGGAGAGTCTACGAGCCCACCAGATGTCGCCCTGACGAGACTACGTCAATATTGTGGTCGCACAGAACAGAAGTCGAACTCGGACTCCTGTGTCCCCAATAGCAAGTGCTAAAACCGGATCT
This sequence comes from Dolomedes plantarius, assembly GCA_907164885.2. NCBI lineage: Eukaryota > Metazoa > Arthropoda > Arachnida > Araneae > Dolomedidae > Dolomedes > Dolomedes plantarius. The sequence continues at coordinate 59,821,218 of OU015490.1, forward strand.
GAACCTATATAGCCCTATAAGGGGCATACGACAGTGGAAGAACGAACTTATTACCTTTAATTTGTTTTTAACATAGGATTACGTTTCTCAATAACGGTCCTTCGGAGAGAAAAAAAACTGTCCTGCGTCGCGAGTTATAATTGTGTCAGCGCGCGAAACTCAGTAGCAGTAAACAGTTAAACGGAAAAGTACCAAAATGCGTCAAAAAAAAAAAAAAGAGGTAAACAAATGATAATTAATCCTACGTTAACAACCTGCGGTAGTTTCGTTAGAGGTGACTACCTGAAATATTTTTTGCTCCAGTGAGGTAGATTTCTTTCTATGTTCATACTTCCTTCATTTTATTGTACAGTTCTCATTATTCATTATCTTTCTCATTAAACAAAAAATTCCCCTTATCAACTTATCTTGATATGAAAGCCCAAAACTTTTGAAAAGGAAACTTTACTATCAACTAGTGTTACCAAAGACATCATATACATTTTAACTATCACTGACACTATTCATACGATTGCCTCAAAAAAAGTCTTTCTCTATTACAGAGTACAATTTAAAAAACAATAATTTAAAAAAAAAATCTTTAAATCCGAATCGATAGTATTTGGAAACATTTTTTCCATACGTTGATATTAAGCTTAGCAAATCTAGTAGCGCTATGTTGGTCGCCAAATAAAAAACGCCAATGTCTTTCTCTATTACGGAGTACAATTTAAAAATAATAATTTTTAAAAAAAATCTTTAAATCTAAAAATCTTTAAATCTTTAAATGAGTCGATATTCATTTGAAACATTTTTTCCATACATTAACATTAAGCTTAGCAAATCCAGTAGTGCTACGCTAGTCGCCAAAAAAAATCGCCAATGTCTATCTCTATTACGGAGTACAATTTAAAAAATAATAATTTTTAAAAAAATCTTTAAATCTGAGTCGATAGTCATTAGAAACATTTTTACCATATATGTTAACATTGAGCTTAGCAAATCCAGTAAGGCTCTGTTGATCGCCAAAAATATCGCCAACGTCTCGGCGATGGAAAACCACGTCCGTGTGAGAAAAGGGAACTGACAGCTCCAAAGCTAACAGAACTCACCCCAGAAGCGGAACTCTCCGCTCTCTGTTATTTCGCCTCCGACCCTTGCACTTTATATTTTGGCCCATTCTTTAGTGAGTGTGTAACACACGCTGTTACGGTAGAAATACCACCAAGAATTGTCGGTCGTTTTTCACTCACCTTTCTCGTTTAGCCCGGGCAGTTCACTCTGCTGTTAGCGACTGACTGCGAGGATATATCTCCCCGGCCTCGCAGTATTGGGAATCGTATATCATGCAATAAATCAGCAGGTCCAGGTGCACAATGCGGAATAGTTTTTCGTTTGCTTCCTTCCCCAGCAGACAAAAAGTAGTGGTATAAAAAATTTTTGAGAACTTGTTGGAATGCGTCAACATTAAAGCTGCTGGGTATTAGCCCTGTTGGATACGTTCAGCTCAGTGTTAACCTATGGTGAAAATACCTCCAATAATTGTCGACATGGATTTAGAGATTTTTTTTCTTTTAAATTGTATTCTGTAATATCGCAAGATGGGTTACTTTGTGGCGGATTTTAATTTTTTCCCTGTGCCAGCAGATCAGTTTTAAAAGCAGCCGAAAACGAACAATTGCAAAACATTGGTTCATTCTTTCCTTACGTAGAAATGGGAACCTTGATCTTTAATTAGATCCATTGAGAAATTAAAGTTAAAATGTGTCACAAAGCTGCCCCTCTGAGTGGGGCTACTTTGTGACATCTGTGTTTTCGCCTTGAAATCCAAGAGGAAAAATTACTTGACACAAAGTTAGACAGTAAAACGTTTATCAAAAGCTTGATACACAATTATATATACCTATTACAAATATTGGATAGCTTTATACATATCTTTGACATCAAAGAGACCTCGTGTGCTCGGGGCAGCCATGAATTCTTTGAGAAGATGAGGAAATTCATTTTTCGGCACATTCTGCTCCATCGAGTAGATTTTTTTTCCAGATAGTCAATAGTTCTTTCGCTCTAGTAGTATTTTAGAAGACGAAAAAGTGCAACATCGAGCGGCGGAGGAGTTGGTCGACTTTGTGGGTTATTTTGTGACAGCGTCAATGTGTCACAAAGTAACCCCGTCACCTTTCGATATTTAGGTTATGTTCTCATATCTCTCGGAAATATCACTACACAAAAGTCATATTGCTCCACAATCCAACCAACATATTGACAATAAAAAATGATTACCTGTGGTAGTTGGCTATATAAGGTGTTAGCCTTCAGCACACAAAGTTTCCGAAGTTTGAGTCAATAGCTTGACAACAGGTTTCAACAGTTCACTGTCCAGCGAAGACAAATGGCACGCAGAAGCTTCGGATAATGGCCACTAGACGTTTCTGTATGTTGGCGCTGTTCTTTGCCTACTGGTATCACGGGCACGGGGCAAGATCCGAAATACGAAAAAATAACTGTGTGTCACAGTTACCCTTGAAGTCACAAAGTAACCCCCGTCTTACGGTAGGTAAAGATATTTTTTACTCTGCTATCTTATCTAATTTTGTCCACCCAAGGAAATGATGTGCGTTTAAAACACAGTATAACCCCCAATTTTTCCCGGAGTAATTGAAATTAAAAATATTATTTGCGTTTCTTTTAAAGAATGAAAAAGCACAGTCAAAAATTTCTCTCTCTATTACTGAGTACAATTTAGGTAAAAAAAAGATCTTCCAATCCAAGTAGACCATCAATGGAAAATTTTTCTCCATAGGTTAATACTGAGCTGAGAGAATCCGATAGGGCTACTACGCAGAAACTGTGGATGAGTTGAAGAAGCGTATCATTCAAGAAATTAGTGTAATAACTCCTGATATGCTACGAAACACTTGGAGAGAACTGGATTACCATTTAGACGTTTGCCGTGCTACAAAAGGTGCACACATCGAAATCATGATACTATGATCGAAATCTATGATTGATATTAAACTTGTGACATAAATGATACAGCGCTAGTTTCACTTTTTGTACGATTTATTTCATCTACAGGTCCTAAAGAAGGACATTTAGAATTATTGTCACTCAAAGGTCAAATACGTGGAGAGGATTATAGCAAATGCTGTAATTGAGTGCATTGAAAAACATCATATCCTACTCGACAAAACTGTCTCAATTTCAACAGATGGGGCGAAAAGTATGACCGTTGTAAGAAACGGATTTGATGCTATTTTGAGATAAATTCATCTAGACGCGCTCTGTGCGCAGACATTTAATCAACTAGGACAGGGATTGCGAACCCGTGACCTGCGGGTCACATAGTGACACGTGAGACGATCACATTGTTTTAACATCCATTTAACTTTTCAAATTTTGATTTCCATTCGTCGGACTCCGAGATCTATAATCTAATTTGTACTAGAAATAATTTTTTTAAAAATAATTGTTTGAAATTGATTTTTTCCTCTTTTTGCCAAACATAAGTTTTAAAACACTCTTCTTCAGTACTAGCGAATGCAAAAGAAATATTTGACGAAAGATTCTCCCAATTTCGTGAAATGGAGAAAACTTAAATTATCCTCTTTCGATTGGCTTCAAATTGATAACTTAGAAACGGAAATGGTTGAATTTCACGACAGTGTTGTACGGAGGAATAAATTTCTAGAATTAAACGTAAACTTAGAAAAAAAATTACAAGATCTGGAAAATTGTGACGAATATAATTTTAACAACAAGCACCGAAAATATTATTTTAACTGAATGGAACTCGTTGCCTACTTCGTAAATGTCGATGAAAAACTTAACAAGAGCTTCTTTGACAATGTTTGGATCAACCTACGTTTGCGAACAGTTGTTTTCGACAATGAATTTTATTAAAAGTAAGAATAGAAATCGCCCCGGCATCGACTTGTCCGCTGCGTGTGTACGATTAAAAGTTACAAATATCGAACCACGTATAAATAAATTATCGTCCGAAAGACAACAACAAGTGTCACATTAAGTTCGATAATTTTTGTACTTATTTTCTTCCTGATATTGATAGTTTTAAACAAATCCTAATAAAATGTTAAATATGTTTTTGTTTTAAATATATATCGTATAATTTTTTTAATTTCCGAAGGTCTTCCAAAGACCGAAAAAAAAATTTTCTAAGTGACACGCGGTTTTAATTTCTACGGTTTCAAGACATTTTTTGACACGCGTTAGAAAAAGGTTGGTGAACTAGGAGAAAGGTTCCTGAACTAGGAGATGCGAGGCCATTGTTCATATTAGTGTTTGTCTGTCATTGTTATGATTTAATTTTATGGATACTTTACAATTTAATTTTATCAATAAATAATATCGATATTTAGTATAAGTTTTATTCAACATACCTATAGTTTAACTAAGACATAAAACTTTAAGTACAGTTTATTAAGTTAATTTTAGGGAGCGCTGTGGAGTGAAAGAAAATGTAGTGTCGAGGATCGAGAAAGGTATGTTGAGATGTTTGGGCATACAGAGAGGATGAACGAATGTAGATAGACGAAATAAGTATACAAAACGAATGTGGATGGAAGAGTTGGAAGGGGTCGACCTCAGCGAACGTATCTCATTCAGATTGAGGACGTTCTTAGCAATGGCCAGCTTTGGAGTATCCTAATTAAATTAATAGCAATGCACCTACCTATATAGTTTGAGTTTAACAAAATTAGGCTCTCAAAAGAAATTTCAATCGTTGTACTGTTGACATTTGTCTCTGTTGACTAATGAGTTTGCCGATCACTGTCCTAAGCCATATCCTGATCTAATAACAAACTTTTTACCAATAGGGTACCATTTAAATGATCCCTCTGCCAATTATTCTCGCATTTAACAATTTTTTTCTCGCATAAAATGCTACTGGAGAAATTGGGAGTTGAACCGAGAATATTAATGCTTTTCTGTCGGCTCCTGCTGACCCCTAAGCCATATCCTGATCTAATAACTAACATTTTACCAATAGGGTACCATTTAAATGATCCCTCTGCCAATTATTCTCGCATTTATCAATTTTTTTCTCGCATAAAATGCTACTGGCGAGAGCGGGATTTGAACCGAGAATATTTTTGCTTTTCTGTCGGCTCCTGCCGACCCCCTAAGCGATATCTTGATCTAATCCCAAACGTGAGGTATGATGTCGTAACTCCTATTGGATTATTTTTAGTTCTACCAGAATTAATGAAATAACCTCTATATAACGAATACGTGTGTCCTTTGCGCATACATTTAATTGGGATACGTTAGAATATGCACGCGAGAGTTATACTGCTGCCTATGACATCATCGACCACCATAATCCAATGCGCCGTGTAGACTCCACAAAAATCAACCGCGCAACCTATATCTTGCAAAGTTAAAGCACCCAATAAGTTATATTTGACAGCGGAGAAATTCTACTAAAATCTGGAGTCAGAAAGAAGCACGTTTGATAGATGCCTCACATGGGAAGTTCCCAGCTCTGAAAACTGCAACGAATCAGGAATACAGAGTTAGCTGTAACTGTCGTCCCAGCCACGAAGCACAGCCGGGTCGCCGAGAGGGTGTTTGTTGTTGAAAACGCAGCGCGGCGGGACGTCCGACGAAAATGGTCTTCTGATCCTGACCAAAAAAGAAAAAAAATTGTTGTACGGTGTCAAACCTCAGAGATTTAGTGATGTTGCACAGCTGCATTTCTTCTCGCTTTTGAATATAGTCTTTTGCTTCTTTTTTTTTCTTCTACGTTCTGTTCCCGAGCTTTTCAAATGATAATAATTTTCTTTCTCTTTGGTTGTAAAGGTGGACTGTTAGATCCTTACTAGTCGGCATCGGTTAAGAATATTTTCCATGTTTTTCAAATCAACACTTACGAGCATTCGGAAAAGATTGTAAAATAAAATTGTCTCTGATATATATTTATATTTATATATATATATATATATATATATATATATATATATATATATATATATATATATATATATATATATACATACAGTGTTCGATTTCTATAAATACAGATGCCGGAACTGTAACCTTCCGTTGTGTGTTGGAGTATTCCAAATTATTAGTCTGAAAACAAGAAATATTTGGTTATACAAAAACTTGAACATTTTATATAATTCCAAGTTTTATTTTGCAAAACAAGTACAAAAATGTGTTGTAGTAAAGTAATAAAGGTAATAAAAGTGATTAAATAAGTGTTTTTAACTATCGTAATCCGGCGCGTTCCACCTCAAATCGAGCCCTGTACATATATATATATATATATATATATATATATATATATATATATATATATATAGAGAGAGAGAGAGAGAGAGAGAGAGAGAGAGAGAGAGTCAGTCAAAACAGTCAATTAACGCACTGTTAATCAAACTCCCAAAGTTAACTGCATTTCAGAACCGAAAATAGTTATGAGAAAAATCGAACCACAGACAAATTAATTCACTAATAAAACCAACTTATTAATAGCACTGAGATATTTTGACTCCAATGTGGGGCTTAACAGGAGCTATTTCTACAATTCTAAGTACTAACCGATAGACTTATTATAAACTAATTATTATTATTAATTATAGACTAATCAATATATAGACTTATTATTAATTAACGAAACTAACTGATAGACTAATTATAATCGCAATAAGAGCACAGTTAATCTGATCTTCTGACTCCAGTATATAGGGCTCATAGAGAGGCCCTATCCTTATTGTGGGGTTTCTTGTGTCCTAGAGGGGTGTTGCTCCGGTTTAAGCACTTGCAGCTGGACACCAAAAGTGTCGGACTAAGTCATGGTACCACTACAATTTAGTCCGAGCACCCCCTAGGGTCGACGTTTAGAGAGCTCGAACCCTCTTCCATCCCCGCAAACCTCACGGAAGGACTTCGCAGCCTACAGATTTAACATGCCCATAACGTGCCATTATTTATTAAACCTGACTGTAGTCTAACTGTCTCATAAACTGCTATTTTTTTATGAGTAAACAGAATATAAAAGAAATGCAATTAATGCCCAAAAAAGAAAAAGAAAAAAAATACACAGAATGGGAAGCTAAAATGCAGCCCCACTTTCCACGTTATCGGCAGTAGATGCCCTCCAGAAATTCCTCACCATGTCAAAAATACACACAGTGAATGTTCACAGTTGGCCACAATGGATGTCTCGAGTTTTGTCACATAGGGAGGAGTATGAACTGTGGACGACTATATTATATTCAGCCATTTCTTTTATTCGTTACTGCTGCCATCTAGCGGCAAAAAGTCCATTTCTAAAGGTTTTCTATCAATTTATGTATTGTCGTGGATTTCATCTGTTTCATTTATCAGACCTATTTATCAATATATATATATATATATATATATATATATATATATATATATATATATATATACCAGGTATCAAGAAAGGAACATATTTAGTCGCATAATACTCTCTTTTCTGTACTTTTAATATGCAAAGTCGAGAGATTTCACGTGATCAGATAAAAAACGTACTCACATTCTACATTTTCAAATTTTTACTTTATCTATCATACTAGCGTTTAACCTCAAATACCCAACATTCCAATTAAGTTTAACCCCATATTTTAGCTAACCTCTCGTTTAGTGTTTACATTATTGACTTATGTTGTTGTTTCCATACAAAGACAGGCATCTTACATCCTCTTGAAAATAAAATTACATCATGAAATCCTCTAAAACTGCTATGATACCCCATAATAATAATTTTCTTTCAAAGTGGAATCTTATTTTGTAACTTTCACACACATTTATGTGAGGTGCACATTTTTGTATACTAAGACTCTAAAAGAACCCAGTTGATTGACGATTATCATCCTCTTTGTCGATATATGAGATATTTTATGCAAAAAATTTCAGTGTTGTTCATAAAATTATAAAAAGATAAGATGAAAAAATATTTAAAATTTTCAGAGATGCAATTTTTAAGTTTCCGTAAATATCATGATAATGAAATATGCCGATATTTTTTAATATTATACCAACATAGTGAGTCATTCTTTGTAAAAACATTATGTTATAAAGATTTAGTAAGAAAGTTATTTTTAATACCACATCTTTCAGTTTCCCGTATACATATATTGTAAAAATTTCATTGGTCTTCATTTTACCAAAAATCCTCCGTATTTACAAAAATGGTGAAAGAGAGTATGGTTTAATGATCAATTGATCACATTCTTGCTCAGAGACGAAAAAATAGTGCTGCCATCTAGGGAAATAAGATGTAAAATATGAGTGTGTATTTTCATTCATTATTTATTAGATTTTTTGCTAATCTCTAAAGTTTAATCTGTTATTTAATGAAACAATTTTTAAAAAGGTAAGATCATTTCAGAGACAAGTATGAAACATCAGAGAAAAAATTACTAAGATTTTACTTTATTCCAATCTTTTAATTACAATTAACTTGATTCCGCTAACTTTTGCTATTAATAACCAATATAATAACAAAATATGTACCTAAAATATTTCATTGGAAGAGCACATTCACTCTGATGAATAAATAAATAAAAAAATATAAAAATTCCTTGAAATAAGAAAATTAGAGTGACATCATGGTAAGCCACTCAGTTTACCATGATTCCAAAATAGTCCTTATTTAGGAATTGATCAGTGCTGCCATCTATACGCATTCAAGACTAGTTTAGTATACTTGAGAATACCTTTTAGCTCCACTTTTTAACTGTAACTTCCCATTGAAACAATAAAGAGTCTAAGACTCCCTTCGGTTGTTTCTCTGTCAAATGAGCCTGGGTACCGGTCTAATTAGCCTTTATGTAGCAAAAGGCTGTTGACCGTAGCGTTCTAGGTTCTAGGCCAACCAACTAACCAACCATAGGGAGCAGTGGCGGACCAAGGCGGGGGCGGGGGGGGGGCGGTCCGCCCCGGGCCCCACTTACTAAGGGGGCCCCACGAGAGGGGTCTTTTTTAAAATTGAATAACTTTACTACAAAAAATTACATTTTTAATGAAAAAAAAATCAGACAAGAATGTTATTGTTTGTATAAAATATTACACTTTCATATTTTAGCGACTTCCAACATTTCACATGCCCCCCCCCCCACTTAACTTGAAATAAATTAAAACGTTAATAGAAGTTCAGTAACAACCATAAATTTGTAGAAAACTTTTAAGAAAGCTGGGTTTTTTGCCGCCTTTTCAAACTGTGAAAGTGAAGATTCCGATTATGTCTTTAGCCTTAACATAGATTTTAACAATGATATGATCCATAGCATAAATTCGATGCTATATTTTTTTCTGATTTTATTAATATTATATTTTTCTCATTGTATAACTAACTATTCAAACATGAATTCTATTTTTATTCAATTTCAAAAAATCCCAATATTTCATATTTTAAGGACCGTCCGGTAGTCAAAGCGCTGAGGAGGGCCCTAACTGTATTCAATTCGTGCCCCCCCCGCAAAAAAAAAGGTTAGAAGCACGCTACGCCTATGGTGCTGAGAGATGCCATAGAGCTGACGCTGAGTTTGCTGAGAATCGCCCGACATTCTTCGTCGTATTCCAGAACCCACGAACTTTTCTTGATGTATTTTAAAATTTTTGTACGTAACCGTATTTATCCTAGAATTGCAATAAACGCATGAAAATCATTAAATAGGCGGATAGTCTTTATTTTGAGCAAAGTCCTTATAGACCAGGCCCTAATTTTCCACTAGGCCCGGGGCTAGGGGCTCCGAATGTTGGGGGGCCCCAAAAACTTTTATTTTAACAGAAGAGAAAAAAAAGAAAATTTCCAATTCAGTTCTTTTTTATTTTGCCTTTTTCAATATCAATTTTTTTTATATATCCTTTCAAATTTGATTGATTGGTTCATCATATGTATAGCTATATGTATCGTTCATATGTATGTTATAGTGTATATAAGAGATTACTAAGTTTTTCTGGTTGCATTGTATTGGTGTTTTAATTTAATGAAGAAGTTAATATGTTGTATTGCTTTTTGTTGTTTGATAATGCTCAAGGCTTCTACGCTTCAAATAGCCAATTCTCGGGAAAATGATACTTTCACAATGATTCATGATTATTTTTTGTGTGTGTCAATTTTGGAAATTTTACGCCCACATCACTGTTAGGGGGCCCCCATCGCCCCATCCCGAGTTGTGCCTAAAGTCAAGAATTTTCTAAATCGGGCCCTGTTATAGACTGGTTAGTTTTCTGGTGTCAGAAGTCCTGATTTAAGCATTAGGTTGAGGAAAGACTGACTGATGACGACGATGAGCCTGGAAATTACAGGTAAGCCGATTCTTTGTCAGATTCTGGCTTTGGCGTAATATGGGAATAATGTTGTGTGTTTTGGAAAATTTGGAAAATTGATAGATGCAGTGGAGAAGCTGTGCGACGAGTCTGAAAACCTAGATACAAGAGGATCAGCTCAGATTATAATGGCAAATGTTTGCGATTTTAAGTTTATAGCGTTTCTACGCCTGTAGTCAGACATTTTGGAGGAAATCAACCACACTCAACACTACCTGAAAATTTAGGGGATTTCCTTGGACAAGGCTTTAAATAAACTAAGAGCATTGGAACTTTTTATTAAGGAAAGCAGAGAATCTTTAGTTAGTGATGCTTTGGACTTCGCTTCCCAGAAATGTGAAGAAATGGGAATTGTTTTTGAAAAGAGAGGCAGAAAAAGATCGAAAAAGATGATGCCGGGTGTAAAAGCTAAAGATGAGGGTTTATCTTTACAAGAAGAACTAAGGAGGTCCATGTTCCAATGTGTAGATAGGTTGTATTTGGAACTCCAAACAAGAACAAAATCCATGGACAACATTCATAACAAATTTGAAGTCTTGCAGTCGGTTAATTTGATCAAAGCTCTAGATGAGAAATTGCCAGAACTTATTTCTCGTCTAACTGAAAGTTACGACGAATTTTCTAAGGACGAGGTTTTGCCAGAAATAAAAAGACTAAGACGTAAATGGTCGGATAGCCCTTACGTCTAAGGACCTCCATCAATCGTTTCTGCATAGATTGAACCAGTTTGAATGTTTCATTAGGAGATATATTATTCCATTCCATAATGATAATCTTCAAATATTAATACAGAGGAAGTCAAAAAGTGGTCAGCTCTTCAAGTTTTTCAGTTCATTGTTGGTATGGAATTTCAAGAGTCAGTACCAAACTTGTATTTAGCACTAAAGTTGTTTTTGACGATTTGCATTTCAGTCGCAACTTGTGAAAGAAGTTTTTCGAAATTGAAAGTCATCAAAAACTATTTGCGCTCAATAATGAGCCAAATCAGACTAAATGGCCTAGCAATGTTATCCATCGAGAACAAGTTGGCTATGAAAATAAACTTTCATGAGACAATTAGATAATTTTCTGATGCAAAAGTTAGAAAAAGACAATTTTAAAAGGAGGCTTTTACCTATTTGAAATTAATACAGAATTCTTAATTTAACTTGCTTATATGGAATTTTTTTAAATTTTTGTTTTTAATAAATTTTTAGAACGCAAACCCCCCCTCCCTTTTTGGAAATGTCCCTGGGTCTCATATTACATGGTTTCACACAACACGGCATTTTCTAGGTGATGTATTCCCATTCTATTTTTTTCAGACTGATACTGTAAATGTGTATTCCTTGTGAAAAGTAAGAATTTTAAAAGTTGAATTACCAATAAAGTTAACGTAGATCAAAGTGAGGTATTTCTTTGGTTTTCCTTGAGGCTACCTGAATATTATAAGTAAGTATTGGCACCAAAATGGCTCCTTTTCTTTTTAATATGAATTTTGTCTTTAACTATTATCGCTTTTATTAATCAAACGGCCAAGCCTTTTACCATTCACCTTGGCCTGACGAAAAATTCATACAATGAAAACCAGCGCCGTACAATTGATTTTAACCTTGTACCGAACAGTAAGTTAGCGAGCTCATGGATCAAGCGGTTAGAACGTTGGTCTCGGAGCTGTGCCGTGCGGTACGTCATTGGTTCGATTGCTCGAACCCAGGCCTTGACATAAGACTTTTTTCATTAATTTAACGCTTAAACAGTAATGATCATTGCTCACCTCGTACTGCACGAGTTCGCTCCCTTATTCAGTCAATTTTTTCTCTGCACACAGGGGCGTGCCGACGGGGGAGGGGGGAAGCGGGACAGGACCCCCCCCCCCACACACACACACACAGAGCTAAAATAAATTTTCTAAATTTACAAAATAATGCAAAAATATTTCGTATAGGCCTAATAGTAATTGTGTTATTTATTCTTTACCATTACGATCTTTATTGCACTTATATTTTTATCGATCTTTATTGTTACAATTTTAGCGCTATACAGTGCCAGAACCAGTATTTCTAAAGCCAAGTGCCGAGCGCTGTTTATACACTTCTACAGTACTATCCGCGAACCGCGAGAGTGAACCGAACCCTTGCCTATCAAAGTATTGAAGGCGTCTTTTTTCAACAGGGCACGCACGCACTGTTTCGTCGCGTATCTGCTTTAAAAAGTACTTCTTGGTAGATTTTCATTCCACTAATGACGGGGACGTCGCTTTAAATATTTTATCCGAATTCATAGATATATGATTTTTAAGAAGTGGCATCTAGTACTCTAGATAGCCTAAAATGGCACTATTTAACACCTAATTTTCAAAATTTTCCGGGGGAGGGTCCCGGACCCCCCTTCGGCTGGTGGGTATTCCATACCCCCCAGACCCCCGGAAGACACCCCCTTCTAGTCCACCCTGATAATAGGGCGTCAGGGAAATGGACAACCCCTAGCACATGGAGGCCTTGCCCCCCCCCCCCCCCCAGAACAAAATCCTGAGTACGCCACTGTCTGCACAGGTCAATAGCCTGAGGAGAAATATCTGATTAAGGCAAAGAAAGGCTAGCTGTCATTAGAAAAAAGTTAAAAATTACCATTTTTTTTTGGGGGGGGGGGCCCAAAAAATAAATCCGCCCCGGGCTCCAAATGGTCTAGGTACGCCACTGATAGGGAGCAGTGTTGGTTTACTTATATGGTGGTACCCTGTTTTGGTGCTCCCAAAACAGAGTATAAAAAAAACGGAGTGTGGATGCACATGGTAGTACAATGCTTGGATCTACAACAATTTTTGGAAATAGGCATTCAAAATTTATTCCTAGTAATCTCGAATCAAGCCGTTTGTAAAAAATAGTCTAGATATTCGCATATGAGAATTTTTACAAATTTCGTCATATATTAGATTAAAGTACTGGTATTTTTCTTTATAAAAATATCTTATTTTTACTCTGTTTCATTATGGCGCCTGAGGCGGTATCCTCGCCGCCTCATCTATGGGACCGGCGCCTTGACCGTTACTTACCAACGATGACCAACAGTTGGGCTTTGCAGTTACGATAACAAAGATCCAACTGTTAATTTTGCCTCGGAGCCAATGATCGGCTGTTGTTTCGCCTGTTGCCAGTTTTCAGAGCGAACCAGTGGGTGTTTGGTGGGTGGTTCAACGGTGGAATTACTATAGAAGGGGGGGGGGCTGAAACTCAATCTTAATTATTTCCTGTTTCGGGAATTACTTAAAGGTATTAAAATCTTGACAATATATCTGTTGAGATCACCATCATAATTGTTAACCATAAGGTGATGTTGTTATTCGTTTGGCAGATTTACTTTTAACGTAGGATTACGTTCCTCCATAACGGTCTTCCGGAAAGCAAAATTTCAGACGCTAAAACCATCCGTCGTCGCGAGTTATGGTTTTGGTAGCGCGCCAAACTCAATCTGTATCGATTGGGCAAGCAGTAAACAGTTAAACAGAAAAGTACCAAAATGCATCAAAAATTTGATTTCTATATATATACATGCGTACATATATACAGATACATATTGTTCCGTTTTCTGGGTTCGATGGGATTGAATAAAAATTCTCTTCTTGAAAGTGCACACAAAATAAAATTTATTATTCTCTAAATTCTTTAGGCGCATACACAATTACTAACAGAAAACGATTCTTTACAACAGAAAACTTCTAAAAAAACACAAGTCAGGATAACAGAGTCTTCATTACAATATACGCCTAACGCACTTTCTATATACATTCAATAAGCAGTAGAAGAGAACACTGACTGACTGACTTTCAATGCCAATCTCAGGTATATTTATAGACTTAAAAAGCGCCCCCTATCGGCAGCCAGATAAAAATCACTGGAACAGTCCATCAAGGCCTAGAAGGTTCCAAAAAGGATTAAAAGGTTGGCGACCATTTGGTGCCATATCGCCAAATTTGGCGACCAAAATAAGTGCCCAAATCCATCGCCAATTTGGCGATTACTCTCATATTTGGCGAGATTACCATAGACTGGCAAAATTCGTAACAATATATACATAACACATACATACATATACACATACAAAAGAGGTATGCAACGATAAGTAATCCTACGTTAACAATCTTCGGTAGTTTCGTTAAAAGAGGCTACCTGAATTTCATTTTTTTCCTTTTTCAAGTTCGCCAAACGTTTCATCCTTTTCCAAGTAGATTCATTTTAAAGCCCTCACTTTTTTTTAAAGTTAGCATTGCCCTCGAGACGTTTAACAGAGGAACAATAAATAAAGAATTCAATACATTACACCTTGATGCGTATTTAAAATCGCTAACCTAGTGTTTTAAGGAGTTAAATTAATTTTTAGTGCTAAGGTGCTATTGTTCTTCCCTTGGGATATTTGCGTTTCTCCCTTTTTTCAAGTTGGCTAAAATTTCCTATAAAATAAGTAGTATAATAATGCCTTGCAAACAATTTATAGAGACCAAAAAAAAAATTCAGGTAGTCTCTTCTAACGAAACTATCGCGGGTTATAAACGTAGGATTACTTATCGTTGCTCCCCTCAATTGTATTTATATATGTATGTATGTATGTATGTATGTATGTGTATATATATATATATATACACTCAAGAACCAAAACATTATGACCACCCCTACATTTTGCAATGAATTCGCCTGGATGACGTGGAAGGCACGTGATAAGGTGGAAGTGGTATTTAACTGCTGCTGGAGAGTCTGAAGAATCATTCTTTCACTTACTTCTGTGTGTGATGGGAAAGGCTGCGGAGCTAAGCGACTTTGATAGAGGGCAGATTGTAATGGCTCGAAGGCTCGGAACAAGTATTTCCGAAACTCCACGACTCGTGGGTTGTTCGCGACCTACAGTTGTTAGTACTTATGCAAAGTGGATGAATGACGGTGAAACCAGCAGTAGACGACATGGTGTTGGACGTCCACACGCTATCAAAGAAAAAGGTCGTCGGAGACTGTCTCGCATGGTGAAGCAAAACCGGAGCCAGACAGTGGCTCAGCTGACAGTCCAATACAATGCAGGGCCAAGTAGAATAGTATCGCAGTACACTGTTCAGCGGACACTGTTGGATATGGGGCTACGCAGCAAACGTCCCACTCGTGTGCCTTTGCTGACCAAGCGTCATCGCCAACTGCGCCTGCGCTGGGCCCGGGAACATCGCGACTGGTCCATGGATCAGTGGGAGAGAGTTGCCTGGTCAAATGAATCACGGTTTGTCATTCATCACGCCGATGGCCGTGTCAGGATACGCCGTCTTCCAGGTGAACTGTTGCTCCCTCAATGTATAGTAGGTCATACACAGGCCGGTGGTGGCGGTATTATGCTTTTGGGGACGTTCTCTTGGGCGTCTCTGGGACCCGTGGTTGTGGTAGAGCGGACCATGAATGCTACAGTGTATCTGAACATCATTGCGGACCAGTTGCACCTTTACATGGCCTCTGTTTTTCCAGCAGGAAATGGAATGTTCCAACAGGACAACGCCCCGTGTCACAAGGCTAAAATTGTGTTGGAGTGGTTCCAGGAACATGATGCTGAATTCCAGTTAATGTCCTGGCCGCCTAACTCACCGGATCTCAATCCGATAGAACACATTTGGGATGTCATGGGACGGCAGCTCAGAGTTCAAAGACCACCAATTCGCAATATCTCGGATTTGCGTGACCGTTGCTTAAACATCTGGTACAATCTGTCTCCGGCCATCTACCAAGGACTTGTGGCATCCATGCCAAGGCGGGTTGAAGCTGTGTTGCTCGCCAAAGGTGGGCCAACTCGTTATTGACAGGTGGTCATAATGTTTTGGCTCTTGAGTGTATATATATATATATATATATATATATATATATATATATATATATATATTATATATATATATATAATGTATGTATGTAAGTATGTATGTCAAAATTTTGACGCATTTCGGTACTTTTCTGTTTAACTATTTACTGCTTGCCCAAGTGATACAGACTGGGTTTGGCGCGCTGCCAAACTTATAACTCGCGATGACGAACGGCTTTAGCGTCTGAAATTTTGCTTTCCGGAGGATCGTTAAGGAGGAACGTAATCCTACGTTAAAACAAATGAATTAGTTTCGGGGCACTCGAAAATTTCGCCTTCTGAAAATGACGTCATCACAACTTTTAGGAGCTGTTCACATAGGAGTCCGTTGAATAGCGTTAAGGGAAAGATGAAGTTGAGACGAAAATAAACCAATCATAGGCGTTAAAAATTTCATTGCTAATCGTTTGGAGGCCTATGATTGGTTTATTTTTGTCTTAACGTCATCTTTCCTTAACGCAACGCAACGGACTCCTATGTGAACAGGCCTATATTCTTAATCGATGGTAATGATCATTGATATATTTTACAAAGAAAGGTACCGATGACACCATTTTAACCTGGAGAAATTTCGTATACTCCAAGTATCCGAGTTCGACAGAGGAAGGATAGTGGCCTACCGAGATTGTGGATTATCTTTCAGGGAAATCGGTAGTCTGGTTGGACGAAACCAAACAACTGTAATGCGGATATGTGATCGTTGGATGCAGGAGGGTACGACGGACCGGCGTGTTCGATCGCATCCACCTCAGCGCACCACTTCACGTGATGACAGGCAAAATGTGCGCATGACAGTGACGGATCGCTCAGTCACATCACGAACCATAGCACAGCACATGCAGTCTGTAACGCATCATCCGTACCATTCGACGCCGTTTACAGAAGAGTAGTCTGTCCGCAAGACGTCCATTGCTTTGTCTACCCTTGACGCAGAACCACAGACGTCTCCGCCGCCAATGGTGCGATGACAGAAGGATGTGGAGGGCAGAATGGAATGAAATTGTCTTTACGGACGAGTCACGCTTCTGACTGCAACACCACGATGGTCGCATTCGAGTCTGGAGACACCGTGAAGAGAGGATGCTGAACAGATGCGTTATGCACCGCCACACCGGTCCTGCACCGGGTATTATGGTATGGGGCGGTATTGGATATCACTCTCGCATACCTCTAGTACGCATTGCCGGTACTTTAAACAGCCAGCGCTACATCTCCGAGGTGTTGGAGCCAGTTGTCCTTCCTTACCTTCAGGGCTTGCCCACAGCCATATTTCAACAGGATAATGCGCGACCACACGTGGCACGCATTGTCCAACGGTTCTTCGTCAATCGCCAGATTGAATTGCTTCCCTGGCCGCCTCGCTCTCCGGATCTTTCGCCGATAGAAAACATGTGGTCCATGGTTGCTCTACGATTGACCCAGATTCCATCCCCAGCTGCCACAGCAGATCAACTTTGGCAACGTGTGGAAGCTGCTTGGTCTGCTGTACCCCAAGAACTCATCCAAAGTCTCTTTGAATCAATGCCGAGGCGTGTGGCAGCGGTGATCTCCAACAATGGCGGCTACTCTGGCTACTGATTTTGGCAGGAACCACACTTCACAGAAGTCTATAAATTTAATCATTTGATACTTGGTCAACATGTTATCTACAAAATAAATTTTGTTGTGATATCTCTTGTCTTTCTTGGTGTTGCAATTTGGGTTGCCAGCAGTGTGTATATATATATATATATATATATATAGCGATCTATCAGCCGGAATTCCATCAAAATTGATAGAGGCAATAAGGACGACATGGGAAAGAGTTTCCACGAAAGAAAAAAAGGTTCCAAAAGTCGCCGATAGGGGAAGATAAAGCGCTGTTGTTGTCGGTGCACCCGAGAATTTGCATAAAACGCAAGTGAAGCATCAAAATTCAAATTCATGACTACGTAGTCGACAGCAGCGCCAGTAATTCGGGCTATAAAGATCGGTGCGGAATCTGTTGCGCCATGAGTTTACAGAAGAAAGGGTCATCAGTGGCCCACCTCGCTCCCCGGACCTAACCAATGTCATTTCTTTCTGTGGAGTTATTTAAAGTCCAAGGAGTATCTCGGTGCAGTCTCTAACTTGTAGGTCATAAAGGCCAACATGTCCCGGACTGTGATGAACATTCCTGGTGACATGTTACGCTCGGCCGTTGAAAATGTAGTGTTCAGGATGCAATGTGTTGCACACCAGGACGGTGGTCACATTGAAGGAGGTTGCAGTGAATTTTCTGCATAAAGCGTTGTTGCAGTGGAATTTTTTTGTTATTCATTTGTCTGCTTATTACAACTTTTTTCCGTATTCACCCCTTATCGTTATTGCCCGAGATACTGGCGCTGCTGTCGACTACATAGTCGTGAATTTGCATTATTAATGTTTTACTTGCGTTTTGTGCAAATTCTCGGGTGCGCCGACAACAACAGCGCCATATCTTCCCCTATCGGCGACTTTTGGAACTTTTTTTTCACGGAAACTCTTTCCTAAGTCGTCCTTAGTCCCTCTATCACCTTTAGTGGAATTCCGGGTGATAGATCGCGCTACAGGTGGCTCTGAGTAGTGTGAGTTTAATCTATACTTATATATAAAGAGAGAGCGATTTTGTACGTGGAGGGTAATCTCCAGAACCACTGCACCTATTTGAAAAATTCCTTCACTCTTTGAAAGGTACATTATTCCAGATGGACATAGGCTATATATTATGTATATCTGATCAGTAGAAAGAAAGTTAGGGGCTTAATCCTAACGATCTCCATTGTTACCGCTACTGTCCTCTACTGCTTTTTGTGCGAAATCTACAACGATCTTTAGCGTTGTGCTATCGCGGTGGGCTTCTGTTCTCACTTTAGCGGTTCGAAACTAGCCGTTCTCCGGCACTTTTTTTTCTTTTAAAGAATTAACTTTAATTATTAACTAACGTAATATTAATTTGAATATTATTTTAAGAATATTATTTTTAAGAAAAATTGAATATTTAAAAAAAACATTCTTTACTTAAAACCTTTTTTTAATTTTTTTATTTTTATTTCAACTCTTAACCTCTTTCTATTATCTATCTATACTTATATATAAAGAGAGAGCGATTTTGTACGTGGAGGGTGATCTCTAGAACCACTGCACCTGTTTGATAAATTCTTTTACTATTTGAAAGGTACATTATTCCAGATGGACATAGGCTATATATTATGTATATCTGATCAGTAGAAAGAAAGTTTGGGGCCTAAATGTTGAGCTGATGCTTCACCTTTACAACTTTTCCTTTGTTACATTTTTAGCATTTGAATTTTCTTTGTCAACCATAATCAAGTAACCATAGCAACACATTTAACTACATTTTTGTTTATTATCAGTAAAACATTTAATATGTTAAAGATTCAAGTGGAGGAGGTATTGAAAAATACAAAAAGGATTTTGGAAATTGACAACGTTTAAGGGATTATTGAAGAAAATTACATTTGGAACTACGCTTTTTATGGGACATTAGAGGTAAAAATATTTACAATTTGTTGGCTATCATCTGGAAATTTATTGGTATAATACTTCAGAACTTTATTTATAAACTTTATGTTTTTGAATTTATGTACAATTTTATGCACAATTTGCGTAAATTGAACTTGAATTATTGAATTTTATTCAAAAACCAGTGTGTTTCATTGGAACTGTGAAATTTATTGATTATTTCTAATAGGTCTATGTTTGTTCCTTTATAAATGAAAACGTATTGCTTCAATTGAGCTGAAATTTTGTATAGATATAGTTGATAGTTCAGATTAAAACATTGGCATATTATTTTTTGAAAATCGGGCCCCGGAGTTTTTTAATTAATGTTTTAATGATTTTGCCCCTAAAAGTTGCTCATTTCGACAGCTTCCGCGGCTGTCCTCGCTGACAGCGATACAATGGAGCCGAATCGTACCAAAATCGGCACGCGGGTGGCCCCGGACACGATTCAGTGCCTGACGTAGCCGAATTTTTGAATTTTTAATTTTAAAAAAGTTATTAAATTTTTGTGCCATTTTTGGTGTTTTTTTTGTGTGTGGACTCTGTAGCGGATAGGCTATGGGGCCAAATCGTATCAAAATCGGCATGCGGGTGGCCCCGGACATAATTCAGTGCCTGACTTTACAGTTTCCAAAAAAAATTTATTTTGCCATCACCATGAATAAATCCCAAGGTCAAACATACAAATATATTAGACTTGACTTACGGGAAGATTGGTTTACTCATGGACAATTACATGTTGGTCTCTCTAGGTCACTAAATGCGGAGAATCAATTTCCTTTAAAACCTCAGAAAAACGAAAAATGTGGTATACCATAAAGTTTTAAAACAAATTATACCTTCCTAATATCTACTTAAGATCGATAATTGTTCAACCCGCACAAAGTCGGAACGGGCCGCTAGTAATAATAATAATAATAATATATATATATATATATATATATATATATATATATATATATATATATATATATTTATTCGGTTGGGATTTAATTTTCTTTTTATCAAGGTATGTTCCGTGATAAAGGGAGAAAATTTTTCTCTGCTTTCTTACATATTAATCTTTCTTATTTAAATTAAAACACAGTGTACTCCATTTTTAACCGAAAAAATCAAATTTAAAAATGTCACTTACGTTTCTTTCAAAGAAAAAAAATCCACCCGAATAAAAAATTTCTCTCTCTATTATAGAGTACAATTACAAAAAAAAAATCTTTTAATCCAAGTCGAGCGTCATCGGAATTTTTTTGTTCCATAGGTTAACATTGAACTGAGCGAATCCGATAGGGATCCAATAACCCAGTGACATAAACGAGATTTAAATTCCCGCTGAGACGGTTTTTTTAGATGAAAGTGAGTTCTATCTCTCCCTCTACAATCAAAAGCCTCCTGTAAACAAAGGATTAAGTCATATTTATCAATTTTAATAGCATAAAACTAAAAGAGTAATTCTTAAAAAAAAAAATTGTAATTTTATTGCGTTCTGAGAGCAACCCCAAGATCATTAGAAGATATTTTTAAAAGATCACCACAGAAATTTTTTTGTGTAAATCTTTCCTCACTTTGTATATAAAATCTCTAAATACTACAGTCTATTCTAAGAAAATGTAAATAATTTGTAAAAGCTGCCTTCAAATAACTTTTTTTGCTCTGTAACAAGATGATAGATCATTATAAACGCTTTTTTTTTCCCTCTTTCCCCAGAAAAACCTCTCCGAGTTGAAAGATCCCAACCGCCTGAAACTCGTCCAAAGTGGCCATGGAAGCAGTAAATATATGCTAAAGATGACGATCTCTTAAAGACTCCCCTGTGGAATTCCTGCTCGGCGGAATTGAGGCCGATCCAAGTTCCCAGAGATCGCGCTCGCAATCAGCCGTCCCTCACACCTACGCCTCGGCAAGTGCCTCAACAAATTTCCGGATTGGAAGCAATTTATTCGGTGGCGCAAGGCACGATCATGGTTAATACCGAGCGTGGGCGAGGGTCAAGTGGCCGGCAAAAATTTTTGTTGGGGGGGGGGGGGTCACAGTTTCTGGAGAAGTTAACCTTTAGCTTAAGGGAACCATTTATCCGACTCCCTCTACAGAACATGAAATTTCATTCACCCCTTGTAAGAACTGATATTTAGGGGGGTTACTTACACACACACACTCATATATATATATATATATATATATATATATATATATATATATATATATATATATATATATATATATATACATATACATATGTACATACATATATATATGTATATATATGTGTATATATATATATACATATATATATATATATATGTATATATATATATATATATATATATATATATATATATATATATATATATATACATATACATATGTACATACATATATATATGTATATATATGTGTATATATATATATATACATATATATATATATATATGTATATATATATATACATATATGTATATATATGTGTATATATATATACATATATATATATATATATGTATATATATATATATACATATATATATATATGTATATATATATATATACATATATATATATATATATATTTATTTATATTTATATATATATATAAATATAAATAAATATATATATATATATATATGTATATATATACACACACAAATATATATATATATATATATACAAATATATATACATATATATATATATATATACATATATATATATATATATATATATATATATATATACACATATATATATATATATATATATATACATATATATATATATATAAATATATACATATTTATATATATATATATATATATATATATATATATATATATATATACATATATATATATATATACATATATATATAAATATATATATATATATATATATATACATATATTTATTTATATATATATATATTCATTGTGGGGCCCGTATTCTTGGGATGCACGTTATCCCACCCCGTAAGGAAAAGGTTAAGAGCTGTTTAGGGTTAATGCACAATAATATCATATGAAGAATCTAGGGCTCAGGACACACAGCGGTTAGCGCGTCGGAATTCGGCACTGAAGGTGCCCGGTTAGTATCCCGAGAAGCGCCACTGAATGGTCTCGTGTCTGTGCCGGGTATGGGCCCGTTAAATCTGGAGACCGAAAATCATCGCCGTGGAGTTTGTAGGGATAGGTAGGATACGAGTTCATCAGATGTCATCCATGGGGTTGCTCAGTCAAAATTGGGGTGACACCAGGCACACGGACCCTTGTGATGCCCGATAGTCGTGAGCTAAATATGAGCCGTAGCTCCTCACCCTGCAACCCTGGAAGAACCTGATTAGGATTTATCTGGCATGGGGCAATCAGTAACAACAACAGCAGCAAGATCTAGGGTAGTCACTCTGCTCTAACAATAATTAGATAACATGCTGTAAAGAGACTCATTAATGATTTAGATGGATGCGTTGTTTAATCTTATTTATTATTTTTTAAATAATTATTTTGCATTCGACAATACAACCAATGGCTTAGCCATGGCGGAAGAGGGTTTATGATCAGCTCCCCAAAATGCCTAACAAAATATTCAAAAGAAAAGTTAAATTCAATGTAAATTGACATCCCCTCCCCCAGAAGCGACATTTTTCCTTTCTAAAATAACCTACTCCCATTCTAACACACTCTCTCTCTCCTCTCTCTCTCTAAAAAGTTATTCTAATTGCCCCACTTTCTACTACACGAGCGTGGTCAACCAAATTAACGGGTACATTTAACAATTTTGTGGGCAGGAAGTTCTTTGAACAGTCACTAGGCCCATGAGTTTAAATGAATTATTTTACCAGAGTTTATGTCCTACACGTTTCTTTTGCCGTATTTAGTTAGTACGATACACTCGAGATAAATTAAAATCATTCATAGGCAAATTGGTTTAAAATGTTGTTAAAAATAAGCAAAGTAAGTTTGATTTTTAAGTCACCAGTTCCCAACGATTGAATAATTATCTATATATATAAAACAGTTCCGTAACTGACTCACTGACTGACATACAACGCACAGACCAAACCGCTGGACCTAAAGGGTTGAAATTTTGCATGGCGATTCTTCTTATAGTGTAGGCGTGCACTAAGAAAGATTTTTGAAAAAATCTTCTTAGATTTTTTTAAATTAAATTTTTAAGTTGTTTTAGTAACTTTTTTTAAGTTTGCATTTAAAATAATAATTTGAGGGTTAAGAAATTTATATCACGAGAAAGATCATAAAAATTCCTTTAAAATGAAATCTTTTTCGAATCTTTACCTCCTTTTTCTGATTTTTGGTGAATTTTTAAAGATTAATTTTTGGAATTTAATTTATTAAATGCTGATCACGTGATTTCTTTATCTGGTACTTTAAATAAATTTATCGTCACGTGCATAGTAACGAAATAGACAAAAAAATATTTTTTTTCTTTCTAATGCGGCAGACGATTGCACATTATTCAAAAAAATATTAAAATACAGTAAAAGATATGTTCCTCAAACTGTACTATATTAACTGTACTACATTCTTTAGTATGTCCTATTAGATTTAATTGAAAATTTGCTTCTACATTATTTTGTCTATAAAAATATCCCTTACGATTTTTTTATAAATATACATTTTTGTTTTTGTTTTACATCAATTGTATACATTGATCGTCGTATTTATTATATATATAAATTTTTTTTTGGCATTAATTGCATACATTGACCGTTGTATTTAATTTGAATGTACTCCGTAGCGAAGTGCGGTTTTCAGCTAGTAGATCATAAACTCGCCTTAGCTTGAACGTTCATGGCTTAACAATGAACTTCTAAATATCCAAGCAGACTCTTGGACCTCCATTTTGTTTCCCATTCTCACCAAAGCATGCGCTTCGCGTACCTTTGTAGGTTTTTCGAAGGCTGTTCACAAAACGACGAGATTAAAATTCCTACTCGGATACTTTTCGAATATGATTGTCGTTCTCTTTGAGCTCAAACGTTGCATACATGCAATCATTGCATATACAGGGTGTAACGAAACTCTTGGGCAAAACTTTAAGGGGTGATAGTACTCATCAAGACAAACAATATGATATAAGAAACTTAGGGTCCCAAAAGTCTTCCAAAGGAGATAGACGCCATTAAAGTTTAGGGTCCGAAATTTCAAATGATTATAAAAAACGGAAAAATGGGTCAATTCGTTAGCGGTTTTAGCTAAAATTATTCTTTTTGTCAGTTTTTTCTTGAAAAATAAATTTAAAGATAAAGTAAAAAAAAATGTCGATAGAGGGCGCTTTAGACTTTGGAGTAACGAACAACTATTTTTTACCATTATTTTTTTTATGACATTAAATGCTTTCAAAAGCTTAGCCTTAAACTTAAATTTTGAGCTCAAAATCTGATTCGTTGGGGGTGGTTAAGTAGCGCAAACGGAATTGTGTTCAGGAGTTGAAATTTGAAACTCCCTCTCTCCTGAACAGAGTTCAGTTATTCCCGATCTTGGTGTCGTAGGACTTTGTGTCGTAGACCAGGCAGCAACTACTACCTCCTAGACGTAAAATAAACTAGAGAGGGATGACAAAATTAAAAAAATTATTCATAATACTAGACATGAGTAATTTCTCCTCTAGAAATAAAAAAAAACAATCTGACGTACGCACGTCGTGCGCATGAATGAAGGTTGAATGAATGATGACACGTAGAAAATGGTACACGCATGATTTTCATGTGGAATGACAAAAACTGCTCGAAAGAGCGCCCACCAGCAAGGATGCAGGCCTCACACCGCCGGTGGAGGGACTTTCGAACATTAGCAAATACCCCGGGCATCTCCCGGATATCGCCTGCTACGACGGCAATTCTCGCAACCAGTTCCTCGTTGGAGTCGACAGGGCTTGCGTAAACAAGACTCTTCATATCGCCCCAGAGGAAGAAGTCTAGACAGGAGAGGTCAGGCGAGCGTGCCGGCCAATTTACCGGACCACCCCGTCCAGTTCATCGCCCTGGATATTCTGTATCCAATGCACTTCTCACATTTGCGCTGAAATGTGCAGGCGCTCCATCATGTTGGAACCACATACGAGCCTTTATGTTGGTTGGAACACTTTGCAGCAGAACTGGAAGCACCTCTTGTAGGAATACCTGATACGCTCCGCCGTCCAGGCGCCTTGGCAGAAGATATGGCCCGATCAAATGATCGTCTGTTATGAATAACTTTTTTTTTATTTTTTGTCATCCCTCTCTCGTTTATTTTACGTTTAGTGGGTAATAGTTGCTGCCTGGTCTACGACCGAGCATCCAAAATCGTAAATAACTGAACAGCGTACAGGGGAGGAGGAGGGTTCAAATTTCACCTCCTGAACACTGTTGAGTTTTCGCGACATAACCACCCCCAACGATTCAGATTTTGAGCTCAAAATTTAAGTTTAAGTCTAAGCTTTTGTGAGCATTTAATCTGATACAAAAAATAACAGTAAAAAATAGTTGTTTGTTACTCCAAAGTCTAAATTGCCCTCTATCGGCATTTTTTTAACTTTATCTTTAAAATTTATTTTACAGAAAATCTTGACATAAAGAATAATTTAAGCGAAAACAGCAAACGAATCGACAAATTTTCCCGTTTTTTATGATCATTTGAAATTTCGGACCCTAAACTTTAATGGCGTCTATCTCCTTTGGAAGACGTTTGGGACCCTAAGTTTCCTATATAATATTGTTTGTCTTGATGTGTACTATGACCCCTTAAAGTTTTGCCCAAGAGTTTCGTTACACCCTGTATACAATGCCTTATTCTTAATAAAAAATCTTTCAGACGAACTCTTTATGCATAATAATTTTTTACTGGAGGCCTAATAATGATTATATACGAACGAAAATTTTGGCCCCGTCGTTTTCCTGTTGTATTTAATGCTAATTTATCATTTTATAGCTAACTTATTATTGTCGATTATTGAGTTTTTTTATATTTTTAAACTTTTTAAGAATGTTGAAGAAGAAAAGAATCTTGAAGAAGAAGATGATGAAGATTTACCTATCACGGTGTGGATAGAAAAGCACAAAATTTCATCATTCTGAGATTGTGACATGCAATTGTTCGAAACATGTGATGGTGAAGTCATTACAGGTGAAAATACGACTGATGAAGATATCGTGAAAGAAATTAAAATGAATCATTCTGAAACCGATGCATCTGATGCTGATGAAGAATTTTTTACTGGAGGGGTCGGTCTCCATAGGTCCATTTTTTTTCCCATCTGGCATTCCTCTGCTTCCCTCACCTAGCAGAATTTGCTAGCCACGGGTCGCTCTGTCAAGCTACTCTAATTCGAGCCCTCCCCGTAAAATAATAATAATGATATAAAAAAAACCTTAGCAGCGGCTGAAGTAAATAACGTGGCGTAATATCTGCTGGGAACTGACATTTATGCGTATTCTCTCAACCCACGAGAGCCCCGCTGGCGAACCGTCATCACCTGTCTGTCCTCCATCTAGAGACGGCTTCCCTTCCGCACATACGTAAACAAACACACACCACAGGGGCTATTTTTGATCCCGGATTATGAATTTTTTAACGACCCCCCCCCCCCCCCTCCGCTCTCGCCTCTCTTTTTCCGCGAGAGACCATCAGAGAAAAGCCGATTGAACTTCAGGATAAGATAGAGAAAGTAGAAAAAGAAAAATTAGTTTTTCAAAAAAAAAAAGCCCTCCGCGTGTTTAAAAAACATTCCAGACCGAAAGTTTACATCACGAATAAACACTTTCTTTTGCTACTGGCCGGTTGAAGTATTTATTTATTTACCGAAGTGGAAGTTTACGAATATATTTTTGAATTTTTATTTTGCACATCCGTTGATGTGGTGTATGTATATGCATATATGTTTTTTTAAATTTATTTATTTAAGCTTCGGGGAATATCCTGCTGCCGAAAAATTGCGCGCATCCATGCTAAATGTTTATGGAAAGCTATGTTTATGTACGCTGAAGTCCTGACTGGCTCTGGATGGGGCTGTTTAGTGTGAGGTTCGAATTTGGAGGGGTAGTGTGCGAGCACAGGCCACTGAAACTTTCATGGTCCTTTAAATTTCGTCATGGTGCTTCCAACTTTTGTTCAAGCTGGGATTGCTTTGATGTTATATCGATTCGCAAAAAACCTTGGTGTTGTATTTGTTGTTCTGCAAGGTTTGACCGGCAGGTGTGTGGATGAATACCTGTAACCGTATTCAGGTACGATGTATAAATCCTCATGAGTATGGAAATTTATATGCAAGCCTATTTAAATTATATCCATCGTATGTGTTATCAAGTAGTATGCATGATGACAGAAGTTTTCCATTTTAGTTTGTTTGTTTGCATTACTTTTGTTAATAAGGTTCAAGACGTTAATGTTCCTCTGCCAAGTATAAAAATCGTTCATATCTCAAGCATCACCATTTGGTTTTACAGCACTTGGAGCATCAAATGTTTTCTTTCTTGATTAATTTCATCTGATGGAATGGCATCAGTCATCAATTGAGATTCTTTTCTAGCTGGCTTCCCAACATCATGTGAAAAGATCATATTATGTTCTGAGAAATCAAAACAAATGTGTTATCTGTCTATTCTTTGGAAGTTCATGTCCAGTTGTTTGTTATAATTGACAGGTTAGTGGTGTCAACCCATTATATTCTTAAACTAAGGTGCTTTCTCAACAAAGACATTATCATTTCAATGGATTAAGGTTGTTTTGTTTACTTCGGACTTGGAACATGGAGGATCGATACTGAATCGTCTGCTTGCACTCACGGACATCTGCTCTTCAGAATATTCATTTTTATGGTTCATGCGTGGAGCGTCTGTAACTGTTATGAAACATATACGTATTTGCCTCGTATTTGATCCTTCCATTATCTTCAATAAAACG
The DNA here is from genome assembly GCA_907164885.2 of Dolomedes plantarius. Taxonomy (NCBI): domain Eukaryota; kingdom Metazoa; phylum Arthropoda; class Arachnida; order Araneae; family Dolomedidae; genus Dolomedes; species Dolomedes plantarius. The sequence continues at coordinate 59,849,795 of OU015490.1, forward strand.
CGGTTTTTTATTTTATCAACCTTATCTTCGGATTTGGACAAGTCAAGTTTTTTTTTAAAGAAATGCCTGATTGAAATGAGAGGTAAGTCAATTATTTAGTATCTCGCAAATTCGAGGAATTTATTTCTTTAAATTGTATGGACAGAGAACAGCGTAAAAGCCCAGATTATGTTAAGAGGGTTGGCCAAACTGCGGGTCCTCATGGTTTTCCTTGCGGCTCTTTTCACTTTTTAATTTAGCACTTTTTTCTTTAGCAGATCAAGTGCATCTCCGCTAGAATTTGTGGAAACTTGGGACAGAATCAAAATTAAAATAAGCGGCATGTCGAATAACCTCTTTTTTTTTGTTCAACTTATGGCTGTGAATCCTTCTGTTCTACATTTAGGTTGATAAAAAATAAACAACGCTCGATGTTGACGCATTAAAAATTTAACTGAATCTCTGCAAACTGGAACAACTCAATATAATGCCAGATTTGAAAAATTAAGCAAAACAATTAAACGAAAATACCCGATAATTTTTTATTAGGGTATATTTTTTAACTCTTTGAAAGGAACGTAAATAACATTTTCAAATTTGAGCTATGCGGCAAAAAAATTGAGTGCACTGCGTTTTATACTGCATTTCAAACGTACATCATTTCATTTGGTGGTGGATATTTCCAAAATAAATAAGAAAGCAGAGTACAAAATTTCTTCCTTTATCACGGAGTATACTTTGATAAAAAGATAAATTAAATCCAAACCGAATATATATATATATATATATATATATATATATATATATATATATATATATATATATATATATATATATATATATATATATATATATATATATATTTATTTATTTATTTATTTATTTATTTATATATTTATTTATATATATTTATATATATATATATATATATATATATATATATATACATAATTTATAAAGTTGTTAAAACTATGCAAGAACTACGAAATATTAATTATTCTAGCTATTGTAAAATGATATATTTAATTAAAACACTATTAAAAACCAATCCTTAAAATTTCTGTCCTATCCAAAATAAACTTTTTCAGTTTTTGGCTCATCTAAGTGTGTAGCTATTCCTAAATGGCTCTTTACACTGTGTTTCTTGGCTACAAACTGTCTTTCAAGAATGAAAAGTTCCTCAAATTCCCCATAGCGAAATCTACTTACTCTCTCATAAGAAAATAAATTAAACGGACTGTTAAACACTAAACTAAACGGTTACTATCTGTTTACTCTTATGAACCTGATGTTCAAGAGTCTACCATGCCAGATTTCACTTGAGAGGATATCTTTTCTTGTTTGGAAATGGGAATATAAACGAACCTTTAAGTTTCTAAACATAGGGTTCTGTAGGCAGATCATTACTGTAATATGCGTAGCTATTTTGATCACCGTGTACTAAATAACTGAGAGGTTGCAGGGAAAATCAAAGTAGTTTTTAGATTAACTATTCTAAATTTAGCATATGGTGATATCCCAAAGAATGAAGCTTTTATTTAAGTGGCTACAAAATAGCCTGAAATTAAAATTTCATACTTTTTTTTGGCAGCAGTTTGAACAGTTTCCTGCATTTGATTTTTTAAAACGAGCAGGATGAAAGATTCCCTGAACTATCAGTCGTTTACTGCTAATCGTATTCTGAACTATAAGATGGAGATAAAATTTTTAATTGATGGGGATTTTAGTAGTCTCGTGTGTATATATATATATTTAGATATTTGTAAGTATTAATAAAAAAATGTCTTTTGACTCGTATAAAAAGCTCTATCAATTTTGTGTACAAAATTACATTTCTTTGTAAAAAAGACTCAAGTCGAAATTATAGTTCTGCGATTGGTATAAAAGCCAATATCTTGGTATACTGAAATCACTGTTTTTGACTTAAGCCCTTTATGGCTTTATGGCTTCATAAAATATATATATTATTATAATTATTATTATCTCATGGTAACGCTAACGCTCACGCTACACGATTTGAAGCACCCAGTTATGGATATTTCCCAATATTTCTGACTATATAAATGCGTTTTTTCCCCTCAGGTTCGTTTAGATAAACTCTCCAGGTCCTAACAATTTAAAGTCTGTGATGTGGAGTGGAAAATTTAATTACATCATAAACGGTCAGAGATTAAAGTAACTACTTTTGCAATATAACTAATAGATTTTCTTTCTTTCTAATTCAGCTATGACTGCAAAACACTGAAATAGTGAAAAATTCATAGAGTAATTTAAACAGGCTATTTTTTTAAGTGTTGCCAAGTGTTTTTGATCCAATATAGAATCATATTCGTATGATTTCTATTTATTGCAATTCAGCTATGACTGCAAAGCACTGAAATAGTGGAAAATTCCTGTTAAGAAAAATTTATAGAATAATTCAAACATGCTATTTTTTTAAGTAGTGTCAAGTGTTTTTCATCCAATATAGAATCATATTCGTATGATTTCTATTTATTGCAATTCAGCTATGACTGCAAAGCACTGAAATAGTGGAAAATTCCTGTTAAGAAAAATTTATAGAATAATTCAAACATGCTATTTTTTTAAGTGGTGTCAAGTGTTTTTCATCCAATATAGAATCATATTCGTATGATTTCTATTTATTGCAATTCAGCTATGACTGCAAAGCACTGAAATAGTGGAAAATTCCTGTTAAGAAAAATTTATAGAATAATTCAAACATGCTATTTTTTTAAGTGGTGTCAAGTGTTTTTCATCCAATATAGAATCATATTCGTATGATTTCTATTTATTGCAATTCAGCTATGACTGCAAAGCACTGAAATAGTGGAAAATTCCTGTTAAGAAAAATTTATAGAATAATTCAAACATGCTATTTTTTTAAGTGGTGTCAAGTGTTTTTCATCCAATATAGAATCATATTCGTATGATTTCTATTTATTGCAATTCAGCTATGACTGCAAAGCACTGAAATAGGGAAAAATTCACGTTAAGAAAAATTTATAGAGTAATTCAAATAGGCTTATTTTTTTAAGTGTTGCCAAGTGTTTTTGATCCAATATAGAATCATATTCGTTTGATTTCTATTTATTGTAATTCAGCTATGACTGCAAAACACTTAAATAGTGAAAAATTCATGTTAAGAAAAATTTATAAAGTAATTCAAACTAGCTATTTTTTTAAGGGTTGCCAAGTGTTTTTGATCCAATATAGAATCATATTCGTAGGATTTCTATGTATTGTAATCGAATCTGTTTAATGTCTCAATAGTGTCCAAAGACTTTTTTTGAGAGATTATTTCTCCCGTTTTCATCAGAAGATATTCATTTCAAAGTTCTATAATTTATGTTTTAAAAGAAAGTAAATAGTTGCAAAAGCTGACTGTGTGAACGCTATTCCTAAGAAATTTCTTATAGTTTTAGTTTCTTTTATGTTTGACTTCATTTCTGGAATTACGTTGTCAGCTATAATTTACATTATGGAAATTTGAAATCTGGCAACGATAGTACCTCTCCTCTACCGTTGCCAACTTTTAAATTACCATAATATAATCTTTAAAAAGTTGTTTACCATAAAAAATGCATAACATTATACTTAAGGCTGCTATGTACTAAGAAAAAATCGTATTTTCCCTTTTCCTCTTCCTGCAGACTCTTGTGGTGGGAGGAGACCAGTTGACAGTTCGAGAATTCCACGCCCCTTAGGATTGACATTTTGAGGGATTGTAATGGCTCTCTCTCTATAGGGGGGTTAAGCGCTGCCTCCAATTTTTTTATTTAAATTATACTTTTGCCAACTATTTACAGGTACATAAATGCTGATAATCCAATAAAATTGGTATTGTCAGATAGCCTGAACTTTTCTGCAAAGCGCTACAGGATTCATTTTATAAATTTCGTCCACCGAAGGAATTTATGAGCGTTTAAAACACACTATACCAGATTTTCTATGAATAATTTAAATTTTAAAATACTACTTGCATTTTTTAAAGAAAAATGTACACAAATGTAAAATTTCTTTCTCTATGACGGAGTACAATTTTTAAAAAAAAATCTTTGAATCCAAATCGGCAATCCGTGGGCAAATTTTCTCCATAGGTTAACATTGAGGTGAGCGAATCCAATGGGTTAGTACATAGCACCCTTAAGGCTGCTATGTACTAACCTTATTGAATTCGCTCAACCTCAATGTTAACCTATCGAGAAAATGTGTCCAAGGATCGCTGACTTCGATTCAAAGATTATTTTTTAAATTGTAATCCGTAATAGAGAAAGAAATTTTACATCTTGGCGCATTTTTCGTTTGTTTTGTTTTTTAATGCAAATGATATTTTAAAATTTGAATTTTTCAGGGGGAAATCTGGTAGAGTGTGTTTTAAACGCTCCTAAATTCCTTTTGGGGATGAAATTTATAAAATGATTCCTGTTGCAAGGGGCAGAAAAGTTCAGGCTATCTGAAAATGCCAATTTTATTGGATTATCGGCATTTATGTAGCTGTAAAAAGTAGACACATTTTCTCTATAGGTTCACATTGAGGTGAGCGAATCCATTGAAGTTAATACACAGCAGCCTTAAAATCATGAAAGATATCAAATTATAAGCCAAATAAAGAGCAGTTTCTATCTATACTTCTGATCAACCTTTTGGTAGTTACCATTTATTTAAAGAAAGATGTTAACGTATATTTTGGGGTTTCAGTCATAAACAAAATTATATGGTTCAGTACACATTACAGCGATTTTTTTCTTGTTTATTACTGAATACAAGGAAAATTTGTACTGTTTCAAATGTATAATATATAGTATATATAAAACAGTTCCGTAACTGACTCATTCATTCACTGACTGACTGACTGACTGACTGACATACAACGCACAGACCAAACCGCTGGACCTAAAGGGCTGAAATTTTGCATGCCGATTCTTCTAATAGTGTAGGGGTGCACTAAGAAAGATTTTTCAAAAAATTCTTCTTAGATTTTTTAAAATTAAATTTTTAAGCTGTTTTTAAACTTTTTTTACGTTTGCATTTAAAATAATACATTGAGGGTTATAAAATTTATATCACGAGAAAGATCATAAAAATTCCTTCAAAATGAAATTTTTTTTGAATTTTTACCTCCATTTCCTGATTTGTGGTGAATTTTTAAGATTCATTTTTAGAATTTAATTTATTAAATGCTGATCACGTGATTTCGTTTTCTGGTACTTTAAATAAATTTATCGTCACGTGCACAAAAAAATAGACAAAAAATATTTTTTTCTTGCTAATGCGGCAGACGATTGGACTTTATTTTGTCTATAAAAATATCCCTTACGATTTTTTTATAAATATATTTTTTTTACATCAATTGTATACATTGATCGTCGTATTTGTTATAAATATATATATATTTATTTTTTTTGGAATTAATTGCATACATTGACCGTTGTATTTAATTTGAATGTACTCCGTAGCGAAGCGCGGGTTTTCAGCTAGTACTATAATATAAGGAGTGTTATGTATAATTTAAACTACTTCGCCCCAATGACTTAAACACGATTTATTAAAAATTAAAGTTAGCAAAAACTTTTAATGAATAGTTAAAGATACATTTACTGTTTGAACAAGGTATTTTTTATATAATATGCAAAAAACATAGATTCGAAATACTTTATAGACAGAAGAGCAAATGTATTTTCTAATAGTTAATAAACCAAATAAATAAACAGAACTAGATATTAAGCATAAACTTTATGTTTGATTCAAATAAAATTTAAAAAAAAAACACTTTTTTTTCTTTTTTTGTACTTTATTAAATAGCATTAATTAGCAAATGTAGATTATTTAGAACTTTCAAGAGGAATTCAGTTTTCTAATACTGTAAATATTATATTTTGTACTGAGTACAGCAAGAAAATTTAATATCTGCTGATGTCTAGAAATTTTATACTATTCTCTTGAAACTTCTGAAAATATAGATCATCTGAATTCTCAGAGTTCAGCGCATTAACTAATAAATTGTTTTAATTTATAAAAGTGATAAAATATTTTAACTAGTAATTATATATAAGACACTTTATCAGGTTAAATCCGACAATACTTGAATCATTTGCGATATTTCTTTAAGTTCAGAAATATACAAAACTGATTAAGTGCTTTAGCTAATAAGTATGTATTATTTTATATAAAAACAATATTAAAATCATTACGATATTTCTTTAAATTCATAAAATATTTCAGTAGCCCTACTAATCAATTCAAAAATTTACGAAACTGATTTAGAGCCTTAGTTTATAAATGTTTATCACTTTGCAAATACAACAGTGTTGAAATCATTACGCTAGTTCTTTAAATTCATAAAATATTTCAATTACCTCTCTAACTAATTCATAAATTTACAAAACTGATTAAGTGTTTTGGCTAATAAGTATATATTACTTTATATAAACAACAATGCTAAAATCACTACGATATTTCCTAAAATTCCTAAATATTCCAACAGCCTTACTAATCAATTCATAAATTTACAAAACTGATTTAGAGCCTTAGTTTATAAATATTTATCACTTTGCATATACAACAGTGTTGAAATCATTACGCTAGTTCTTTAAATTCGTAAAATATTTCAACTTCCTGACTAATTAATGGCTTTAAATTATAAAACTGGCTAAGAGATTTAACAAATTAATATCAGTCTCTTTATAAGGTCAAACAACTAGCGCCAGAGTCATTACGTTAGTTCTTTTAATTCCCCAAATATTTCAATTTACTTACTAATTAATTGCTTTAATATTTAAAATTGGAAGAGTATTATAACTAACAAATATAAAGTACCAATACAAAATACTTTAAGACATTCCAACCGTTTTCTAGATTTAAAATTTTAAGAGAAATCCCATATTTTTAGGGCTATCTTAGTATTTTAATTAAATAAGAAAAAAGGATCTTGAAAGGTGAAATTGTCTTTAACAACAGTGGTAAAACTTCTTTTTAACCGGAAAATTTTGTCTACTTATGTAAAATTTAAAAACTCCTTATTGTGAAATTATCAGAATGAGAAATGAATATCACACGCTATCGTTTTTCGGAATCAGTCATGTTCTTTCCTCTCGTGGAAATTCCCAATAGAGGACTGTAAGTGACGATAATTCGGATGATTGTAACCAATTCGAAAATTTTATGTTAATCCTAAACGAAATGTAACTATTCCTTCAGAAAAAATCATATTTTTGGCCTGTGACTGGTCTGCATGAATCGATTTTTGCAAGGAACATTTGCTTGTATCAATTATCGATATTGTGAGTTTTCTAAATTTATTCATTTCCTGATCTATTTAAAAATTAAAGCTCTTAACATATTGACACCCCCCCTCTCAAATCATCCATGATTTAGCCAGCTTTCTCGAGCTAACATATCAGATTATTCTTCGGGTTTGAATGTTTTTTAATTTGAGAGGATTTTTTTTTTTTTGCGAAATTTTTAATTTTTACAAAGATGCTAGAATAAATTACATTTGTTCAAAGATATGGCAAAAATAGATGCAGTTTAAGAGAGATGGCATAGCTTCGTTGAGTGCGATACATAGTTTCATTGAATATGTTAATATACAGTTCCAGTGAGTATGTTAACATTGCTTCATTCCGTATATTAATATTTTTTCAGTGAGTTGTTAACATAGTTTCATTGCGTATGTTAAAATAGTTTCAGTAAGTACGGCAACATACTTTCATTGCGTATATGAACATGTAGTTTCAGTGAGATATAAACATAGTTTCAGTGATATGGTAACATAGTTTCAGTGAGATATAAACATAGTTTCAGTGAGATATAAACATAGTTTCAGTGATATGATAACATAGTTTCAGTGATACGTTAACATAGTTTCAGTGAGTAAATTAAAATAGTTTCAGTTAGTATGTGAACATAGTTTTAGGGAAATGTTATCATACTTTCATAGCGTATGTGAACATAGTTTCAGTGAGTTTGTGAACGTAGTTTTAATGAGATGTTAACATACTTTCATTGCGTATGTGAACATACTTTCAGTGAGATGTTAACATACTTTCATTGCGTATGTGAACATACTTTCAGTGAGATGTTAACACAGTGTCAGTGGGTATGTTAAAGTAGTTTCAATTAGTATATTAACGTAGTTTCAGTGTGTTTATATAGTTTCAGTGATTATGTTAATATAGTTTCTGTGACTATGTTAACGTAGTTTTATTGCGTATGTTAACATAGTTTCATTGCATTTGTTAACGTAGTTTCAGTGAGCGTATTAATACAGTTTCATTGCGAATGTCAGCAGTTTCAATGAATATGTTAAAAGTTTCATTGCGTATGTTGATATAGTTTCATTGAATATGTTAACGTAGTTTCAGTGAGTATGTTAATGTAGTTTCAGTGAGTATGTTAAAATAGTTTCAGTGAGTATTTAAACATATTTTAGGGGGTATATTAGCGTAGATTCAATGAATATATCAACATAGCTTCACTGAGCATGGTAACATTTATATGCATGCATAGATTCCTGATTTTATCTTCAAATTTAGATGCTATGTGTCCATAGCAATTTTAATTTAATTAAATACTAGTTTTTTTATTGTTTGATTTGTTAACGTCTACAATAGCTTACTTTTGCTAACTACATATAAATATAGTGTATAATTCAATACTATAAAATGAATATGCGCAAAAAATCCCAGGCCGGGAAAATATGTTTTACGTAGGGTTCATAAAAATTCGTTGAGTGCAAGGAAACACTTCATGGAAAATCCCTAAATGGTATCAACCCTATTTTTTTAGAACGAAACATTTTTCTCTTCAGAAAATATTATGACTCTAAAACCCATGAACGCCCCAAAAAAATCTTGGTTAGTTCTACATTATTTTTATAACCCCAAAGATAAATAATTTTATGTAGTTTTACATGCCTCTGACAGCAGATAAAAACTCCTTAAATTTGAATTTTATTTTTAAGGGCTCTGAAAACTCAATAATTTTGTCGGCAATCCTTGAAATTGGTCTTTTATTTTTACAAACATTTTTAGAATAAAAACTAAATAGAAGATGTTGTTTTGTGTAATTCACAATGCATTTAGAAAATAAACCAAACAAAATTTAGTGCACTACAATATCTGCCTCTCATCAGGCAAAATAAAATTTCTTCAGCCTTCTGTATCAAAATGTGATCGTCCAAAGACAACCAAATAAAATAAAATTTTACCTTCGCGAGCATTTCTATGAAAGGCTAATGCTCAAGGGAAGACGTTCCAATTTTATTAGTCGCCCCTCCCCACCCCACCCCCACACACACCAATTGTCCCCTCACACTGTACGGGACGGTACAAAAATTGAAAACATGCATTTTATAATTTTAAATACAGCATTCACAGTTAGAATTCTAATTTCCAGGGCCGCCCAGAGACTTTACGGGGCCTGGGGCAAACTTCTGTTGGGGTGCCCCAACAAATCTGATTACTCGAATAATTTATTTTTATTTTTTTTTTTGGGGGGGGGCCCTTTTTTAGGAGATTATTTTGAATTTTGAAGTACGGTACAAGTTTCAGAATTTTCTTTCGGAGGAAATCTAATAAATAATTTTTTTAAAATTTTTTCGGGGCCCCTCCGGCAGTTGGGGGCCTGGGGCAAAGTGCCCCAGTTGCCCCCCCCCCTCTGGGTGGCCCTGCTAATTTCTTATGAACACACACACAAGAAAAAAAAAGAAATCTGTTAAAAATATTCCTGAAACTTCATAATTTACAATTAATTTTCCAAATTTTAAAATTTTAGTTATTTTTTAAATTTTAGAGGGAACGAGTATTCATCACGGAAAAAACAAATTATATTAAACCATTTATTAATATTCCTCTCGTGCAATTATTTTTTTTAATTATCATGACAAAATATGCATATCTTCTATGAGACTTTAATCCACAATCTGTGAAAATGTAATAACTCTATCTTAAGTCGAATGCAGGCTGAACGGAAAGTTTAAAAAAAAATAGGAATTTACTAAGGTCTAAAATAATGGGTTTTAAAGTAACTCCCATGCCCGACTCGGTTCACGAAACTGGTCGACTAAAGAAACTTCCAACTAAAGCACTGCTTCTTTACCGGTGGTCCGTGAGGACCCAAGAAGTAGTCCGTGAAGTCAGCAGTCGTAAAAAAATGGATTTCTGCGTTACGAAACGACGCCGATTTTAAAAATTTTATATAATTAGAAGCAAAAAAATTATTCTTCTGAATTTTTTCTTCAAGTTCGTAAAGTTCCTGCATTTCTTACGTTTCTTGACGTTTCGAGAACGAAGAAAATCCCTGATCTGATTCAAAATCCCTGATATAATATCTGGAACGCGGACTCGCAGCATGGTAGCCATTTTACAGCCAGTAAAGCAAATGCGATCTCGAAAATCTCATTCATTATTACCATGTTTTTATTACCTTGCTTTCTTGTTTGTGTGTGTGTGTTTGTTTGTCCAGTACAAATCTTGCAATAGATTTTTAACTAACTTCCAGACTAGCTAGACATTTGAAACTTTTAGAATAGCTCAGAACACGATGACAAGGCATTATTTTAATACTTTTAGCCATCTTTAAGCAGGTTTGAATTCATTTTCAGTTAATTATATTTTGTAGACTGGTGCAGCCATCTATCGGCCTGGACGGGAACGAAAATTTAACGCAAGTTAAGTTCCAATTAACATCATTTTCGTTCGAGTTATTGGGATAATTCATCAAAAAAATTTTTTTTAAGTATTTATTAATACATAGAATTGTCAAGTTTATATGATTCAACAGGAAATTTAAAAACATGGTGTATAAAAAGTTTTTTTTTATCTTGTAATTATTTTAGAGTTTTCATAGGCCTTCACGTTTGCTATTGAGTTAATTCTTACATTAAATTTGTTACTGTTATTAAGTTTTATTTGTAACTTTTTATTAAAGTTGTTGGTCACAAATAGTTTGTTTACTCAGAAAATGAAACTCGTTTTTGCTTCTAAAAGAGTTAGTTGGGAGAGGATCCCCGACGATATATATATATATAAATATATATATATATATATATATATATATATATATATATATATATATATATATATATATATATATATATATATATATATATATATGTATGTATGTATACACTATCCACCAATAAGTATTTGGACACCCATGAACAGGATCATACCTGCGGTCCTGATATACGTCCCGCTCTCCGGCATTAAATATCGTGTAGGAAACAACATTGGCATGAGTCGCATGCAAGATGCCACGAAGTGCAGAGTTATCTGATTTCGAGAAATGTGTAATCGTCGGGTATCACAGAAATAGCCGATCCTTAAGGGACATCATATCTAGTGAGCTGAATTACCCAAAATCGACAATGGCCTATGTGATTCAGAATTGGAAGGTGAGCGGTGAATGTCGGGATGTGCCCGAAATCGGCAACCCCACGGAACTGGGAGATAGAGACAGATGGGTGCTGCCCGGAGAAATTTGGAATAACTACACACAATCGATGGCCCACATACTCCAGGAGTTTCAACAGGTCTTCGGGAGTGTTGTTTCGATGATTACCATCCGTCAGGAAGCACATCTGCTTGGTTTTCATGGTCGTGCTGCCTCCCATCAGCCTTCGATCACAAAGTCCAACCTTGCTGCTCGGATAATGGTGTGCAAAGAACGTCGAAAGTGGATCGTAGATCAGTGGAAACGGGTTATCTGGAGCGACGAATCAAGGTTCCCCCTCTACCGTTCGGATGGCAGGGTCTGGGTCTGGCGTCTGCCTGGAAAATGCCTCCTGCAGAATGCATTGTGCCTAGAATGCATTGCTCGGCGAATGTGGAATTATGGTCTTTGGCTGTTTCTCTTGGTACCACTTGGTTCCAATTCATGGTAAGCTCAGCGCCGACGCCTACTGCACTATTTTGGATGACAGTATGCTTCCTACGTTGGGGCAGTTTTAAGGGTTGGATCCATGTTACTTCCAGGATGACAACGCCAGCTGTCACGTTGCGAGGTCCACCATTGATTGGTATGGTGACAATGGGGTTAACCGAATGGACTGGCTTGCCCAAAGCCCAGACCTGAACCCCGTCGAGAACCTCTGGGTCGAGTGGAATCGCCAAATTAAGAGGAGTAACAACCGTCCAAAATCAGTGAAGGAACTTACATGTCTTCTCAAAGCCGAGTGGAAGAAAATACCACTAGTCATCATACAAGGACTTGTGGGAAGCATGCCCCGGGGGGTTGAGGCTGTAATTGCCTCTAGTGGAAACTCTACCAACTATTGAATGTGAATATATTTTGTTTTTCTTTTCTATCGGATGTATCCAAATACTTATTGGTAGATAGTGTGTGTGTGTGTATGTATGTATATATATATATATATATATAATTTAAAATAAAGTGGTCCGCAATCAACAAAAGGTTAAGAATCACTGCACTAGAGCATACAATCAACCCAGTCTGCACCTGGCCTTACTTATTTTTTCTGCTTTTCCGACGTGACCAAACTATCGATCAAGAGCTCATCTCCAGTGCGTGAACCGGCTGCAGGGCGTTCAGTAGCAACATGCAGAACTAGTTTAGACGATTATCTTTAGATCAGTGGTTCCTGATGGGGGCGGCTTTAAAAGAAGTTGAGATCCCCCCTGAGAAGGTTCTGCAAGGTCGAGAACTATTCCGAGTTCTGAGTCTCTGACGTGGCGAAATATCATTTTTCTTACCGAGCCGAACATTCGCTAATTACCAGTCGCCGAACCATTGCAATTACTGGTTGAGTTGCAGAGATTTTCGTGCATTTGAGGGCTGTAAAGTTAGCTTTTGTTCTTTTAAAAGATAGTCGTGTCTTTTTGATACATTTGACCTCTCTAATCAATAAGCTGGGGTCCCGGAATGCCTAGATAATACAATAATTCACTTGTTGGAAAATATTGACTACCGTAAAATTTTGAGTATAATACTCATTTTATTTTTCACATTTTAGTACGCAAAATACAAGGTGCGTATTATTCTCGTGTGTACAAAAAAAAAACCCGTAGTTTTAAACATTGAATAAACGACAAACAATAGATTAGCTGTATTCTGGTGAATGTGATTAAGACTAATAATTTCACAGTATTGTTTGTTTTAAATTAAAAATTTAAGTCTTTTTCAACCGAATTTGTTGTTTTCATTTATTTTTATTACGAATTTTATTTATTTTAATAAATATTTGTGCAATTTTTAAATAAAATATTGAAAAGTTGTGGGAGCGTATTAGAGTTGAATTTTAATTTTTTCCGAAAATTTCGCGCAAAATCAAGCATGCGTATTATACTCGGGTGCGTATTATTGTCAAGATTTTACGGTATACGGAAGTTTCACATAAATTTCGGATAGCGGTTTAAAAGGGATTTAAGGAAGACCGGAGAAAAATTTTACTTGTTTTTTATTTGTCTTTTGATGCATATTTTTTCTCTCGGGTGTCTCATTATATGAAGATAACTAGCTGAAAATCCGTACTTCGCTACGGAGTACATTCAAATTAAATACAATGGTCAATGTATGCAATTGATGCCAATATATATATATATATATATATATAATAAATAAAACGATCAATATATGCAATTGATGTAAAAAAGACAAAAAATGTATTTATAAAAAAAATCGTAACGGATATTTTTATACACAATTTAATGTAGAAGAAAATATTCAAATTAAATCTAATAGAACATACTAAAGAATATAGTGCAGTTAATATAGTAGAGTTTGAGGAACATATCTTTTACTGTATTTCAATATTTTTTTGGATAATGTCTAATCATCTGCCGCATCAGCAAGGAAAAAAAAAATTTGTCTCTTTCATTGTTATGCACGTGACGCAAAATTAGTTTAAAATATCACAAAAAGAAAGGAAACCACGTGATTAGCATTTAATGAATTAAATTCGAAAAACTAATCTTTAAAAATTCACCAAAAATCAGAAAATGGAGATAGAGATTAGAAAAAGATTTCATTTTAAAGAAATTTTTATGATTTTTCTCGTGATATATATTTATAACTCTCAAATTATTATTTTAAATACAAACTTTAAAGAATGTTACAAAAACAGCTTAAAAATTTAATTTTTAAAAATCTAAGATTTTTCCAAATATCTTTCTTAGTGCACCCCTACACTATAAGAAGAATCGCCATGCAAAATCTCAGCCCTTTACGTCCAGCCGTTTGGTCAGTACGTTATATGTCAGTCAGTCAGTCAGGCAGTCAGTCAGTCAGTGAGTCACGAAACTGTGACTCACAGTTCCGTGACACAGTTCCTCACAGAAAAACAGCTTAAAAATTTAATTTTTAAAAATCTAAGAAGATTTTTCCAAATATCTTTCTTAGTGCACCCCTACACTATAAGAAGAATCGCCATGCAAAATCTCAGCCCTTTATGTCCAGCCGTTTGTTCAGTACGTTATGTGTCAGTCAGTCAGTCAGGCAGTCAGTCAGTCAGTGAGTCACGGAACTGTGACTCACAGTTCCGTGACACAGTTCCTCACAGAAAAACAGCTTAAAAATTTAATTTTTAAAAATCTAAGAAGATTTTTCCAAATATCTTTCTTAGTGCACCCCTACACTATAAGAAGAATCGCCATGCAAAATCTCAGCCCTTTATGTCCAGCCGTTTGGTCAGTGCGTTATATGTCAGTCAGTCAGTGAGTCAGTGAGTCACATAATATATATATATATATATATATATATATATATATATATATATATATATATATTATGCATATAAAGACACTTGAACAACCTGAAGTAGGGTACCTAAATTAATTTAACAATCAAAATTAAAAGCATGTTGAGATATTGATGTATCGGGGGATCCAACAGCTGCATTTGCACAATTTATTTTATTTTACTCTTCACCGGAGAATCTGGCTCAGTTCCCAGCATCGTAGCTGAAGATTTTGGGTTGTCCGGTTATAAATTATCGGGCATTCTGCAGCATTTAATTTGTTGTAATAGATTATTTAATGCCGTGTAAAAAAATTGCCTACTGAAAAATTTGAAAGGTGGAGAAATTATGCCCTCTTTATCTAAACGCCTACCTTCACATACAAAAAAAACATACGTTTGATTAGAAAAATACAGAAAGGAAAAAGTCTCCATAGCTTAAAGGGGTCCGGGAGTCATTTAAAACAAATTATTTATTGAGTTAGGATTTTGAATTTTTTTGTGATGGTTAACCATATAATTTGTAAACAAAATCATATCTTAAAACTTCTATTTTTTTAAATTTAAGATTTAAAATTTTAAAAAAAAGTTGGGTAATTTAAAATTGTCATAACTCGAAATATTATTTGTCGAATTTCAATTTTTTTCATTTAATTAAGCAGAAATATATAAGTTTTAATTCTGATTCATTATTTTTTTAAATATTATTTTAAATAAAAATAATTAAAGTAAATTATTTTTAATTATGTAACTTATTTTTTGAAAGTAATATTTTCAAAAGTAAATATATTTTTTCAAATTTGTTGAATCAAAATTAAAGTAAAATAATAGAAAAATACATGTTCCAAGTTTGAACCATTTATCTTTAACGGTTCTTGACTTATAACAATTTAAAGCCGAGAAATGGTGAAGAAACCCATCATGCAGGAAAACGCATTTGAAGATTTGAACAAAGATTGTCTGCTAATAGAATGTTTAAATGCCTTTTAAAAGTTTCCGGGTGAATAATAACTTCTTCCTGTAGCTTAAACATCTGATTTAGTTTAATTTTTGCCATATCCAACTTCTCTATGTGCTGTTTAAATGTCTCAGTTGATCTAACCGATTTACAATTTCACTTTCATAGGAACTGAAGTATTACAATTAGATTGTGCACGTCTAGTTTTTTTCATAATTTTAGCCCTAACAACTTCATATTTTCTTTTCTTAGGCATTTCTAAAGATTTCTTTTAGAAAATCTTTCAAAATTTCGTAAAAAAAATAATAAAAGTACTTAATTAAATACTAGTTTGAAATATCAGAAGAATTATTCGAAAGCTAACCAAAATCAAAACATAAACAATCTACCACTTACTTCACTGTTGAAGTAGTATAGAAGTGTATATACATAAAGTACAAGAATTAAATATAAATTCCTTTGAAATATAATCTATATATATAAAACAGTTCCGTAACTGACTCATTCACTGACTGACATACAACGCACAGACCAAACCGCTGGACTTAAAGGGCTGAAATTTTGAAAAGCGATTCTTCTTGTGTAGGGATGCACTAAGAGAGATTTTTGAAAAATTCTTCTTAGATTTTTTTAAATTAAATTTTTAAGCTGTTTTAGTAACTTCTTTTAAGTTTGCATTTAAAATAATAATTTGAGGGTTATAAAATTTATATCACAAGAAAGATCATAAAAATTCCTTTAAAATGAAATCTTTTTCGAATCTTTACCTCTATTTTCTGATTTTTGGTGAATTTTTAAACATTAATTTTTAGAATTTAATTTATTAAATGCCGATCAGGTGATTTCTTTTTCTGGTACTTTAAATAAATTTATCGTCACGTGCATAAGAACTAAATATACAAAAAAATATTTTTTTCTTGCTAATGGGGCAGACGATTGGGCATTATTTTGTCTATAAAAATATCCCTTACGATTTTTTTATATATATAAATTTCTTTTTCTACATCAATTGTATATATTGATCATCGTATTTATTATAAATATATATATATATACTAGCTGAAAACCCGCGCTTCGCTGCGGAATACATTCAAATTAAATACAACGGTAAATGTATGCAATTAATGCCAAAAAAAATAAATATATATATTTATAATAAATAAGACGATCAATATATGCAATTCATGTAAAAAAATATTTATATATATTTATAAAAAAATCATAAGGAATATTTATTTTTTTTTTTGGATAATATCCAATCGTCTGCTGCATTAGAAAAAAAAATGGTTTTTTTGTCTATTTAGTTGTTACGCACGTGACGATAAATTTATTGAAAGTACCAGAAAAAGAAATCACGTGATCAGCATTTAATAAATTAAATTCTAAAAATTAATCTTTAAAAATTCACCAAAAATCAGGAAATGGAGGTAAAAATTCGAAAAAAATTTCATTTTGAAGGAGTTTTTATGATCTTTCTCGTGATATAATTTTTTATAACCCTCAATGTATTATTTTAAATGCAAACGTAAAAAAAGTTTAAAAAACAGCTTAAAAATTTAGTTTAAAAAAATCTAAGAAGAATTTTTGAAAAATCTTTCTTAGTGCACCCCTACACTATTAGAAGAATCGCCATGCAAAATTTCAGCCCTTTAGGTCCAGCGGTTTGGTCTGTGCGTTGTATGTCAGTCAGTCAGTGAATGAATGAATGAATGAATGAGTCAGTTACGGAACTGTTTTATATATATAGATATATATATATATATATATTTTGGCATTAATTTCATAGATTGACCGTTGTATTTAATTTGAATGTACTCCGTAGCGAAGTGCGAGTTTTCAGCTAGTTAATAATATACATTAATTTCGGAAAAACATGCCTCAAAAAAGCGTGTTTACAATTCAAAGGGAGTCGTTTCCATGATAACCACTGCTTGAAAGCTAAATTTTGAAAACAAACCAAAACAAAAAAATCTCCTATTCTAATCGAGATAGAAACATGATTTAAACGTCAATTTAAGCGGGGGAAAAACAGAAAAATTCGTAATTCGGTAAATTTTTTTCAAAAATTTGAAAATTTTTGTGTCGGATCTCTTGGAGATCTGTTGTGGCAACTGATGAGCCAGCCGTCTTCATTGAACTTACACTTAAACACTCTTTGTTTTATTTTTCTTGAGGGAAAAAAAATTCTGTAGTATTCCTTTGCTTATGAATTATGTTCACGTGTTTTCCTACAATGGTATTTAATTTATAACCTTTTTCTTTGGTTATGCTCTAATCATCAGGAGTTTAGTGCATTTAATGATCGGGATCCGAGCTTTCATAGAGCTTTTCCTTTTAGTATGTAACTTCGTACAGCTTTCTGATTTCTGGTATTAGTGCTTGATTAATATGATGAATTGATTTTTCACAACGCTATTTGATGAAAATTGACGAAATATGGTTTCTAATATTGGTCACAAATGACAAAATTTGACCTCTGATTCAACTATTTGATCTAGTTATTAATAACTTAATCAAACATAAGTGCCACGAATCTTATACATAAGTACATAACATGTTAACTAATATATAATGCAATGCGTAAAAATTGTTTATTAATGGTTACATGTTTTAAAGATAGGAAATTTCACATGTATATGAATATAATTACAAGATAAAAAGAACTTTTTATATACCATGTTTTTAAATTTTCTGTTGAATCATATAAACTTGACAATTCTATGTATTAATAAATACTTTTTTAAGAACTTTTGATGAATTATCCCATCAACTTGAAAGAAAATGAAGTTAATTGGAAGTTGCGTTTAACTTTTCGTTCCCGTCCCGGCCCAATAGATGGCTGCACCAGTCTACAAAACAAAATTAACTTAAAATGATTCAATTCTGCTTAAAGATGGCTAAAAGTATTAAAATAATGCATTGTCATCGTGTTCTAAGCTATTCTAAGAGTTTCAAATGTCTAGCTAGTCGGGAAGTTAGTTAAAAATCGATTGCAAGATTTGTACCGGACAAACACACACACACACACACAAACAAACAAACAAGACAGCGAGTTACTAAAAACATGGTAAAAATGTTAAGTAATTATAATAATTGTAACTGAATGTTATTATGTAAGAGTAAAGTAATGAAACTCAACCTGCCAGCATTTGACTGCTAATTTTTTTTTTTGTGTGTTATTATTGTTGTTGTTCTTGTTGTTGTTCGGTGTCATTCGAAATTAACTGGCATTTGAAATTTCAAGGAGCTATTTTTTATGTCAGTTATTTCAGTAAACAAAACAAAACATCCTGCATATTTTATGAGCAAATTTTATTTAGCATGCCAATCGTTAAAACATAAAATAGATATATTTAGAACGCCTTGAGTAGCATGAATCCAAATTCTTGATATGTATTTAATTTTTTGCCGATTTCAATGATAATCTCTGGAACTAAAACTATCCAACTGAAAAATCAGGTCTATAATCGTTTGCTGTTACGATAATTTGTTTCATCCGGGCTCTATACATTCAACCAAAACTACAGCTCTCCTACTCTATCAGAAACATGTCCACCTGTTCACTAACCATGGGTACTGGGAAGACGATAGATCTGGCGAAGTCGTTACTGGCTCAGTCCTCAACATCGGAGCCGCAGGTTCTGGGTTGTCCGGTAATAAATTATCGGGCGTCCTGCCGGTGCACTGGTCACTGTACTGGCCGCCCCACCCAGACCTCGCGGAACTTGCGTCTGTGCCTTCTGTCAGATAGTTCTTGTCCGAGACACTCTGTCTTTGGTAGTCCATACCTCTTCCTCCAATGTCCGTCACCTCCTGAGCGAAGTTCTTCTCTTGACTGTTCTGTCGGTAGCCTGATATCCTTGCTATACTTGCGTCTGATATGTCCGGCAGATAGTCCCTGTCGATCACACCTTGCCTCTGGAAGCCGAGCACTTGCGGGAAGTCCTCTTGCTGGTTTAGGGATATGTAGTCCAGTTCGTTTGAGAGGGATGTGACGGGGCTGGTTATGTTGTTGCCGTTGCTTTGGGTCGTCAGGAGCTGTTTGGAGGGAGCTGCGACGCTGTCCACGAACAGGTGGTCGTTGGGCGTCCAGTGGGACAAGATGGAGGAGGACGGGCAGTTGTTAGTCGTGACGGGTTCTTGGGGATAGAGTTGTTGCTGAGGAACGGCCGGATAGGTGCTAGGATTGGGCAACCAGCATGGAATACTGTTGGAGGAACTGCTGATAGATACTGTGTCGTAGCCTGGAAGAGAGACAAAAGAGATATTTTTCAGAATTAGGCACGTAACATTAATAAACGTCGATTATCTCTTATCGAGAATGCTCGAGATCAAACGGGCGTAAAATCATTAAATTTCTGACTTTTACGTAGCATAAAAACTCTGACAAATTATTACTGACAAAATGTATCACAAAATATTTTTAGTCTCAAGAAAATCATGTTATCACCATCACATTTAAAGCTCCAAAGATGTTAGTTCATTATAAATATATGTTGATAATTTGGTTTTGAAAATCATGTTACAATCACCATTCTTTGTAGAGCTCCAAAGATGCTGATGATAGAGTACATGATATATGTCTATAATTTGGGTTTGAAAATCGTGTTATTTTCACCATCATATTTAGAGCTCTAAAGATGTTAGTTCTGTTGATAATTTGGTTTTGAAAATGATGCTATATACACCATCATATTTAGAACTCCAAAGATGTTAGTTCATGATGTATATTGATAATTTGGTTTTGAAAATCATGTTATAATCAACATCCATTTTACAGTTCTAAAGATGTTCATGATATACCGGGTGGTCATAAAGAAACTTTGCCGATATATAGACCTCTAGCGGCTGTTCCGTTCAACCGATCGATATGAGATTTCAGAAATAGTTATTCAGAGGTATGAGCTCGGGATTCTGTGTACGGAAACAAAGTGGCGCTCACGGTTACGGTTATAGGTACAGAAACTCGAAATTTTCAAATAGCAACACTCCTTTTTTCCCATCGCAAAATGCTCAGCGCATGCGAAAACACTAAAGAGCGTTTGAACGGTACGTGTATGACAAAAAACGGAAGCGTTATGCACGCACAAAAAACAGCTCTGCGAATGGCTAACAAAAACACGATCAGAGAGCTTTTTATCGGTTTTCCACGCTGAATATCTGGCGAACGGCGTTCTGTGATTGGTTTCTAGCCTCTGTCATATGCAAATTTCCTCCGTGCGCCCCGATCGTGTCTTTGTTGGCCGTTCGCAGAGCTGTTATTTCTGAATGTATAACCCGTCCGTTTTTTGTGATACACGTACCGTTCCAACACTTTATAGGGTTTTCGTATGCGCTGAGCATTTTGCGATGGGAAAAAGTGGGCGTTGCTATTTGAGAATTTCGAGTTTCTATACCTATAACCGTAACCGTAAGCGTCACTGTGTTGCCGTTCTCAGAATCCCGAGCTCATACCTCTGAATAACTATATCTGAAATCTCATCTCGATAGGTTAAAAAGAACGGCCGCTAGAGATCCATATATCGGCAAAGTTTCCTTATGACCACCCGGTATTTTGATATTTTGGTTTTGAAAATCATGATCATGTTATTATCACAATCATATTTAGAGATCCAAAGATTTTAATTTCTGCCGTATGTTAATGATTTGATTTTGAATATCATGTTATTATCACCATCCTATTTAACTATGCAAAGATGTTAGTTCATGATATGTTGATAATTTTCAAAAATTTTTAAGTTTACAATTTACTAAATAAAAGAATTTTTATTGTGATAAAAAAAAATCTATATATTTCTGACATTTTCTCGTCTGCTAAAAGTTTTTGCTTTTAGACGTTAAATGTGCTATAGAAAGATTAAAGAAAAATGACTTCTGAAAATTCTAGAGCCCAAAGGAAGAAATGTTATTTTTTTTTTCGCTGAAAAAAAAACTGAGTAAAAATATAGCTTCCCAGTATTCTTAACAATGTTTTTCTTTGTTTCACCGTTTTCCTAGCTATTTTTTCCCGCCTTAAGTCAGCTTTGTGTAATTTAAAGTTTTCTTCTGGGTGTTTCTCTTTCCTCTAGGATAATAGATACTGCTGTCGAAAAAGTTTGTTATACGGGCCTGAATTTATCTTAACACCTTGAGAGCAAACTCATTTAGACAGATGAAACCGCTATTCCCGACGTATATTGTAACAGAACGTTCTTTTTTTTCAGGAGAATACGTGATTTGAGGTAATATTGTAAAAAAAAAATTGTATTTACAGTGAAAATTTGTTAAAAATACATGTTTTGCTGAAATATTGTACAAACTTCATACATTTTTTTATAGAAATATTGATGAAAATTTTTATTATTCTAATTATTTACTATTATTTGCATCAAGTGTCAATAAACTCATACAAAAAAAAGTTTCTATTGCGAGAAAAATTTGCATGCGTTGACTCAACAAGAAATACGACCTGTTCAGACTGAATCCTGAACGTAACGTGGCGTCAGCGTTAAAAATTTTAACCAGTCACAGATCTCAATTAATTGACCACGTGATATATCAAACCAATCAGAAGTCAGGTCAACAATCTCGGATCAACGTAGAAACGTAACACAACGCTCCGAATGTAATGTCAACAGGTCTGAAGTGCCGATCCGAGATTCACTTATGTTTCCGGTCCACAAGCGCTGGCTATACAAAAACATTAATTCATGTCTTCGATTCACCTTCGTTGGCTAAACAGATGCATTTAATTCCTGCCTTCGTGCTTAAATGTGTTGAAACCTTGGTTAAATTTACATAGAGCTCGATCGGAAGCTTTGAGAGGTTATAAATATCACCAATAATAAAAAAATGGAAAAACGGAAGTTATTTCTCCTCATATAATGTACAAAGGTTAAGGTATAAAAGGCTTCATATTTCGGTTGAAATTTGGTATTAAGGTAGACACATAAAAATATCAATTTTTCTAGATGTTGGATTCGATTTGGTTTGGTTTGGTTTTGGAGCGCTACGGTCATTTTTTTTGCTACACGAGGGCTAATTAAACCGGGACCTACTGCTTAAAGCCGATTCCGAACGGTTACAAACATCCATGCCAATTGTGGGACTCGAACCCACAGACTGTGGTACGAAGGCTAGCACCCTAGCCTTTGGCCATCGCCGGGCTGGTTGGATTCGGAGTCAAGAAATCAATCCGGGTTTAAATATTTGCTTTGTACTATTGCTGTAAATGCATCTAAAATTTCACTTCACGCCGTTAAGAATTTACTACTGAAAATAATTATACTGTTTCTTCATAAAATGGGTATAACTTATTAGAGTGAAAAAAATTTATGTATGAAATTGTAGATAATTTCGTGGATTCTGAACACATTTGAATCAAAGTTATTGATAAAATAAAATTATTTACCATCGACTTTATACATTTTTTTAGGTAACCATATCCAGTGTAAATTTTTAATATTTATTAAAGACATGATATAATTTAATTAATTAATGATCATTTTTAATAGATTTTATCATTTTCTTAATATATCATTATTGAATACACATTACAATTAATGAGTTATGCATATTGTGAACGCTAGCTTTTTTCTTAGCGGTTCGGATATAGCGAACCACTGGATAAAGCGAACAAAACCTTTGGTCCCTTGAAGTTCGTTATAGCGGGGTTCGACTGTCTATACAAAAATAAAATAAAAGGAAATTTCCTCGACCTCCTTTAAATGCCTCCTCGCCTAACTGCGCAAATTTTAGATGTTTTCTTCGTTGCTGGATCTAACAGGGCATTGTTGACTTTTCCGTCTGAAAAACAAACTTTTTTTGTATGACAAGAGCGGCATACATCAAAGAAATCTCATATCCCGCATAATGGGAGAAAACATAAAATTATGTTCCCTATACCTCACACTGAGATGATGAAGATATCTCCTGTTGAGGGAGTCAAGTTAGTGCGACCTATTACGGATGGGGTGTTATTTTTTTTTTTTACCTTCCCCTTGGAGATGATCCCTTATTTAATTAGCGAGTGTCTCCCTTTGGCAAAACGTGAAGGATTGTCTCGTTAGAGTTAAAGAACGAGTGCGGCCTCAGCTGTCTGCTACCTCGTGAAAGAATTCGGGGGACCTCTAATCAGCGCTGCTGCCTGGCATTCTTTGCATCGCTAAGGAGATTGTTAGAGGGGGGGGTTTGAAAATAAAGGTGGAATCACTGGGGTTTTTTTCGCAACTTAACCGATATTTTACGGAGAAAAAGATGAAGAAATTACGAAATTGTGAGTATTTTTACTGTAAAAATAAACATAAAATCAGAGTGTTTCATTTCTAAATCGATTCAGAAGGTTGAAAAAAGAATTCAGGTCGTCTCCTCTAACGAAACTACCGCGGGTTATTAACGTAGGATTACTTTTCGTTGCTTACCTCGTTTGCATGTATATATGTATTTATATATATGTACGTATATATATATATATATATATATATATATATATATATATATACCCTGTGACTGGGCAAGGTCGACTCAACCTTTCATTCCTTCAGTGGGTCGATAAATTGAGGACCAAGCATGCTTGGGAACTAAACTCTGGGGGTCCCACGTCAGGTTGACCACTTGACTAAGACATATGTTGTATGGCACCCCAAGCCCACGGTTATGAAAGCGGAGATAGGTACCGCCGGCCCTGGTCCACATCGGACTGTTGCACCGTGAGTTTAAGTTATACATATATATATATATATATATATATATATATATGTATATATATATATATATATATATATATATATATACACGTGTGTGTGTGTGTGTAAATAAGTAATTAATACAGTGGAATCTCGATCGATCGTTCTCCGAATCATCGTTTTCTCGTATGCGTCGTTTAATTCACCCAGTCCCGACGATCATATTGCTTTGTTATGTTCCCGCATCTATCGTTTTCCCGCATTTATCGTTCAGTTCAGTCGGTCCCTTGAAAAACGATAGATCGAAATTCCACTCAAATCGAGCCATATATATATATATATATATATATATATATATATATATATATAATTGTTGGTTCCAAGCTACAATTCTGTCAAATGAGGATATTTTTAGCAAGGTCATAGCCCTTTTGAAGTTCCAGAATACTTTTAAGCTTTGTTCACATTCCTTTCGGAGCGTTGCATAGCATTTGGCTTAAAAATTATAACCAATCACAGAGATCAACAGAGTGACCACGTGATATGCCAAACCAACCACATGTCATGTCAACAATCACGTCGCCAATGAGGCAACTCAACGTAAGCAATGTGAACGATACCTTATTTCGAGATTTTTTTTTAAATATTCATGTTAGAAATTTCGTCCACCAAACCAGTATGGGGTATACTGGTTTTAAACGGAAATGTAAGTTTAAAACCAGTATACCCCATTTTTCCAAGATTATTTCAAATCTTAAAACATTATTTGCCTTTCTTGTAAAGAAGGAAATAGATACCCGAATAAAAAAATTCTGTCTCTATTATAGAGTACAATTTTTTTTCCCCAAGTCTACAATCACTGGAAATATTTCCTCCATAGGTTAACAGGGAGCCCAGAGAGTCCAATAGAGGTACTACCCAGCTAACTAAGGATTCGGTTTCTTCTTTTCTTTCCGTATTTATGTTTTCAACTGGTTCTCGCTTTACTCCTCTTGTAATCTCTCAAACAGTATTTCTTAGAAAACAGAGAGGTAAGAGTTTCGTGGTAACAAGTGTTGGATCGCGTCAATATAGGTTTCTCGATACGAAAGAGCGTTATCAAAATTGTCAGTAGCAATGTCTCCAAAGCCAAAAATCACTTGATACAGCATCTCCAACCCTGAAGCATCAGGTCAAGATGTTGATTAGTCCTGAGAGATTGGATGATGTCGAGAAAAAAAAAATTTAAGGGGACAGTGGACCTTCAAAACTAACTTTTTTTGTTTTGAATGGATTTGGTTGAAATTTGAATATGTGATTAGTACCATAGATATGTAAAAAGTGGTTAAAATTTAAAGATGAAATATTAATAATTAATGAATTATGAATTATGAATTTTATCAAAAATTGACCTAATTAAAAATGTTCCATGCGCATTTCATTTGCATATAATATGGTAATTTTTATTTACAAGATACCTTATAGAACAAACAATGAAACTTATTGCTTATTTTAAGCATTCATTAAAAATATAAAGAGAAAAAAATAATAATAGTGAAAACACCCTTTTTATGACGCAAATTACCTGTAAATCATCTTTTCAAGTACAAAATTTAGAAATTCTGAGCTACGAAGCATAATTTTTTTCAATAAGATTTATTTGATATGCACTTAAGTATATAAAATTTAAATTTCAAAGCAATACGATAATTCGAAATGCGCCTGGAGCAGTTTGAATATTCGTATGACATGAACATTTTTATTTTGAGAAAAACACATTTGAAGTTATTGCTATTAGTACCCCCATAGTATCTAAATTAAATACAAGAGCCTATAACTAGGAAAGTAATCACAGAAATTAAAAATTCTTTTTGCAACACATTCCTACTCGTCCGTAGTTTCACAATTCAATAAAATAAAAAAAATTGAATTTTTGGACAAATTTTACAATTTTGAAAGTCCACTGTCCCCTTAAAGTCTCGCTCTATGATAAAATAAAAAAGATTTTGATTGGATGGTTCTAAAAATGTCTTGCTTAAAAATCCCAATAATAGCAAGATAAAAAGAACTTTTTATATACCATGTTTTTAAATTTTCTGTTGAATCATATAAATTTGACAATTCTATGTATTAATAAATACTTTAAAAAAAAATTTTTGATGAATTATCCCATCAACTTGAAAGAAAATGATCAAATGAGTAATCAATCGTTTAGCTCGAGAATTAGAAGTTAACTTGCGTTTAACTTTTCGTTTCCGTCCCGGTCGATAGATGGCTGCACCATTCTACAAAACAAAATTAACTGAAAAGGAATTCAATGCTGTTTAAAGATGGCTAAAAGTATTGAAATGATGCATTATCATCGTGTTCTGAGCTATTCTAAAAGTTTCAAATGTCTAGCTAGTCGGGAAGTTAATTAAAAATCGATTGCAAGATTTGTACTGTACAAACACAAACACACACAAACAAACAGACAAAAAGCGAGTTAATAAAAACAGGGTAATTATTAAGTCATTTCCAAAACAAGAGACTAAAAAATCCTACTTGGCTTGATTTGAAAATATACATAGACTAGTATGATATCCTGGGCACAAACAGTGTTTGGTCATATTGTTAAAGGAAGTGAATCTCTCCTAGTGAAATTTCACTTTCTTCAAACAGTCAATGGTGCTATCTTATCAGATATACATGAACTTCTGAACACTAGTATCATAAAAGTTCTCCTTTTTTTCTCTATTTCGTGAACAGGATAAGCTTTAGAGGAGGAGGCATTTGTCTCTATCCTTCCCTTCTTTGACATTCAATATTTACATATTCAATTGCCCTTATATTGAACTCTTCGTCTTCAACAAGCAGAGCTCCTAAATATCTATACTTACTTATCAACCTCCATTTTGTTTCCCAATCTCGTTCAAAACACACGCCTCTCAATTCTTCGTTGCTGCTTCAAAGCCAGTTTACTCATACACCTATCTTAAAATTTCCCTCTTCGACCCCTTTACGAATTTTTTTACCTTTCCCTCTTTGCTAATAAGTTGCATACATGCACACCGATATAATAACGCAAAGAAATAGGTCATTCAAGCAAATTATTTATGCGCAATAAAATTTAGAGATACAGTGGAGTCCCGATAATCCGAAATGATTGGGACCAGACCGTTTTCGGATTAACGAATTTTTTCGGATTAAGCGAAATCATTCTTAAAATATACTTAAATTGCATAATAAAACATGATTACATAAATATTGCATATTACGCGTGATTACACAGTTTATTTTATAAGGTCTGTCTAAACATTACCAAATCTCCGGACGAAATGAGTGATAGGAGAGCGGAACGCTGCCTAGTGCAGTACAGTAGAGTGTAAGATTTTAGACGATCAGTAGATTGTTGAAATGGATTTGAAAGAACTTGTCAACGTGTCAGATGGGAGTGAAGGTGAAGCAGACGGTGACAGCGGGCAGAGGGTATCCCACTCGGACGCCGCGGCTGCATTGGATGTAGTGCTAGGCTACGTAGAGCAACACTCCGCCGCGACCAGAGCGGACGCCATTTTTCTGACGCGTTGGCGTAATTTGGCTTCAATGGAGAGGTATTCTTCTTTCTGACAAAAAAAAATTTGACAGATTTTTTCAAACCAATGTAGTTCAGTAATAATTAGTTCAGTACATTGTCTAACTTTCAATTTTCTTGTAATTTTCGGAAGTATACTTTATATTACTTAGTATCACTGTGGTTTTATTGCAACCTTTGTTCTTTTTGACTTTTGGTTTCGGATTAAGCGGACTTTCGGATTATGAAGTTCGGATTATCGGGACTCTACTGTATTATTAGAATCTGAGCAGGTGGCCTATAACTATAAATCTCACTTTCCAGTGAGCTTTAAAGTCTCAATGAAATATATTAGTTTCTACAAAAGAAAGCCAATTGCGAAAAAATAAAACCCAGGTCACTTCTGCCTTACAACTAGAATCGGTTTGCATTAGAACACGTGCATCGGAATATACCCATACTGTTTTTCACGTCATTCGTCAAGCATCTCAGATACCTCGGTTGTATACAAAACCAAATGAGTCTGAAAGAAACGTCTGATACATTTCGAATTGTTATTCAGTGATATATGTTAATGTCACAGTTAATGTACTCTTCCTGCGGATGGTAGTTCGACCGCACAAATATCGGGCAACGAACGTAGCAACGAACGCCCCTGAACGTGCCACTGTGGCAATGCCTTTTGCCACAGTGCGCTCACTAGGCGAAACATCGAAGGAAGTTCGTGACTCGCCGTCAGCCGCCGTTCTCTCTATGTGTACAGAACTTTCAGTTCAGCTTGGAATCGATTTGTACTTTATTGAAAATTTCTTGATTGAAAAATTCAAAACTTTTTGCTTGAAAATTTCATTTCGAGTAGGAAACTTAATTTCGTTGTTCGTTATCGGAAACTGAGTTGTACAATATGGTATGGATTGTTGGAGTACTCAGCGCAACAATTCACATCTCGAAAATCAACAAACGGATGCAAAACCTTTCGGTTTGTTAATGTGGAAGCAGTGGCGTAGAGAGCATAACTGGCGCCCCCCCCCCGAAAGACATATAGTAATATAATATATAGATCCTATATTGGCGCCCCCGTCGATAAACATACTATAATAACATAATATATAGACCTTATATTGGCACCCCCCCCCCCGAAAAACATATAGCAATATACGTAATATATAGACCTTATATTGGCGCCCCCCCCGAAAAACATATATTAATATAATATATAGACCTTATATTGGCACTCCCCTCGAAAAACATATAGTAATATAGTATATAGACCTTATATTGGCGCCCCTCTGCAAGTGGCGCCCGGGGCATGATAGATCCCCTTGCCCTCCCCCCCTCGCTACGCCACTGGGTGGAAGGCCAACAGAATTACAAACCGAACACTGGTTTGTCCGTTGAATTTTGACTCAATTTGTTTATTACTCTTCGTTTGCTGTGCCGTATGTATACCCGTCTTCAGAATGACGCTACGAAATTTTTCCCCACCCTAGGTATTCTTCAAATTTGGCCCACTCGCACTATTAATGGATCCCAAATATGGAAAAAAAATCAAATTCCTAATTGCTTAGTGAAAGAAACGTCAATTTCGCCGGGTCGAACAAGTCTTACTTTGCGGAAGCTTGAAAAACATTCACCGAAATGTATCGATCTCAAAGTAGATCAAGAACAAAAATAAATGAAAAAAAACACCTTAAAAAAGCACCGTCGTTTTCATTAGTTTTGCATGGACTTATCAAACGACTCGCGTGCCTACTCTTTTTCGGTTCAGTAACGCGGCTGAAAAGGTCAAAGTATGAAGCGTCAGAAAATACATCCAGTTGCCGAAACGAGCGCATTTTGCGGTTTTACTTACGTACGTAGTTGCAGATATTAAATATAAAGCAAGAATAAATAAAAAATTTAGCGGTTTATTTTTTTAAGAGATAGGAAGTGTTACTTTACTTTCAGTGTTCTTGTAGTTTATTATAGGAGCATCACTTTTCTATCTCCTTATTAAGTCATGTTCATGCTTTTTAATAGTCACTTGACTATTTAAATGTCCATGCTTTTTTAACTGTCAAATAGACAAAATCTCAAGGCTCACAAACGTTTGTTGTCAGTTGATGTCACCAAAGTACGGCGGTGCCTGTGACCACACGCTTTTCCTTCGTCGTCATTTCTTAAATTCAAGAAAACAGTATCGTGAATCATATAACTTCTTGTTGGAGAGAGTAATTCAGTATATATATTCAAATTGCTTTAAATTAGCAGACGTAGTTCTAAATCTGAGCAATTGAACAATGTTTACTTGAAATATTTTACTTGTCTGCACATAATGTGCAGCGGATTAGTCTAGAAAAAAAAATTAAACACAATCGTCAACTAGTCGACAATCTATTCGTTCAAGCAAACCTTAACGTAAAGGTGCATTCTTTCAGCAACTGTCCCAAACTGTGGCAATCTCTCGTGGGCAAAGGAATGGCGAAAATTAGTCAGCTTGGGTTTTAAGAAATCTATCTCTTCGCTCACGCAAACCAAAAGGGCATTGCTTTCCAAAAAGCTATTAGCACCTTCGTTTTTGCAAAATGATACGTTAAGGGCGAACATACCTACGAAGTTACTGACACTTGACGCGTAGAACTCCGCGTACGGCTTCAGCGCCTGGTACCTCCTCCTGAAACCCCTGGGCCTCCTCCTGAAAGACCCCTCCTCGAACATGTACTGGCTGGCCGGGTCTATCGTCCAGTAGTGGCCTTTGCCAGGCCTTCCCAGGCCCTTGGGCAACTTGATGAAGCAGTCGTTGAGCGATAGGTTGTGCCGCACCGAGTTTTTCCAGCCCTGGTACTGGCCCCGGAAGAACTGGAAGCGATCCTGGAGGTACTGGTAGATCTCGTTGAGCGTGAGGCGTTTCGTTGGGGAGGACTGGATGGCCATGACGATCAAGGCTATGTAAGAATAAGGTGGTTTTTCTTGCCGCCGTACACCTGAAAAAAACAATAGGATTCAACCATGATACATTGATATAACTCTACATAAGTTAGATTTGTGTTATAAATTCTAATAGTTAATGGATTATTGGGAGAAGGATTAAGAGTAATTAGGCGCAAAAATGCATGAAAACGCAGCAGTCCAAAATGCGTATTATGAAGTTTGACAAGCTATTTGAAATGTACAGCAAACTCCCGTTATGAGTCTCCCGATTATATGGCCTCTCTTACACGGCCCCAGGACCCTTATATATATATATATATATATATAATGGAACTTCGATTAAGGCGACAATAGACCTTCAGATTGACAAAAATATGTCCCAAAAACTGTTTTTTTTTCTTTCAGAAAGTGATTCTGCAACTCATCTTTAAATTTAAAGCAGCTTTAAATTTAAAAAAACTACGTTGATCCGATCATTATTAACCGAGTTATAAGTATTTTTTCAAACGTAAACAGTGGAAATGTTATGTTAAATTAAAACTTTAAATGCTATTTCTCAAAACAAGTTTTCATGTCGTTTCGGTAAGTTCAAAATGTTCCATACGTCGTAATTTTTCTTGAATTTTCATAAAATTTCATAAAATGATTATTTATATATGTTAGAATAAAACTTAGTAATAAATTCATTATACTATTATAAAACAACTTAAAATTTTTACAATCAAAAAAATTTTCTGATAAAATTTTGCATAAAATGATCTATTTTTATCGATTTCTTTTCTAGTTTTTATAAATACTACTGTAAATCAAATATTGCTACTAACTTTTATTATCTATACTTATATAAAGCTAGCTTAAGAAAGAAAATTAGATATCTGAGACAAGAATTGATGCGCATGGAGCATTTTTAAATAGAGTAATTAACAAACTGATTTTAATGAATATCTTAATTAATTACATTCTGATTTTTTTTTAAATTTTGCATTTTCATCTCTAAACAACACTGTATAAGTATACAAAATTTCATAGCAATTGGTTGATAATTAAATAAAAAAGTTTTCCATGGTCCATTGTCGCCTGAAATTAAATGCCTGGGGAAATAGTGTTTTCCATTCACGATGATTCTGTTGCTATTGATAAAATATTATTGAAATATCTCATGCTTTACTTGAAAAAGTTGTGAAGTCAAAGTAGAACAACAAAATATATAAAAGTATTGGAGAACGGGATTCGTGCGGATTTACGTTTAAGGCCGTCTGCACACGGAGCAACTCAAAAGAAACTGATAACTGACTCAAATCACAAACCAGTCCGTGATGAGTCGCAACCTATGTAATTGAATAGAGCCACGCACACGGCGCAACTGGTTACAAACCCACGGGTTTGTAACCAGTTGCGCCGTGTGCGTATATAAATATATATAAATATATATAAATATTTATATATAAATATATATATATATATAAATATAATATATATATATATATTATATATATTATGTATATATATATGTATATAATATATATATATATATAGATATATATATATATATATATTATACATATATATATATAAATATATATATATTTATAAAAAAAATCGTAAGGGATATTTTTATAGACAAAATAATGTAGAAGAAGATATTCAAATTAAATCTAATATAAAGAATACTAAAGAATATAGTACAGTTAATATAGTACAGTTTCTAGAAAATTTCTTTTACTGTATTTTAATATTTTTTTGGATAATGTCCAATCGTCTGCCGCATTAGCAAGAAAAAAAAATTATTTTTTGTCTATTTAGTTTTTATGCACGTGACGATAAATTTATTTAAAGTACCAGAAAAAGAAGTCACGTGATCAGCATTTAATAAATTAAATTCTAAAAATTAATCTTTAAAAATTCACCAAAAATCAGCAAATGAAGGTAAAGATTCGAAAAAGATTTCATTTTAAAGGAATTTTTATGATCTTTCTCGTGATATAAATTTTATAACCCTCAAATTATTATTTTAAATGCAAACTTAAAAAAAGGAAAAAAAACAGCTTAAAAATTTAATTTAAAAAAATCTAAGAAGAATTTTTCAAAAATCTCTCTTAGTGCACCCCTACACTATAAGAAGAATCGCCATGCAAAATTTCAGCCCTTTAGGTCCAGCGGTTTGGTCTGTGCGTTGTATGTCAGTCAGTCAGTGAATGAATGAATGAATGAATGAATGAATGAGTCAGTTACGGAACTGTTTTATATATATAGATAGATGATGGGCAACCTTTATAAAAGTCGTCTGCTTGAATTTTGAATTAATTTTTTCTTAAAATCTTTATTATTTCAATATTTTGTCATTATAGATGATTCAAGAAATGAAGTCTCAACAGAAAGGCAGAACTTCCCTTTGTCAGTCTGTCATGAAATGTCGTATGAAATTTCTTAGTAAGGTCTTAATTTGCTTCAAAATAAAGCAGAAACTATTATCGTTTGTAGAGAGAAAAAAATACATACAGTGGCTCCCAAAAGTGTTCGTACAATTGCGATTTTCAATGAAATAGGGGTCTATCCATTAATTAAAAGGAATATTTCAGAATGGGTATTTAATAATAAGATCTATAATCTATTCTTAATGTAACTACATCAAATATTTTGAAAACACAGTAAAACTTTATTTTTAAGAAACCAGTAATCAAAAAGTAACAAAAACTTTATCTAACAAAAGTCATCGTACACTGAAATATTTTCGGATAAATTCCTAATTAAAATTATGGTCTGGCGCTTTATTTTTATTTTTGAACTGTGGTGGCATTTAAAATATCGTTTGGCTTTAATTTTTGCGTGCCTACTCCGTAATATTCTATTTATTATTTCAAAATGGCTCGTAGTCGTAAAGAAACAACAAATAACATTCGAAAATTGATTATTTTTCCTCATAGTAGTGGTAAATCAGTTCGGAATATTGCTAAATTCATCCCATTCTACTGCGCAGTATGTTATAAAACGCTTTAAAGAAGAAAATCAAATCGAAAACAAGGTAAGAAAAGGTCGTCCGGCAAAGTTAACAAAACGTGATCAGATATTTATAATTAGAAAATTTGTGAAAAATCCACGTTTGAGTGCTGTAAAAGTTTCTGCAGAATTTAATGAAACATTTTCTACTTCAATTTCACCTGAAACTGTTCGACGAGTTCTCAGAGCAGCTGGATTACATGGGCGTTCTGCTCGTAGAAAATTTTTTGTGAGTGAGAAAAACAGAAAGCTTAGGCTTTCCTTCGCACTATCAATGATAAATAAGCCCCAAACGTATTGGAATAATGTCTTATTGGCCGATCAAAGCAAGTTTAACATTTTTGGTTCCGATGGGAGTATAATTGTATGGAGAAGAAAAAATGAGGAACTTAATCCCAAGAACTTCTTAAAAATAAAGTTTTGCTATGTTTTTAAAATATTTCATGTAGTTTTGTTAAGAATAGATTATAGATCTTATTATTAAATACCCATTCTGAAATATTCCTTTTAATTAATGGATAGACCCCTATTTCATTGAAAATCGTAAGTGTACGAACACTGTTGGGAGCCACTGTATATAGAAATGCTTTTCTTAACGGTAACCATTTACATAGTTTTCTCCTTCCAGATATTTCTTTTCACCGAAAGAAAATATTGAGTTAAAAATTAATATCGTCTGTTGAAAGAGGAAAAAGAAATACTACAAAAATTTTCTTACATTATTTAAGCTAAAAATCCATCTGTTAAATACGAATCGTCAGTTTATGGAATCAACTTAGATACAAAATGATTTGCAACTGTTATAAAAGTCGTCTGCTTGAATTATTGAATTAGTTTCTATCGTAATTTTTATTATTTCAATATTTTACTGTTATGGAGGATTCAATAAAGGAAATGTCTTCGAAGACAGGGCAGTTCCCTTCATCAGTCTATCATGAGATGTTACATCGAATTCATTAGTTAGTTCCTGAGTTGCTTCTAAAAAACGTAAAATATTTGAAAAATGGTAACATGAAATTGCTGTAATTACTATGAAATATTAAGACGGTCAACTGGAAGTTAGATCCCAACACATTTTTGTTTTGACATTTTTGTGAGACAAATATTAACTACAGTTAATAAATTTAGGATGAAATAAAGTTGGTTACAGAAAAATTTATTCTAGTTGTCTGTTACAGTTAAAGCTAGTGCTATAATAGCTGACGGTTGGAAATTTAACATTAAGATCTATTTATACAGTATTAATCTATTATTTAATTAATTATTAATGTATAATTCACTTAATCTATTTATCAGTTTAAAACGGTTTTAAACTATCTAAGAAAAGAAATATACTAGTCAAGGAATAACAAATATGTAATTGAAATTTATTCCTCAATGATGAATAAATATATAATAAGAGGTATAACTAAGACAGTTTATATAAAAATTACAATATTGTTTTTACTTTATTATATTAAAATTAATTTCAACATTACATGTAATCAATATTAATTCGTAAACTTTAAGCTACCAACTTTGCAGGGTTGGTAAAAAAAATTATAGTTTTTTTTTTTTAAATGATTGTCCATTCTGGGGTCCTATTTCATAGTAGAGGACCATGAAAATAGCGTCCGTATCTCAGGACGTCAAAACAGGTAGGTGTTCGTACTGCATTAACGCTGATGTGTTAATATTTATACGCTGTAAAAGAGAAATGTCCGCACTTCATGAGGGATTTAATTGCATACATTTATGTTTTGGGATTAATGCATATTTCTTATACGAGCGTTTTGTCTGCAAAATACTAAGAATAACTGCAAACTTAAATAGCTACAAACTCTTTCTCTAAAACCAGAGTTGAAATATCAAAATCAAAAGAAGTGGGAAATCAGAGTCTCCGATAAAAAAAATTGCGAATCATTTTAGAGTAAAAGGTTAATAATGGGGGAAAATGTGTAGCGTTATAATGTCATGTGAGAGGTTCGTTTGTGTTAGTCAGTGGTTGTCAGCCCCCCCCCCCCCTATTGCTGCTGGGTAGTACCCTATTGGATTGGCTCAGCTCAGTGTTAACCTATGGAGAACATTTTCCCAACAATTGCCGACTTGGATTGAAAGCATTTTTTTGTTTAAATAGTATTCCATAATAGAGAAAGACATTTTTTACTTTTTCATATTTTAAAAGAAAAGCCAATAACATTTTTAAATTTGAATTATTCAGAGGGTATAAATGGCGTATACTGTGTTTGAAAAGCACATAGTTTCCTTTGGTGGACAACATTCCTAAAGTGAATAAGATAACAGAATGAAAAATATTTCTCTCTATGACGGAGTACAATAAAAGAAAAGGAAAGAAAGAAATCTTCAAATCCAAGTCGACAGTCATTGTCTCCGTAGGTTGACACTGAGCTGAGTGAATTCAATTGGGATACTACCAAACAGCTTTAAACAAACTTTCCGGGTTAGCGGCTACTGTTTTTTTATTACGACGACGATGGTTACAACTGGCTGTTCTTCTGCGGTCCCCTCGCCGCGCTTATTCGGCTACGGAAGCGTGGATCTTCCACCAGACGTTAGACTAGACTTTCTCCCCAGACTCTTAGCCCTGATGACGGGAAATTATTGCCGGGTCTTCTGTACATTATGGCCGGGATTGGTTTCTTTTTCTTTCTTTTTTTTAAAGATATGCTATTCAAAAGGTTAGGTATTGTGTTTCGCGGAATTCTCAGAGAAGCGTTTTGCAAAAACGAATTTATGCAACGGCTTCATCGTAATGCGAACAATCTTCTCATCATCGGAATAATTTCTAGAATTAATTCAACCATCTGTTATCGCCGTTGAGTTTGGGAACTGAATGATCAGTTCTGGGATACACTTTACAAAATCCAAATGGATAATTTAAGTAAGTTTGTCAACGTAACCATTTCAGGAAGATTTTTTTGTAAAACCCAAATATCTTTTGATTCACAATCTTCATTAATATATATGATTAGTCTTTAAATTTGAGTTTATGAACTCTGGTGGTGCCGGTTGAACTAGGGGGAATCTCCAAGCGAGGAGCGCGATGGCCTGTGCCAACTACTGCGATAGGCAGTCCCGAAATAGTTATCAATAGTTATCAGTCAAAAAGCGAAACTTTCGATAAAATTTGATATTAAAATCAAATTTTTTCTCACTTTTTTAGGCTACAGAAATACTGATAGTCAAATAAAATATGCATTTTAAGATAGCCTAAACTTTTCTACACATTTCTGTAATTTCCTTTTTTTTTTAAATCAGGTTTCGGAAAAAAAAAATATTTATATGAGCATCGGTTACTTCGCTTAGAGACTTGGCGAACCTTTGTATTACTTGCCCAGAAGTTTTATGGTTAAATCTAGTTTCAGCTAAAGTATGATCTCCTGTAACTTCTAAAGCAATGTAAATTAGAGATAATTTACAATAATTTAGAGGTTACTGTGACCTAAATTTATGCAAAGTGGAAACTTCGTACGTTACCCGACAAGTTACTTTATTGTTGAACCCAGTATTAGAAAATCATTAAACCTTAATAACTTCTTAATTTATGTGAATAAAGGTGATTAAATATAACTAGTAAAATTTAAATTATTCAACAGAAAAAGATATTAAATAACAGGAAGAGTGTAATGACAGGCAAACGAAATAAACAGAAATCCTGCGCTTAGGGCTAAACTCACCATAAATTCAAGATTCTATAGCAGTATAAAAACTAAACCATATAACGCGGCAACAGACCGGTCTCTTCATCAAGAGGCCTAATCGAACAAGTTACCTCAAGGGGGGACTTTCTGAATAGGATGCAGGTCTAACTACCTCAAAGGGGAGCTTTCTGAATAGGTTGCAGGTCTAACTGATTCGGTTAAGCCTCCTGATGAAAAGACCGGTCGGTTGCCTCGTTATATAGTTTAGTTTTTATACTGCTATTATTTTTTTAATATTTTTTTATTTCCAATGGCAAGTACTACAGGACAACGGATATCAAAAAGACAATAATACAGGAACAAGATAGAAAAATGACATCCATTAATCCATCAACTTACGTCTGGCAATCCAAAAGCGCTCCCATAAAGAAACAGGAGGTAGAGCAGGGCAAGAAGCAAGGTGAAGCATGTCCATTTCTTCCTGGTTGTTACACAGGAGACGAAGAGGGTCGGGAGCCAAGTTAATTCTGTGGAGGTGCTTGCGAAGGCAATCATGGCCAGAAAAAAGCCGTAGCATTGCCACGGATTTACCTCTAGGCCACTCAGGGATATCATGGACATGGTCTTGTGATCGCTTCTAGCAGCAACAGCCTGTGAGAAGGAACACCTGAGGGTCTTTTTGACTATTGTCTTGAGGAAATGGTAGGCCAAGTGCCGGTTGTTTAGCTGTAAAACAGAAGCCCCCTTTTTCGCTAGGAAGGCAGCAGCCTCGTTCCCCTCGATTCCGCAGTGGGCCGGGATCCACTGTAAGACAACTGTTTTATTTTGGTTCGACAACCGTTCCAGAAGGTTAACACAGTCATCAATATCTTTGGATCGAGAGAAACATGGGGAGTCAATAGCCCGAAGAGCTGCTCTTGAATCTGAGAGAATCACCACTCTTGAGAAACGCTCTAATCGGCTCTGAAGCTGGAAAAGAGCCAAACGGATATCTGAGATTTTTATACTGCTATAGAATCTTGCATTTATGGTGCGTTTAGCTCTAAGTATAGGATTTCTGTTTATTTCGTTTGCCTGTCATTACATTCTTCCTGTTATTTAATATCTTTTTCTGTTGAATAATTCACATTTTACTAGTTATAACTGTCTGTTTTTTTGTAAGTATGATGATTTGTTGCAACTGAGCAATCTTTTATTGAAAAGTTTAAAAGTTATTCAACGCTAGTGCAGTTTTTCAGTTAATTTCGTTTGGCTGTATATGCTTTCTTTATGTTTTTTAATTTCTTATTTTTTGTTGAATTATTTACAACGTGTAACCCTTCAGCGGGCGCACCCGTGTACAGAGTGCAACATTTTCGTAATTTTGAATGGTTTATTTTTACATGTAAGGTTTGGATGTTCTAAGCAGTTTCTTTTTATAGCTACACCCTTTCTAATGCAGATCTGACCCTTGTATTCCTTTCCATTCAATGGTAGTCGTGATTTAACCGTTGTAAACCAACGATTATACTGGATTACAATAGGGAAAAAGCAGGAGTTGATGTACTCAATCAAATGTTCAGCTATTACACGGTATCCCGCATATCACGAAGATGGACAGTCTCATTAGGTTTTTGCACATAATAGGAATCAATTCGCAAATTGTCCTTAGATCCAATAAACTGGACAGTTATAAAATAAGGCGATTGTATCTGCATTCGTTGGCCTTTTATTATAAATATATCTCAATATTATAAATATTTTATATCTTGTCATAAAACGCAGAATTATTATTTTCAATTTGAAAAAAAAAATTATTACAAAAGGAATAATCAAGGTTGAAAGAGACGTTGCACTTTGTGCCACGCGCGCCTGCTGGTGTTCCAAAAATTGGCGCGCCCGCTGAAGGGTTAAAGGCGATTAAGTGTTCCAAACTTAAGAGGTATTGAGAATCCTAATATTACTTCTAAAAAGTGCTTATAGTGGTTGAATCTGGCTATAACAAAAAGTGTGGGCAACGTTAACTATAATAATGGAATTAAGGTATCTGCCTGAGTTGAAATGGCTGTTTTTGTGCAAAATTTCGAAAAAAAAATTTATTGCTCTATATCAAAGCCCAATCTTTTAGGATTCTAAAACTGCTTTACATTTATTCGTACGATTATTGGATGAAAATTTATGGCCAATTTAATAATCCGAAAGCGATATCAAAAGACCGGAAGTAGCATCTTTTAATGCATTTTCTAGAAAACTCATTTTTCAGTTACTTTTGTAAACGAGAAAGTCAATAATTTGAAATGTTTTCAATATATTTCAATGAAATTCGGCAATAGTGTTTTACATATTACTAACTATTTTTTTCAATAAAAAGCTAAGCAATATGTGTTAATTTAATATTTCTATAGGTATGTATAAAAAGATAATTTTTAAAAAAATCAGTGTTTTTTCACTTTTTTTGGTATATTTCAGGGACTTTTGGAAATATTGTAAAACTTTTATTTCAGCACACAGGTACTGTGACATTTATGTCACAGTAGTATATAATATAAAGGAAATTAAAATATATTGAATCGAATGGAGTGTAGGGTCTCTGGTGTAAGCACTAAATTGTATAAATAAATTATAAAAAATTCCCTATATTTTAAAATGTTATGAAATTTGTACCAAAATTATATTTGTTTTCGTGATTTTATATCATATTTGAACTAAAAATAAATGCATTTAATCAGTAACTGCGTATTTTTGAAAAAGAGTTCTCCCAACGCAAGCAGATACCTAAAATGGAATAGAGTTCCCATATATCATTATACTTCGGCGACCCCTTATATTTCTTTTCCTTAGATGTTTTATAGGTGAATTTGCTTTTCAGCAAAAGTGTAGGCCCCAGTATCTTCAGATAGATTATAAATAAAAGTTATTAAGTGTCTCAAAAGTTAGCGTGATTCTTAACTCTTGTATTACCAGACATCTTCTTTGCTACCAGACAATTTCTTTGCGGTTGAATCCTGTTTTAGCAAAAGTTTAAGGGGGTGGGGGACACATTTTACATTTTTTTTTATTTATTGAGTTAAAATTTTGAATTTTTTAATGATGGTTAACCATAAAATTTGTAAACAATATCACATCTTAAAACTTCTCATAAAGTTTTAAATAAATTTTAAAAAAAATTGGGTTATTTAAAATCGTTATAACTCGAAATATTATTCCTCGAGTTTCAGAATTTTTTCATTTAATTAAACAGAAATATATAAGTTTTAATTCTGATTCAGCGTTTTTTTAAATATTAATTTTTTTAAATTAAAAATATTTAGAATAAAAATTTCAAAAAAAAATTATGTAACTTATTTTTGAAAAATCTTATTTTCAAAAGTAAATATTTTTTCAAGTTTGCTGAATCAAAATTAAAGTAAAATAATTGAAAAAGACTTATTCCAAATTTGAACCATTTATCTTTAACGGTTTGACTTATAACAATTTTAAGACGAGAAATGGTAAAAATTCCCATCATGCAGAAAAACGCATTTACAGGTTTAAACACATTAGAATGTTAAAAAAAAATTAATATCTCCTGTTCTAATTAAGACAGAAAAATGATTTAAACATCATTTTAAGCAGAAAAGAACAAAAAAATTTAATGCAATAAATTTTTTTTCGAACATTTGAAGAATTTTGTGTCCTGGACACCCTTAAGCCTTTAAGTATTCTTGAAGTTATGCAATCTTTGTCTATAAGAGTTCCAAACATTTGCGCTTCTTTTTAACCTGCCCGTGATTGGAAAGCACAGAAGAATGAGAGGCGATATAACTAGGGTTGCCACAAAATTTTAATAATTAGAACTTTAGTGACAGAAAAACACCAGACTCATCTAAAATATTTTAACAAAGACCTACAGTAAAATGAAGCAATAAAGATTCATTGGAAACAATGCTTATTATTATAATTTTAAAAAAAACATTTCTTCTTAAAAGAATCATATTTAATAAATAAATAATATGTTCTTCTTACTCAGAAATTTTACTCAAATATAACAATTTATAACAATTTATAGACCTCTATCACTATTTATCTGAGCTACCTATATCTTTAAATACCTTTATATCACTTTTTTTTTTCTAAGGAGCAGATAAAATTTTTAGCAAGTTATTTTAAAATCATGCTTAGTCTCGTGTAATTTCAGATAAGTTTCTGACTGGAACTAATTTCTTTTTGTCCACTGACTCGCTGTTAGAGAAAGTATTCTTTCTACAAGCACATTATGCGCCGGTAGACTGAAATGAAATTCTGCAAAATTATTCTGAAAATAGAAAACCTTGCTTTCGTAAAATTCCCGGATACATTTGAAAAATCCCCCCCCCCCCCGATGTCATTAAATAGAGCAGTGGTACGAAAAATGTGAGTCGTGACCCACAGAGGAGGGTCAAGGATAGTTTGAAGGGCATTTGGAAGGCCCTATACCTCCCATGTTAAATTAATGTACCTTTTCTCAGAAACTACCAAAGACATTCTCCTGAAATTTTATATATACAGGGTGGTTATAAAAAACTTTGCCGATATATGGACCTCTAGCGGCCGTTCCGTTCAATCGATCGAGATGAGATTTCAGATATAGTTATTCAGAGGTATGAGCTCGGATTCTGTGAACAGAAACAAAGTGGCGCTCGTGGTTACGGTTATAGATATAGAAACTCAAAATTTTCGAATGGCAACGCCCACTTTTTCCCTTCGCAAAATGCTCAGCGCATGCGAAAACCCTAAAGAGCGTTGGAAGAGTCGTGTATCACAAAAACGGATGCGTAATACACGCACATAAAACAGCTCTGCGAACTGCCAGCAAAATAACGACGATGGCACCCATGTGGAAAATGTGTAATCCAAATAATAGTTTTCTTTTGTCCGATCTGTGTTGTCATCAAGGGTTGATGTCTTGCCTCTGTCATGTGCAAATTTTCTCTGTGCGCCCCGACCGGGTTTTTGTAGGCCGTTCGCAGAGCTGTTTTTTTTGTGCGAGCATAACGCGTCCGTTTTTTGTGATACACGTATCGTTCGAACGCTATTTAGGGTTTTCGCATGTGCTGAGCATTTTGCGATAGGAATAAGTGGGCGTTGCCATTCGAAAATTTCGAATTTCTGTACCTATAACCGTAACCGTGAGCGTCACTTTTTGCCGTTCACAGAATTCCGAGCTCATACCTCTGAATAACTGTATCTGAAATCTCTTCTCAATCGATTGA
Organism: Dolomedes plantarius; assembly: GCA_907164885.2. Classification (NCBI taxonomy): domain Eukaryota; kingdom Metazoa; phylum Arthropoda; class Arachnida; order Araneae; family Dolomedidae; genus Dolomedes; species Dolomedes plantarius. The sequence continues at coordinate 59,892,382 of OU015490.1, forward strand.
ACGGAACGACCGCTAGAGGTCCATATATCGGCAAAGTTTTTTTATGGCCACTCTGTACATATATAATATAAATAATTCCTAATAAAGTGAAGTCAAATTTATAAACACATATTTGGGGCCCCGGGTTGCCCAATTTGGTCGGCAGATCTGTACTGTCCGCCTGGCGCCCAGACTCATAAAAATGAGTTGCTCCGAACTTGGGAAATCAACCCTCGACTGCGTATACAGGTATTGGCTACGTAGTGACCAGTTAGTAGTTTGACAAGGCGTATAGGCGAAAGGCGTGGTCGCTGCAATTTCCAAATACTTATAAACAGATATTCTTTAATCTTTTTTTTCGAAAAAATCTGGAATTAAAACCACTTTTAAAAAGCAAAATACTTGCATTTTTCCAAAGAAAAACTTTTTAATAACATTTTTTTTACATATGTAAGTAACAAAAGTTCACTTCAGATTAATCACGGATATGTGTAAAATATTCAGGCAAGATTACAGACAATAATATGTAGGGGTTTCTATAAAAAGGTACATCGAAGTTCAAAAAACAGCATTTTGAGAAAATTGAGTTTAAAACTTATTAACATACATACTTAATTCAAACATTCCTGCTCCATACTATTTATATTTGCTTTTTTTATTGCGCTATTTCCTCTTGTCTTTTTCGTTTTTATCTTTTTAACACTCTTTTTTTTTCTCTAGAGTGTTGTAAATGGCATTTCTAGCTCTCATTATACGTTCACGGTCTAGACACTTTTGGCAATATAGGTCTGGATCTATACCTAAATTTTCCAGAACATTCATCTTAATATGATTTCCTTCGTTGAAACAGGCCACAGCATCATAAACACCTAATTGAAGACATTTTAGATGTATATATGTCTTTTTAGGTACACGAGTGGAAAATAACATTATTTACGGTCTCGTTTGGATTTTGTACCTTTCCATGAAGGCACTTTTTTTTAAGAGATTTGGATGAGAAAGGTCTCTAAATATTTTGATCTCATAGCTTCAACGACTGGAGAAAAGAATTCTGAGACTCAGCTGCTAGCTGCAGATCGCAATAGATTTCGATGTTTACATTCTTGGTCCTTTAAATGGTTAACGAGTGCAACACGATGTAAACAAACTGAATTGCTTAAAAACTTCTCGTTGTCGAAAAAACAAAAGTAATATACCATTCGAAGGAGGAAAAATAAAGGATTTAAAATATTTAAAAAAATAAAAAATAAAACGATTTTTTTTCCCGAATTTGCCTTCCAACTTCCCTGGAGTCAATTTTTTTGATACTGAATTATTTAATTAAAAAACATGCTTTAAACTTTCTATAGTTACATATCTTTAATATTTTTATTTATATTTTTAAAATATACAGTCGAACCCTGTTATAGCGAACCTTGTATATAACGAACTCCCGGATATAACGAACAAAAATTTTGGTCCCGCCATTTTCTATTACATTTAATGCTAATTTATCCTTTTATGGCGAACCTCCGAAATCTTAAGAATCGGCTATAACGAACATTTTTTTCAGTCGACAACTTAATTTTTAAAAATTTTTAAACTTTTTAAGAATGTTGAAGATACAAAGAATGCTGAAGAAGATGATGAAGATTTACCTATCGCGATGAGCATAGAAAAGCACAAAATTTCATCATTCTCAGATTGTGGAGTTCGAAACATGTGATGATGAAGTTATTACATGTGAAAATCCGACTGATGAAGATATTGTGGAAGAAATTAAAATCAATCATTCTGAAATCGAAGATTCTGCTTCTGATGCTGATGAAGAGGCGACAATATATGACGAAATTTCCACCATTTCAGATGCTACAGCAGCGATGAGTGTATTTAATAAGTTTTTGTCGACACAAACAGTGGAAGAAAGAGTATTTGAGTCATTCGATGTATTGTACAAAGAAATTTTTTTGAAATCGGCATCACGTCAGCAGAAAATCACCGATTATTTCTGTATCAAAACAGTAAGAAACTATTAAAGATAAAATCAATTTATTTCCATTTTTCTTCATTTTTAGTTAATTTAATTAGTATTGTGTCAGTTTAATGTAATTGATTTTAGTCAATTTAAGTCATTACTGATCATTTTTAATAGATTTTATCATTCTTCCAATACATCATAATTGAATATACTTAGCAACTAATGAGTAATACATTTTGTGAACTCTAACATTTTTCTTAACGGTTCGGATATAGTGAACCACCGGATATAGCGAACAAAACCTTGGGTCCCTTGAAGTTCGTTATAACGGGGTTCGACTGTATTATTAAATAAGGTGTCAAATAGTCTTAAAGGCTACATTGCTTCCATTTGCTTTTACCTATATTTACCTATATTTGCTTTTACCTATATATTCGGTTATGAAATTGAGTAGCTATAAAAGCCGAACAATGCTGGTATGAGAGTGACATTCTCAAATATTTCGCCAAATATTGAGCAAAGGCTATATAAGGTCCGGGTTCACCATTCTCATTGATTTTTAACGTAGGATTACGTTCCTCCATAACAGTCCTCCGGAAAGCAAAATTTCAAATGTCCTGCGTCGCGAGTTATAATTTTGGCAGTGCGCCAAACCCAGTCTTTATCGTTTGAACATTTAAACAGAAAAGTACCCAAATGCGTCAAAATTTTGACATACATATATGTATATGTATACATACGTATATATATATAGAAACATATATATATATATATATATATATATATATATATATATATATATATATATATATATATATATATATATATATACATACAAAAGAGGTAAGCAACGATACATATATACATAACACATACATACATACATACATACAACAGAGGTAAGCAACGATAAGTAATCCTACGTTAATAACCCGCGGTACTTTCGTTAGAAGAGACTACCTCACATTTTTTTTTCTAAATTGCTGTTACCAATAATTTTTCATTGGGGTCGCGGTAGACGAATGTTTGACCACAACTGAAACAGAGGCTAGTGTCCGGGGGAAAAAGAACAGAAGGCAAGCCTAGATGCAACCAAACTTTCTCAGTCTACAACCTAATATTAATGCTCTTCGTCGCATACCATCAAAAACATCTGTCCCATTAAGGCTGCTGTGTTCTAACCCTATTGATTTCGCTCACCTCAATGTTAACTTATGGAGAATAATTACAAGATAAAAAGAACTTTTTATACACCATGTTTTTTAATTTTCTGTTGAATCATATAAAGTTGACAATTTTGTGTATTAATAAATACTTTTTAAAATTTTTTTGATGAATTATCCCATCAACTGGAAAGAAAATCAAGTTAATTGGAAGTTAACTTGCGTATAACTTTTCGTTCCAGTCCCGGCCGATAGATGACTGCACCAGTCTACAAAACAAAATTAACTGAAAATGAATTCAATCCTGCTTAAAGATGACTAACTGTATTAAATGAATGCATTGTCATTTTGTTCTGAGCTATTCTAAAAGTTTCAAATGTCTAGCTAGTCGGGAAGTTAGTTAAAAATCGATTGCAAGATTTGTACTGGACAAACACACACAAACAAACAAGGAAGCGAGTTAATAAAAACATGATAAAAAGTGTCCAACGATTGCAGACTTGTATTGAAGGATTTTTTTAAAATTGTATTCCGTAATACAGAAAGAAATTTTATACCTTTTGTGCATATTTTGTGTTTTTGGAATACATGCAAAGGAATTTTAAAATTTAAATTATTCGGGGGGAAAAATTCTACTCTAGCGTGTTGTAAACGCTCCTAAATTCCTTTGGCGGATGGTACGTATAAAATGAATCATGTCGCAAGGCGTAGAAAAGTTGAGGCTATCTGAAAATGCCATTTTTATTGGATTATCGACATTTATGTAGCTGTGAATAGTATACATATTTTCTCCATAAGTTAACATTGAGGTGAGCGAATCCAATAGGATTAGTACACAGCAGCCTTGTGAATGTAAGTTGAATCCTCCAGAAACTAAAGAGATTTCAACAATACTAATTATTACCATGTTTATATTAACTCGCTTTCTTGTTTGTTTGTTTGTGTCTTTGTCCGGTACAAATCTTGCAATCGATTTTTCACTAACTTCCCGACTAGCTAGACATTTGAAACCCTTAGAATAGCTCAGAACACGATGACAATGCATTATTTTAATACTTTTAGCCATCTTTAAGCAGATTTGAATTATTTTTCAGTTAATTTTGTTTTGTAGACTGGTGCCATCAATCGGCCGGGACGGGAATGAAAAGTTAAACGCAAGTTAACTTACCATTAATTTCATTTTCTTTCAAGTTGATGGGATAATTCATCAAAAAATTTTAAAAAGTATTTACTAATACATAGAATTGTCATGTTTATATGATTCAACAGAAAATTTAAAAGCATGGTATACAAAAAGTTCTTTTTATTTTGTAATTATTTTAGATAAAATGAAATAAAAATGTGTTTCATAGCTGTAAAATATTTTTTATAAAAAAATTGTAGGACATGGCACTATTTTTGTTTACAAAGAAAATTAAATTAACTCAAATAGATCATCACATGGCTTGGGGGTGCAGGATTTGGCAAAAAATGATCTTAAGTTCGAATTTTCAGATTTTTTTATTATTTTATTGTGAGGTAAGAAGGCTTAGATGTGTGCGGCAATGGTGGTTAGTGTAGAATTAACTAAATAAATGATTTCGTTTGCAGGGATCAGGTAACCTAAAAATCATTCGTCCAATCAAAAACCTCTAAGGTCAGTCTCCTTAGCCCGCTTTATGCATTTTGTCTTCTTTTGTTCTAAATTTTGTATACCACAAATTGTGATAAACGATGGTTCTCTCTAAGGGGTGCTGGATGACTGCATTCCGTCAGTCAAAATTCAAAATTTAGTGAAATTTCGCACTAGGAATTCCTTTCCTTCCAACGTTATGCATTAGCTGATTGGTAGTGGATCGATCCCAGATTATTAAGAACAACTGAACTGTAAGGTTATTGCGTATATGCCTAACTGTCAATTCAGTTCAGGTTTCACTTCTCGCGGATCTGATCGACTGTGCGAAGTTACAGTTTCTCATGATGTTGGTAAAAAAATTTTTTCCTGTGATTTCTGTAATTTTCAAGTCACTGTTCGGGAAATTGAATCGGCCTGTTTAGCCCTTGTGAGGCTATGAGAAAATATGACCGTGCCAGCCAGTCAAAAACTAACGGAGTCAGTCAGACTCACACGGATGACGGCGTCGTCCGTGTGAGTCGGTTAGTTCAACTCTATGTACTACTTGATCGCAACTGCGGTGCCGCAACGACACCGGATCGCTTGTGTGCCCCGAGCCTGGCTGGAAAGTTCCTTCACGGGGATTGTAGCGGTTGGAGGAGGATCCCCAGATGGAGTCCCCAGAAGGAATCCCACAGATGTCGCCCCTGGGGTTGCTGGGTCTAAATTCTGGTGGAGCACATTCACAGGCAGGGATTGAATCTCGGATGGCCATAGTTCCTATGCAGCGCCCTACCTGGTGCATTCGAAACATTGAAACTAACTCATAAAGTGTATATTAAAAGAAACGAAGGTCAAACGGAATTAAATAAAGGAAAAGATTTAAGTGGAAGTTTTTTGTTCTTTTTGTTGTTAAACAATCTCAATAAAGAAAAACAAAGTGGAGGGGTGATTATCTGGCTTTGGTGGCGACAGAGCTTTTCCACTCAAGTTGGATTCCAAGAAATAAATCCTTGACGAGTGCCTAAACCTACAAAGTAGCGCCGCTGCCTTCTAGCTCTATGCACTACGCTTAGAAGAAGTCAATCTTGGAAGTAAGTATATATATATATATATATATATATATATATATATATATGTGTGTGTGTGTGTATGTGTGTATGTAATTAAGCTCACAATTTGATCTTTTGGGGCGAGGGATTCAACCCCAAATTATCCCCTTCCCATATCTCTTAAATAATTTTTAACAAAGAAATACCAGCATTTTCATTAAAACGAGAGAAAGGGTTTTGGATTAGTTAATATCGGAGGTAACCCCTGGCACCGGACGTCACACATGATGTCACGGAATTGAAACCACGTGGTACATTTGACTTTCAAATGTAGTCGGAAGAGTTCGTGTATTTGTTAAATACCGAATAATTCTTTTAAAACAAATTTCCATTTGTGAGTTATTGCCAATAATAAAAAAATGATGTAATGGGAATTCAATCCCGATTGATCTAGCATTCTATTAAAAAAAACTGTTTAACCCTCTAAGAGTTTAAGACATTGTCAAGACATTGATAAGTGTTTGCCGAGGAGTATTCATTCCTTAAATCTGGTTCTTAAAAAGCCTGAAACGGTACATTTTTGACGTTTTTAAATGCCAAACTAAAATGTGATATATTTCTTCTCAAACTGACTTTTCAAGCTGAAAGTACATGACGGAAAAACACATCTCAAACGCTTAGAGGGTCAATGCTGTAAGAAATATGACTCTTACAAAGAATATGATATATAGTGGACGAGTAACTACTCAGAGTACCCAGGCCGAATTAGAGGGGAAGGGGGCCTTTTGACCATCAGGGTGCAGGGCCGACATGGCACTGAATTAATATGTCCAAAAAATAGTTTTTTTCTGGAGACTATTTCGACAGCGGGAGAAATATTTCAAATAATTTTATGCCAAAATTTCTCTTCTAGGGGAAAAAAAGAAATATTTTGAGAATCAACTGAATCAAATCTATTTCTAATAAGGTATCTAAAAATGAAGAATATAACGATATGTATATACAACGTATAACCGGCATAAAAACATAAAAAAATTTAAAGGAAACAAAAACATCGAATTTGCTATCACAAGTTCGTTGTTAATAAAAATTAAATTAAACACTTTCTTTTTCTTTTTTTAAAGTTTAGAATGTGTAATCATTGCTTAATGGGGGGGGGGGAGGATTTTTGGTTTTATTGAAGAATATAAAGAAATCATTCACGGCCCAATGAATCATTCACTTAATTTTTTTCTGTAAGTGGTCATTACCGTAGAGTATAAATGCCAATACAACATTCAAATCATTCAAAACAATCTTTTTGAATTTTCAAGTAAGTATGTTAAAGGTTTTCCTCCATATTGTTTCAAGGAAACAATAAAGTAGTCAGCCAGACGATCAAATCATATCAGTTGCGAATACGCCGTATAAGAAATATAACCTATATAAATCTTTAGAAATTAATTTAAAGGAAACAGAAAAATTTAATTTGTAGTCATATATTGTGATAAATAAAAGTTATACAGAAAAAATGTTGGGCTTTATTATTTTTTTAATGTATAGTATTTTAATGAGAATATAAATGATTTTATTACTCTGAAGGAATCAGTTATTCACGGCTCGTAGTGTACTTTATTTTTTATTAAGTACTTTATGTAGTTATTTAGTATATTAAGTATTATCTCTATCTTTTCATTTACATTTAATTTTCATTTACATTTTATTTTACATCTTTTCATATTACATTTAATTTCTCTTTGCCTTGTATTCTGAGCTCATTCATTCATTCATTCATTCATTTATATATATATATATATATATATATATATATATATATATATATATATATATATATATATGATTGAGAATGCTACGGTCATTTTTTTTTTGCTAAAAGAGAGCTAATTAGTCACCTTGACCTACAGCTTAAAGGCGATCCCGAAAGACTACAAACATCCATGCCAACAGCGGGACTCGAACCCACAGACATCTGGTACCAAAAGCCAGAGCCCATATATACAGAGGCTGTTCACACATTTTTTAGACGATGTATATTGTATTCCAAAAACTAAATTACATAAAATTCTCGTGTTTTAAATGTTCTATTTGACATCCCTTATTCTGAACTATCTTTCGACACCGCAATATCCAGGATAATAATGCCTTTTGAAGTGTCAGAAGAGGTATTCTATCCCATTCCTCCTGAACAGCTTTCCAGAGTCCTGTAAGGGTTTTGGGACGACGTTTGGATAATGCAGATTTTAAAAGTCCGAAAGCACAAAAATCCATAGGTGATACATCGGGAGATTTCGTAGGGATATCAGTGAAGGGTATGGCCTTGATACCAGTTTTTTTTTCCATTTCTTTTAGGAAATTTACAGTGGATTTTGATGTGTGACTGCTAGCTTTGCCCTGATGGAGTCTCACAGATTGATGGCACTGTGGGTAAAGCGATGGTATTTCATTCAGAAAAATTGGCGATAAAATATGTTCCTGATAGTATTTGGAGTTAATCTTGACATTTTTTCCCACTCTCTTTATTTTTAACTTGCCATTATAAGAAAAACCAGAAACAATCATGAATCCCTTAGAAAAACTTTCTTTCGATTCTTTGAACCATGTACTTAAATTTTTTTTCTCCCCTTTTATGATAATAAATGGCTCTTTTTTTGTTGCAATCATTTAAATACACGCATGATTCATCTATTGTGACAATTGTTTTCCATTTTTCTTTGGATAAGTGTTTCTCATATAAAATTCTGCAGCGTGTCCTGCGTTCAGCGATATGATTTGGAAGAAGACGATGCACATTGCGTTTTTTCGCTTTCTTAAGATTTAAATCAACGTTTATCATTTTGTTTACAGTGGACACCGAGCATTTTAATGATTTTTCCATTTTTCTTTGGATAAGTGTTTCTCATATAAAATTCTGCAGCGTGTCCTGCGTTCAGCGATATGATTTGGAAGAAGACGATGCACATTGCGTTTTTTCGCTTTCTTAAGATTTAAATCAACGTTTATCATTTTGTTTACAGTGGACACCGAGCATTTTAATGATTTTGCAACTGTCCTTTGACTAGGGGGATTTTCTTTTAACATTAAACAACGTACCTTTGCAATAGTCGAAGATGTCCGTTTTTTCCTTGGATACTTGTTTGGAATTTTTGTCCCACTTGAGGCTCCAATTTGACATTTTTTTCCTTTCTTGTTGACGATATTACCTATTGACGCTTTAGATATCACAAAACCATGACTCTCACATCGTTTTTGGATAACGGAGTATGCATATTTCTCTTCGGAAAGTGCATAAATGTAGCCTTCCAACCACTGCTTTGTTAAAAACGCCATTTTGAATAAAAACAAAACTTTCAAGCCGCAGACGATAATTTTGACTTTTAAAAACATAGTACAATTGCAATTATTTCTTTTGCAGCAAACGATTTTTTATTACCGCTTACCAAAATCGTCTAAAAAAATGTGCGAACAGCCTCTCTCTCTCTCTCTCTCTATATATATATATATATATATATATATATATTGTACTTTTTAAGATTTTTTTTTCGGAGAAAAGTCTGTTATGATAGATATTTTGAGATGTACGCTGTCGTATTTCATTTCACATTTCAGTTTATTTACCCTTTTTTCAGCGGAAGTGGTTAATTTTAGGAAAATCAAAAAAAAAAAAATTGATACATCCGATAATTCCAGCTAATGAATGGGTGTCTATTGAAATAGATAATACAAATAACAAATCTTATGAGTTAACATGATATGTGAAATTTAGTTACATAAATATCGTTAACTACTTAACAATAATAACAATGTTTTTTTACATAATATCTTTTGAACCATATGCTGACACAGGGCCAAAAAAAGTCTTTTGTTAAATAAATAGAATTACGTGACAAATGTACGATTAAGGTTATTTAAGCTGATTTACCAATTAATTTCAAGAAGAAAATATTGAGGTGAATGAACACCTGGCCAATTAAATTACTTGTTAAACATCACTTACTCATTAATAAATGTTATAATTAAGGTGTCATTAATAAACTCATTAATAAATGTTATAATTAAGGTATCGAAGCACATTTTTTTTCAACAATACATAGTACTGATTAAATACATATATTTGTAGTTCAAATGTGATGTAAAATCATGAAATCAAATATAATTTTGGTAAACATTTCATAACATTTTAATATAGAGGGAATTTTTTATAAATTTTTAGCACGATTGAGTGTTTACACTAGAGACCTTCCACTCCATTTAACTAAATACATTTTAATTTATTTTATAACATACAGGGTTAGAACAAATGAATGACCAGATTTTAAATATTTATATTTTTGAAATTATTGCACATATTACAATAAGTGATAAACGAAATTAAAGGAAAATATACCAAGTTTTATTTTCAGTTACAAATGTTCGATATGTGACCCTTTTGTCACACGACAAACATCTAATCTGTAATCAAGTTCGTTCCACACATTTAGTAGTATCACACTGTCAATGGTTCCTAATGCTGCACAAATGCGTTCTTTAGCGTTCTTGCAGTATTTTCGGCATCGCTCGTGCGTAAACAGTGTGTTTGACGTAACCCCCATAAAAAGAAATCACATGGCGTAAGGTCCGGGGATCTTGGTGGCCATGTGATTGAGGGTAAATAATTTCTATGGATGTGCTGCCATCTATTGATCGACGGTGGAAAAAAAAATCTTGGTATATTTTTCTTTAATTTCGTGTATCTTACTTATTGTAATATGTAACTAAAAATAGATAATCCAACAGAGCTAGATAATTATATGAAAAATGCAGACAAAAAAAAATATATATATATATTTATATATACATATATATATATATATATATATATATATATATATATATATATATATATATATATATATATATATATATATATATATATATATATATATATATATTACGCATTTATATATTATTTATTATACGGATTTTAAGATAAGGGTAGGTTTTAAATTAACTTGTTTGGCAGTCTATGCTCGCTTTTTAAATTTTTTGTTAGTTTGATTTGTTTATATTATTTTACATTATTGTAATATGTGAAATAGTTTCGAAAATATAAGTATTTAAAATCTGGTCATTCATTTGTGCTAACCCTGTATACTACTGTGGCACTTATCTGTGTTCCGAAGTAAAAGTTTTACAATATTTCCAAAAATCATCATATTTCCAAAAGTCCCTGAAATATTCCAAAAAAAAGTGAAAAACCACCAATTTTTTTTATTATCTTTTTATAAGTGTAGGTACCTGTAAAATGATTCAGTTAACACATACAGCTTAGCTTTTAGGTCAAAACGTAGTTAGTAATATGTAAAACACTATTGCAAAACTTCATTAAAATATATTGAAAATTTTTTTCAATTATTAGTTTTCTCGTTTACAAAAGTAACTGAAAATTGAGCTTTCTAGAAAATGCATTTAAAGATGCTACTTCCGGTCTTTTGATATCGCTTTCGGTTTATTAAATTGGCCATAAATTCTCATCCAATAACGTACGAATAAATAAAAGAAAAACAGTTTTATAATCTTAAAAGATTAGCCTCTGAATAGAGCAATAATAATAAAAAAAAAATTCGAAATCTTGCACCAAAACAGCCATTGATCACAGATACAAAAATTTAATGAAGAAATTTTACATTAATTTCTTCTCTAACGTAATAATGTTGCTGACTAGACTGGGTTTTTTTATTTTAGTGTTTACTGCTGATTATAATTTTTTTAAATATGTTAAGGAATCTTTTTAAGTTATTGACTAGCAAATCTTGAAATAAATTAATTTAAATATTTACGAAATGTGGTAGAGTTAGTCTAAAACTGAGTCCACAGTTAACTAAATTTGAGCCAGTATATTCCAGGAACAAGTGCTATCTATCTGAGGAATAGTTTAGTCTACATCAATCTGATGGATATGGATGTACATAATAGGTTAATATTAAAATCGGTTTGAAATAATGTTAAAAAAAATTATTTAAATTATAAAAATAACCGCAAAGTGATATTTTGATTCACATTAAGAGAAAAATATTTTGTTTTGAACCAATGAGATGAACTTTTCTCAAATGTAAAATTAATTAAGTGTAATTTATATATATATATATATATATATATATATATATATATATAAACATAATTTATTTTTGAATATATATGAGTAAATGATTGAATTCATTCGCTTCTTTATAAATAAGTCTTTATAAATAAGTTATAAATATTGTGCATAAATAATAGCTAATAATTAAAACGAATTATTGTTGGGATATAAATAATAGCTAATAATTAATACGAATTATTATTGAGAAATAAATAACAGCTAATAATTAATACCAATTATTGTTAGGATATAAATAATAGTTAACAATTAATACGAATTATTATTGGGATATAAATAATAGCTAATAATTAATACGAATTATTATTGAGATATAAATAACAGCTAATAATTAATATGAATTGTTATGGGGCTATAAATAGTAGCTAATAATTAAAACCAATTATTGTTAGGATATTAATAATAGTTAACAATTAATACGAATAATTTTTGGAATAGAAATAATAGCTTATAATTAATACGAATTACTATTGGGATATAGATAATAGCTAATAATTATTTCTATTGGAATTACTATTGGTATAACATTGAACATGAAGGAATAGTTGTGATTGAAAATTTAAATAATAGAAAAAATTCTTAACTGGACTTATTTCTTAAAAAATATGTAGATTTGTTTCACTGATATATCTATGGTGCCCGGTATAATGGGCTAATAGCTAATAATTAAATAAATAATAGCTAATAAGCTTAATATAATTTAGTCTAAAAGTAAAAAAAAGTGATTTTTAGATGTTTGTTAGTACTGATAAAAAAAATATTTTGACTTGTTTAAAAGGCTTAAGTCTATCAATTTTGTATACAAAAGTACATTTCTTTGTACAATAGGCTCAAGTCGAAATTATTGTTCTGCGATTGGTATAAAAGCCAATAACTTGGTATATTTAAATCACTGTTTTTGACTTAGGCCCTTTATACTGGGCACCATAGATATACTACTTCTTCTAATTGGACTACTACTAACCTGACTACTTCTAAATTAGTAATAGTCACTTGACTAATATATAAATCTTTTCACCCCCCCCCAAAAAAAAAAAAACGTCAGATTAAAAATGCTCAAAAATTAGACTGAGTTTACAGGAAGATCAATATGATAGTAAAAAGGAAGCTTAAATCCTGATTGCAAAGGAAAACACCTCAAAAATATTTTGTAAAAAAAACAATGCTACAAATTTAGGCAGAGTTTACATGAAAATCAATATGATACTATAAGAAGATCCATATGATAGTATAAAGGAAGCTTCAATCCTGATTGAAGAGGAAAAACACCTCAAAAATATTTTGTCAAAAAAACAATGCTCCAAATTTAGACTGAGTTTACATGAAAATCAATATGATACTATCAGAAGATCAATATGATACTATAAGAAGATCAATATGATAGTATAAAGGAAGCTTCAATCCTGATTGCAGAGGAAACCACCTCAAAAACATTTTGTCAAAAAAACAATGCTACAAATTTAGACAGAGTTTACATGAAAATCAATATGATACTATCAGAAGATCAATATGATACTATAAGAAGATCAATATGATAGTATAAAGGAAGCTTCAATCCTGATTGCAGAGGAAAACACATCAAAAGTATTTTGTCAAAAATTTAAATAAATGATTTTTGGGGAATGGACCCAATTTTTCTCTCTTTGTTTATAACATCATATGAGATCTTTTATTTTAATGTGTAATTAAATAAAGTACTACAAGAACTGAAAGCAATTTAATAAATTTACATTTAAGAAATAAACGTGTTTATAATTTTTTAAAAATATATTAAAAATGCTCAAATAAATAGCTCTAATATGATGTTCTTAAATATGTTCCAGTAAATAATTCACGCCTGTTTATGAAAGTATGACACTGTATATGTTTATAAGTAACTGAACACCCATCAAGTATGCCCCCCCCCCCCCAAAAAAAAAAAAATGCAAATTTATGTTTACACATTTGTTTACAAACACTTTGCATGCTATCCACACCTACGCTTGCAGTTGAAGTATTTATAAAAATAACTTTTTTTTTTCAACTTCGAAGTTAAAGTAAATATTTTTTAATTATGAGAACTCAACGACATGTAAAAAAAAAATAAAAATACCTGCAGAATTTTTTCTGGAACTTATGATAGGCTCTGGCAGCTCCTCGGAGGAACTGGACGGCAGTTGGTCCGGCTGGGGCTCGAGCGACCCCTGTCCGTCCTGGGTGGAACTGTCCACGTAGAGTCCTTTGGCCTCCTCGGTGCTGGACACTGGCGTAAAGTCCATGTTCCTGAGGAGGAACTCTGATTCCTCGAGATCGGACATGGTACCCAGAGTTCCAGGTGTCTGGAATACGAGTTCCAGCATACTGTCGGGAAAGAGTTTAGTCGCTACGGCACGATGACGTCACCCTGACGAAAAAGTTGATCAAAAAGGGACACGCTTCTCACGTTGGCTTCTCTCCGGATCCGAGACTTTCTCGCATTTTTACCCAAGCGCCGTATCCAGCTTTTTGGCAAATAAATTTGACAATTTCTGCACTTTCCACCCCCTCCTCACCCCCCCCCCTTGGTAATAAGACGGAAAGGAGACTGGTGGAAGTAAGTTCCCGCACTTTATATATATTTTTTTATTTTCCTTCTTTATCCGTTTTTCTCTCCTGCACGGTTATTTTTTTGACTTAATGTCAACATACACAAAATACCTTCCTCGACTGCAAAATTTCTAATAAAAGCAGCACGGTTGCGGAAAAAATATAAAAAAAAAAAAATAAAATAAAAAACGGCAGGGATATCAAAATTAATAGCCACTTTTTTTTTCCGCCCGTGATGGCTGAATCTTTTTTTTTTTTTTCTTGCAGTCCTCTTGAATTAACACCCCTATATGCAGGGTTAAATATATATATTATCTAACTTATAAAAGTATCTCGGGCTACTCCGGCATGCCGCATGTTGTCATAGGGAGGGGAAAAGGTGCTCCCTGCGTATTTTTTTTTTCCTGTATGTTATTATTTTTGTTTGGGATACGTTGAAAGGGGCTAGGCAAATGTTTCTGCCAATCACGGGCGGAGAGGGTGACGTCAGGCGCACGTCACTTTCGGAAGTCTAAACTGTTCCTGTCGGGGGAAGGGGGAAGAACGAATCGTAAGGTATCAGCCTCGTAATTAAGATCGAGTTGAGGGAGATATGCATTATCGGTTAAAACGTTATCCTTTGTTTATTCCGGCAGATGTAACTCTACACTCACCAACGTGGGAAAGCATTTTGATGCAGTTTTTGTTTTGCTTTTTGCATGCATACCTGAGGGCAAAACTTTTTTTTTATAAATACAGATATCCAGTTTGTGTATTTTAAGAAAAATGCTTTTACCTGTTTGTTTTAAGTCTGAATTGCAGACTTTAGAAACATTTATTTTTCGGTTATCTTCCGTGTTTTTTATAGAAAATTCTAAAATATTCAGTTAAAGAGGACTCTAAATTTAAATGAAAATTTACTATTTTTATTTATTCTTACAGTGAAAAAAAAATCAAATCAGATAAATCTAGGTAGTAAAATATCCTACGTTAAATACTTTCTTTGGTGAGTGCAATGAATTTCTTTAGTGAATGTAATAGTGATTGTTTGAAGAGTGCATTTGACGGCAATTTTTTTTTAATACAGATACACAGTTTTATGTATTTTAGAAAAAATATTTTTTACTGTTTGTTTTAAGCAGGAATTTCCCGGCTTTAAAAAAATTATTTTTGATTATTTTCCATGTTTTTTTTTTGTTGAAAATATCTGAAATATTTCGTTAAAGTAGAAACTGAATTTAAAGTTAATTTTATTTTTTTTTATCTTTAGTTTAAAAAAAGGTAAAAAAAGAGAACGCATTGATCTAGAAAATGAAATATCGTTAAATGCTTTCTTTGGTGTGTGTATTTGAGAGTACAGTTTAAAAAAATAAAGATACACTTTAGTGTATTTTAAGAAAAATGTTTTTTTCCTGTTTCTCTTAAGTACGAATTTCACGCTTTAAAAACCCTCTTTCTTTATTATTTTCCTTTTTTTGTTTCTGTTTTTTCAGAAAATATCTAAAAAGCGAAAGAAGAAAATAAATTTGAAGATAATTTTTTTTATCTAAGATTTTAAAAAAAAGGAAAATAGATATTGTAAGGACTTTGCCTTAAATAAAAGACTGCCAGCCTTTTTATATTTAATACTTAAATTGCATTTCTCGACTAAATACAGTCTATTTACAATATATATAAAGAAATTAAATTCGTGGGTTCACGGCACCGACAAGGAAGGTCAGAGTTGAGTTGTCGCTGCACTCATTCAAGTCTATCTAGGCACGACATATCGCATTGCCTCCGGCGTCACTCCGAACAACTTAATCTCTGAATCACTGAATTTTTTTAGCTCGCGTCCGGCGACTTTATATACCTTCGCTGAACGTTCTCGAAAGGTCTGGAAAACGCCGCCCTTCTTTATTCAGTTATTGTTTCCAGAAGACTAGGCGCCTCCGGTCGCCAACTTCTTTTTTGTAGCTGACGAACTGTTTCGCGAGCTGTCGGTAGCACTCCCGGTCTTTATCTCACCAGGACTGTCTGTCTCCAGCTGTCTAAATGGATTATGTGCACAAACCGCGCATTGATTGGTCTTCCCGGAATTTCCTCGAGCAAAAAATCCGTTATTGTACGGGAGTCGTTACAATATATCTAGAAAAAGAAATATCTTATGTTAAATACCTTGTTTAGTGAATGTCATGAGTTTCTTTGGTGAGCGTTTGGTGAGTATATTTGAGGACAATTATATATATATATATATATATATATATATATATATATATATATTTTATATAGATATATTTTATATACCTTGTTTCGTGTATTTTGGCAAAAATATTTTTTCCTGTTTGTTTTAAATATAAATGCCACGCTCTAAAAAAATCTATTTTTGATTATTTTCGGTATATTTTATAGAAAATATCTGAAATATTCTGTTAAAAAAGAAATTAAATTTAAATTAAGTTCAAAATTTTTTTTTATCTTATATTTCATAAAAATGAGAACGGATAAATCTCAAAAAGGAAATAGCCTACTTTCTTTGGTGAGTGCACTTAAACAAAATGATTAAAAAAACTGGACTGGATATCTTTTTTTTTAAGTCAAGTTTTTATCGTTGTCACTGATAAATATCACTAAAAGCAATTGACCACATAAGTAACTAAATCGTTTGGTAAATGTATTAATCATAACATCAATTATGTACTTATCTCTAATGTTCAATTATTAGTTTGACAGGATTCATCTTATTTATCTAGAAAATCATCTTTGTTTTTTACTTTCGGTGGTAATTAAATTTTTGCTTTAACATTTTCCTCAAAACTGATCCCATATTTTTTCATTAAATTTTTTACGTACTTTTTAACTACCACCATAATATTACGAGTTTTTAGTCCAACCTCCGACCGATTTTCGACTTCCTGAGCAATTTTTGTTCGCTGAAATCTCATGTTTAATTTGAGTACTCTGAAACAAACTTTCTCTTCTTGAAATGAGTTGACCAATTGATAGATATATCTAGATAAGGATATATCAAACTGCATCATTTGGCAATAGCATTTTTTTTTTTTCATTTCTTTTAGGAAATATTTTGTAGAGCTGTTTTCCCTTTTAAAGCCGTGTTTTCCTTTTTTTTTTTGGCGTATGTGTGGTATTTTAGACCTATTGAACAATTTTTATCCATTGAAATCTCTTCTTGGATTTGTTGTGTATGGTAAAATGAAATAAACTTTCTCTTCTTGATATCAGTTGGCCAAGAAGATTTCCATTACAGATTTACGTAAAGAAGGATTCAAAATACATCACGCAGTTTTCCGATCGCTTCTGAAAAATTCTACGTTGGGTTGTTAGACCTTTTTTATCCTTTCGAACATCTATGGTAAAGGACAAAATGCATAGGACACGTCCTTATGGACAGTGCCAATTGCTAAAATATACATCTCCAGAGTATCCGGTAGCCTTGGACGTAAGGTTTTGACCTAGGTAGGGCAATGTTCTACGAACGTAGGTAAGTCATAAATTATTCATATTTTTGCTATAGGGATTTATTAGTTGGTTGGTTGTACTGCTTTCTGCAAACGCAAGTCGGGAGTACCTGCCTTTGTAGTCGTTTATGGTAAGTTTGACCTTCATCGGTCAGTTCGTTTAGCTTCTGCTGCACAGTGAACTTGGCCGTGCTACCTTTCGTTTGCACCAAAGATGATCAGCGTTGTGTGATCCGTTTTTTCTTGTCTGAAGGAGACGAAATTCATCGAAGGCTTTCAGAACAACGTGGGGACAGTGTGTTACCAAGGCGAAATGTATACGATTAGAAAGAGATGTTCAAAAAGTCTCGGACGTGTTTTATCAACGTCTTGCGCTCTAAATTTTGTACCGTGACAGACGATGGCTATTTCCGAAGTGGGCTGGAGGACCGCATTTTGTAAGTCACCGATAAAATTTTAGAGAAATCCCGCGTTTGGAATACCTATGCTATGATATTTCTTAACTTTTTATTTTCTTTATTTTTAAAATCTTTAAATACTTAATTTAAATTTTACTCTCTCAATTTTTATATACCCGTTATTATTTTTTAATTTTATCCTTAAAGTTTTAATTTCTCTTTTTCTATTTATTCATAACTTTAAATTTTAAAAACTGAGCACATTTTCCTTGAAATATTTATTCTGCTACAGGAAATTAAGGGCCTGTTCACATAGCGTCCGTCAGCGTCAGCGTTACTCGTATTGAAATATATTTAACCAATTACAAACCTCCAAACGATTAACCACGAAATTGTTAAGGTCTGGAATTGGTTTAAATTATGTCAATACGAGCAACGCTGACACTGACGAATTCTATGAGAACAGGCCGAAAGTCGTCAGGATCAAGGAACTCTACTTCTAAAGACTCAATCGATCTTCTAAAGACTCTGTCAAGGAACTCTACTTCTAAAGACTCAATCGATCTTCTAAAGACTCTGTCAAGGAACTCTACTTCTAAAGACTCAATCGATCTTCTAAAGACTCTGTCAAGGAACTCTACTTCTAAAGACTCAATCGATCTTCTAAAGACTCTGTCAAGGAACTCTACTTCTAAAGACTCAATCGTTCTTTTAAAGACTCAGTCAAAGAACTCCAGTTCTAAAGACTCAATCGTTATTTTAAAGACTCAGTCAAGGAACTCCACTTCTAAAGACTCAATCGATCTTCTAAAGACTCTGTCAAGGAACTCCACTTCTAAAGACCCAATCGTTCTTTTAAAGATTCAGTCAAGGAACTCAACTTCTAAAGACTCAATCGATCTTCTAAAGACCCAATCGTTCTTTTAAAGATTCAGTCAAGGAACTCAACTTCTAAAGACTAAATCGATCTTCTAAAGACTCAATCTAAAGACTTACGTTCGCGCGCTCATCGGTTAAACTTTGCCCAGGAGTCCCTAACAAGGACGAAATTTATGTCCAAAACTACCTGTTACACTCGAGATGCACACCTATAGCATAGCTTTCTCTTCATGTTATAGATCGTACATGAGTATTGACAACTAAGCAACGGAAATGTGACAGTAAGAAATCAATTTTAACGAGGTTTCTCTAAATTTCGTAATGCCTGTCCTTCAAACGTTGGGAAAATCATTCTTGGCTACATCCTATTGCTTCGACTAGCACGGTGCCTTACTTATTTTCAGAAATCGGGAAAAGGGCAAAATTAAATTCTCACGCGCTTTGAAGCGTAAGGATTCAAGAATCTGCTTGATAAAAAAAAAAAAAATTCTCGCTCTTTGACGTCACCATGATTGCGTCCATCGGGTACATTTCATACACACAAACGTGAGTGAAACAGCGACAGATGATGCAGAGAAAAAAGAATCACGGCCAACGCAGAAAATCCCAGAGAGATTCAAAGTGTTACTTTCTTTTCAAAAGTCTCTGTCAGGAAATCAAAAAGTGCGCGAAAGCTAAAATAGTATGATCTTATTTCACACACTTATATTTATTTTACAAATTTTTTTATCTCTGTTGGATCCGCCCCTTTTCCCAAGCATGTATTTTGGCAAGGATTCTAATGATGAATTTGTTTATTTATTTTGAAATTCATGTCAGGGATGCAACTCTTTAAACATTGCCCCTGGCTCAAATATTAATCTTTTCAACACATTAGAATCATATGCGCGTGTGTCGTCTCTTAAGTAGTGCACTATCATTCATGGAAAATCCTTTACGGCTGATATCTGTTTTAGTTTACCTTTCAGAAAACGTAAATCCATTCGCAGTAAATTTTAATGTGATACTGTCAGTTTAATCTTTTAATGCGGTAGAAACTTAATCATCATTTTTCAACCTTACTATTTCGATATTGTGAAAGAAATATACAAGTAGGATTTAACATTAATTCACGCAGTCCTTTGCAATTTAAAATTTATATATATATATATATATATATATATATATATATATATATATATATATATATATATATATATATATATATATATATATATATATATATGTATGTGTGTAATTATATATATATGTATATCTATATATATAAAAGAGCTTGTCTGTTTGTTTGTCCACTATAGAATCATAGACTGTTTCACCCACCGGGACCAAATTCGGCACATTTAATGTTTAGGACCCAAGAAACTCAAATCAGGAAAAACGAAATTTGGGGCTCAATTAGTTTTTTTTAATTAATTTTTTAATGATTTTTGTGCCCCTAAGCGCACCTCTTAAATGTGGATACAGCCCCTTTACCACAACCAGTCTAATTCGATACGCGGGGGAAAAGAGGTTTGTTCTGAGGGGTGGTTTGAGAGTTGGTCTGGGGGTGACCGGGGGGCAGGGTGAAGTGCTAATTTTGCGGGGGGTGCAGCCCAGTATTTTTTTGATGGAATGCATGAAAAATTTTATATCTATATATCTACCCGGGCAACGCCGGGCAATAATGCTAGTTATATATATATATATATATATATATTATATATATATATATACAGTGGTACCTCGACTTACGAGTTTAATTCGTTCCATGACGGAGCTCGTAACTCGAAATACTCTTATCTCGAATCAATTTTCCCCATTGAAATGAGTGGAAATGCCATTAATTCGTTCCGGGCTCCCCCCAAACACAGCAATTTTTAGTTACATGTTTTTAAATAAGAAATATGTTCTTATAAATGATGAACGTTGTATAAAAACGTAATACAATAGAATTTACGGCAATAAACTTGTTTTATTAAGTGTAATGTACAACATTTACTTTGGAGATCAAACTTGAAGATGCTGATGAAAGAGGAGGAGAAAAGCTGAATTGAAAAATTAAATCTTATTCGTTGATTTTTTATCTTTTGGCCACATTTCCCTCGCTTTCGCTTCTATTACGAGCTACCCTCTTAAAGTGAGACACGGAAGCTGAGCGATTGTTGCATCGTTCACTGGGATGTAATGTCCAAATTCCTCTTTCTGAGAATCCGAAGATCGTTTTCTCAGAATCCGTAGAAGGAGGAGAGCTTGCGATCCTAGGACCAAGGTCATACCATCACCTAGAACCCATGGCGAGTACCAGTGTGGAGGAGGGATTTGAAGCTATCTCTCTGCGAGAGAGCAAAGACGCTGTTCGGTTTCGGAGGGCGACTCAAGTGTGGGCAGAGCGAGCTGCCCCGGATGATAATTGTTGAGTGTTAATTTCTAGGTTTTAGACTGGATAGTAGTCTTAGAATAATATGTATACAATTGTATAATAATTGTACATAAAGGTTGTAAAGATTATATGCTTCTCGTGTTCTCATTTGATGAGCACATGGCGTTCGCTGCGCAAACTAGCTGTGAGGTATCTGAAGCTTACTCGTAACCCGAATTTTAGCTCGTAATTCGATAAAAAAAATTCTGCCGAGAGAATGCTCGTATCTCGAAAAACTCGTAAGTCGAGGTACCACTGTATATATATATATATATATATATATATATATATATATATATATATATATATATATATATATATATATATATAGAGAGAGAGAGAGAGAGAGAGAGAGAGAGAGAGAGATAGATAGATAGATATACTGAAACTTCTCTAGCCAGCCACCCCTCTAAACAGCCCTATTTTGTTCAGAACCGATTAAAGACTCCATGGAGCCAATGTTTTGGAAGAAACCTCTTTTTGACGGCCACCTTTTTTCGGAAAAATTACCGGCCGCCATAGAGCAATTTCACTGTATGTATGTATATATATACAGGGTTTGTATAAAAAGTATCGGGAAAATAAATTTATTTGAGATATTGCTACAATTCCTCAAAAGTCTTCAAAATACATCCCTTGAGCGTCGACACGCTTTTGCCACGACTCGAAGGTTCCCTGGAAGGCAAATTCCGGAACGTCCTTATGGGTACGCGTGCAAGCTTCTTTGACGGCACTTAGGGTTCCATGGTGGTGTCCGTTAACGAAGGATTTCACTTTTGGGAATAGGAAATAGTCTGCTGGTGCCAGGTCGGGACTGTAAGGGGGTTGTGGAATCGTCGAGAGGCCGTTTATCGTCAGGTATTCGTTGACCTTGGAGCAGGTGTGGCTGGGTGCACTGGGACGAGTTTAGTGCAGATCTATCACATCGCCAAATTTTCAGTGATAATGCTGTGCACTGTCATCTTATCAGTGCCAACTTTGCGCATGATAAATCTGTGACCATGCGCACACTTAACAGACAGTCTGAATTCAGCACTTCACGCACTCGTTGCACGTTGTCGTCGGTTCTTGAGGTTGGAGGCCGTCCAACGCGGGGCTCGTCCCCCACACTCTCTCGGTCATCTTTGAAGAGCTTGTGCCACTTAAAAACTGTAGTTTATGATATTCTTTCATCCTTGAACACTTGGCGTATCATGCCCAACGTCTCCGAACCCGATTTCACCAGTCCAACACAAAATTTGATGGCGTACAGTTGTTTAATCGTTCGCTGCATTTTGCGCTTGCACCGAGTCACTCGACAGGGGTCCACTAAAAACACGATCTAGCCTAAACGAACGCTCGCAGACGACTGGCGCTTGGTGCGTCTTGTAGGTCACATCCCCCACCATCGAACATGCATGGTATAAGCGCGCTCCGACGTACAGTCACGTCAGGAAAAAATTGTTCCCGATACTTTTTATACAAACCCTGTATATACAGAGGCTGTTCGCACATTTTTTAGACGATTTTGGTAAGCGGTAATAAAAAATCATTTGCTGCAAAAGAAATAATTGCAATTGTACTATGCTTTTAAAAGTCAAAATTATCGTCTGCGGCTTGAAAGT
Organism: Dolomedes plantarius; assembly: GCA_907164885.2. Lineage (NCBI taxonomy): Eukaryota > Metazoa > Arthropoda > Arachnida > Araneae > Dolomedidae > Dolomedes > Dolomedes plantarius. The sequence continues at coordinate 59,915,544 of OU015490.1, forward strand.
TTTGATTTATTCAAAATGGCGTTTTTAACAAAGCAGTGGTTTGAAGGCTACATTTATGCTCTTTCCGAAGAGAAATATGCATACTCCGTTATCCAAAAACGATGTGAGAGTCATGGTTTTGTGATATCTAAAGCGTCGATAGGTAATATCGTCGACAAGAAAGGAAAAAAAACGTCAAATTGGAGCCTCAAGTGGGACAAAAATTTCAAACAAGTATCCAAGGAAAAAACGGACATCTTCGACTATTGCAAAGGTACGTTGCTTAATGTTAAAAGAAAATCCCCCTAGTCAAAGGACAGTTGCAAAATCATTAAAATGCTCGGTGTCCACTGTAAACAAAATGATAAACGTTGATTTAAATCTTAAGAAAGTGAAAAAACGCAATGTGCATCGTCTTCTTCCAAATCATATCGCTGAACGCAGGACACGCTGCAGAATTCTATATGAGAAACACTTATCCAAAGAAAAATGGAAAACAATTGTCACAATAGATTAATCATGGGTGTATTTAAATGACTGCAACAAAAAAACAGCCATTTATTATCATAGAAGGGGAGAAAAAAATTTAAGTACATGGTTCAAAGAATCGAAAGAAAGTTTTTCTAAGGGATTCATGATTGTTGCTGGTTTTTCTTATAATGGCAAGTTAAAAATAAAGAGAGTGGAAAAAAATGTCAAGATTAACTCCAAATACTATCAGGAACATATTTTATCGCCAATTTTTCTGAATGAAATACCATCGCTTTACCCACAGTGCCATCAATCTGTGAGACTCCATCAGGACAAAGCTAGCAGTCACACATCAAAATCCACTGTAAATTTCCTAAAATAAATGGAACAAAAAACTGGTATCAAGGCCATACCCTTCACTGATATCCCTACTAAATCTCCCGATGTATCACCTATGGATTTTTGTGCTTTCGAACTTTTAAAATCTGCATTATCCAAACGTCGTCCCAAAACCCTTACAGGACTCTGGAAAGCTGTTCAGGAGGAATGGTATAGAATACCTCTTCTGACACTTCAAAAGGCATTATTATCCTGGAAATTGCGGTGTCGAAAGATAGTTCAGAATAAGGGATGTCAAATAGAACATTTAAAACACAAGAATTTTATGTAATTTAGTTTTGTGAATACAATATACATCGTCTAAAAAATGTGTGAACATCCTCTGTATATATATACACCAATGCAATGATATTACCGGAAATTCTGCCATGATATTATATCATAAATAGAGTGTATTTATTTCTGTTCGTTTACCTCTCTGAAAATATTAAAACGCACAGCAAATCTTAGTGTTATGATGGAGACTGAATACATGTAAAAGAATGTTGATTTAATATTTCTACCTTCTTAGCGTTTGAAATTTTTTTTCCTGTCTTATTCTTTCACCTGGAAAAGGCATTACCTGCGGATTATTCCATTCCTTCGTTCGATATTCAGATGCGTCGCAATGGTACATTCTGAGACACTTTTGAACACCACATCGAGGATTGAAAAATCTGTCACAAACATTTTTCAAGATGAAAGTATGTGACCGTAAAGTACGTATCGGTCTAGAAGAAACCCCTCGGTTATACTACATCGCTAAAATTTCTACCCCGAGCTTCGTACCGAAATCCTCTTCTTCTGATTAGGCTCTTCTGAAGAGCCAATTTCTCTCAAATGGCGCTCTTTTTTTTTTCCCTTTGCAACCTCCATCAACGCATGTTGTCTTCATCTGACCTCTTTTGTGATCCACCGTTCGTCCATTTTACGTCCCCATTCAATCACATTGTGCGTTGTGACGACACTGTTTGGCAGCGCAACACTGTAAAACAAGAATTAATAGTAATTCCTTTATGTTTCCCTTTCGAAGCGTTCTTTTGTTGGCACAACATTATTGAGAGGCATCACTCTATGACTGAACCGTAAGTTGAAATTTGAGTCACAAATTTGACGTGCTGCAAACATCAGAATGCTGTTTCCGCCTACGTGCTTGCTGTATGCGGGCACGAATAACTTCAATTGTTTTTATTTTTACCATGTTTTTATTAACTCGCTTTCTTGTTTGTTTGTGTGTGTGTGTATTTGTTTGTCCCGTACAAATCTTGCAATCGATTTTTAACTAACTTCCCGACTAGCTAGACATTTGAAACTTTTAGACTAGCTCAGAACACGATGGCAATGTATTATTTTAATACTTTTAGCCATCTTTAAGCACAATTGAATCCATTTTCAGTTAATTTTGTTTTGTAGACTGGTGCAGCCATCTATCGCCGAGACGGGAACGAAAAGTTAAACGCAAGTTAACTTCCAATTATTTTCATTTTCTTTCAAGTTTATGGGATAATTCATCAAAAAAATTTTTAAAAAGTATTTATTAATGCATAGAATTGTGAAGTTTATATGATTCAACAGAAAATTTAAAAACATGGTATACAAAAAGTTCTTTTTTATCGTGTAATTATTTTAAATAAAATAATTTTAGCTCTCTATGTGTACATGTAAAACTTAGACTAATTATTTGTTATTTTGTCGATAATTATTTTAGCTTTGACGAAATGTGTAAGTTCAGTCCGCAGTTAATTTAGTTCAGACGAATTTATGTAAGCTCAGATGGTAATTATTTAATTTCTAACGAAGTGTGTAGGTTATTTCAATAAATATTTGAGTTCAGACGGAGTTCGGCAGTTTAGTCGATAATTATTTGAGTTCAGGCGAAATTATTATTTAATTTGAGACGTTAACTATTTAAGTTCTGACAAAGTGAGTAGGTTCATTCGATGATTACTTAAGTTCAGACGAAATAATTATGTAAGTTCAGTCGATAATTATTTTGGTTAAAAGAAGTTATTGTAGAAGTTCAGTGGATAATTATTTAAGTTCAGGTAGAGCACATGAGTTCAGTAGATAATTATTTTAGTTCAGACGACTTTATGTAAGTTCAGACGATAATTATTTCAGTTCATACGGAGTACGTGAGTTCAGACAATAATCATAAAAGGTCAGACGAAGTAAGCAAATCTATATGTATAAAACAGTTCCGTAACTGACTGACTGACTGACTGACAGATAAGGTACAGACCAAACCGCTGGACCTAAAGGGCTGAAATTTTACATGGCAATTCTTCTTATAGTGTAGGGGTGCACTAAGAGAGATTTTTGAAAAATTATTCTTAGATTTTGTTTAAATTAAATTTTTAAGCTGCTTTTGTAACTTTTTTTAAGTTTGCATTTAAAATAATAACTCGAGGGTTATAAAATTTATATCACGAGAAAGATCATAAAAATTCCTTTAAAATGAAATCTTTTTCAAATCTTTACCTCCATTTTCTGATTTTTGGTGAATTTTTAAAGATTAATTTTTAGAATTCAATTTATTAAATTTTGACCACGTGGTTTCTTTTCTTTTTGTGATAATTTAAATTTATTTTGCGTCACGTGCATAACAACGAAATAAATTGACAATTTTTTTTCTTTCAAATGCGGCAGACGATTGCACATTATCTAAAAAAATTATTAAAATACAGTAAAAGAAATGTTCCTCAAACTGTACTATATTCTTTAGTATGTTCTATTAGATTTAATTTCAATATTTTCTTCTACATTATTTTGTCTATAAAAATATCCGTTACGATTTTTTATAAATATATCTCTTTTTTTTGCATTAATTGCATACATTGACCGTTGCATTTAATTTGAATGTACTCTGTAGCGAAACACGGGTATTCAGCTAGTAACAAATAATCATTGATTAAATAAATATAAAGAACATTGACCGTTGTATTTATTATAAGTTTTTATTTTTTTATTTACTTTTTTTTTTTTTGGGGGGGGGGGGGGGTGGCATGAACTGCATACATTGACCGCTGTATTTAATTTGAATGTACTCCGTAGAGAATCACGGGTATTAAGCTAGTTAAATATAAAATTCACTAAGTTCCATTTCAGTTGGTTTTTTGAGACGGAAACCATCTTTTTAATCACCGGGCATTTCATACAGCAGCAAAGCACATAGCATTCCAAATCGAATTCTCTAATCTTGAGACGCGTGCCTAACCTTCTCGCGTCGCTATAAAACGCGCATAGTTGCCGTAAGAAGCCGAGAAAAAAAGAAACCGCTCATCAGCGCGACTCTTTTTTTCCTCATACCTCGCGGGGCGCGGGTATCAAACAGACCGTGGTATCTCCAGCGAGCGGCTGACCCCGCCCGCCCGAAATGGAGAGCTGGAAAAATCCTCCGGTAGCCAGATGCTCGGGCGAATTAAATATTTTGCTCTGCGCTTTTATTTTTAAACCTTGTTTATAAAACGCTTCCCTCGCACCATCTATATTCCTTTCTGGAGGCAGCAGCGGAGATCGTGGCTGCACGAATTATTTATAGCGAATGCCAAAATTGAAATGCTGTTTATATTTTTAAATGCGAGACAACCCCCACCCCCCACCCCACACACACACACACCCTTTCGAGAACGCCTTTATGAGCGTGGAAACAAGCTGCTCGCAGATCATAATCGTTCGTTTTATGGAGCGAAATGGGCGCATCGATGTCCGGGGGGGGGGGGGAGACGAAAGACGCCCCCCCCCAACACACGCGCCGACGTTTGCTTGCCTGAAGGAGCAGTAGTCGCGAACTATCGGGGTTACAGATAAAATAATCGATGATGTACAGAAAAGCTAAAATATATATCAAACGTAGGTTATAACTCTTACAGTCTTCAATAAATGGAAAATTCAGAAATCCCCATTGACAAAAAAAATAGTATTCTTGTTGCGCCAACTATAGAGCAACCGCTTAATCACCTCCATGAGCGGAAATTTTGTAACTGAAAGCTTCTGGCATATTCTCCATGAACAGTAAGAGGGCTTGACCAACAGGTTAGGAATGGGATAAACAATTTTCATCTAAGGCATTCTTAGCATATCGTCTCTCAACCTGGGGGCCGGGACCCCAAGAAAGTCAAGTGACATGTAAGGCGGGGGGGGGGGGGCTCAAAAGGTCGCTATCAAGGCAATTTAATAGTATGAACTAGTCACCCGTACAGCTATTTATTATAACTCTTATTAAGTTCCTATTTCATTTTTCTTAAATTTGGGGCGGCGGGCTAAAAAGCTTGAGAACCGCTGCATTTCGGGCATTTTGGTTGGGTTTTATGCCTTTGTTTTTTTTGTTTTATTTTTGTTTTGTTTTATGAGTCTTAAATCAGTATTAAAAAAGGATTTCCTTATCATTTTTTTCGTTGCAACTGACGTTCTTTATTTGTTTTTAAATTAAAGAAAAAATTTAATTTCAAAATATTTAGCAAAATATTTAGTATTTTTTTAATGATTTTATTTTTAGCTTTAAAAATTTTTTTAAACTAAAAATAAAATAAGGTGATAAAGAATATTTTCCGAAGACTTGCATTACCACTTCAAGCTTTTCAGTTGTTTCTTTGTTTTTAAGGCTTTTTTGCATTGAAAAAAAATTTAGAAAGCCATAAAGATTGACTTGCAGGAAGTTTGTGGCAACAGAAGTGGGAAAAATGATTTCTTAATAACCATAATTTAATTTATAGGGTTGGAAACATACGTTTCGATCTAATTGTGAATTGTTCCTAGTGACAAACACGATTATGCTCCTCGACCCATACGATAATCTATATTTTAGATAGACATACCTAAAAAATAGATCATCATATCTATGGTGTCCGGTATAAAGGGCTTAAGTCAAAAAAAGTAATTTAAATATACCAATTTATTGGCTTTTATACCAATCTCATAAATATAATTTCGACTTGAGTCTTTTGTACAAAGAAATGTACTTTTGTATACAAAATTGATAGATTGTTATAAAAGTCAAATGATGTGTGTTTGCTTTTTATCAATACTAACAAATATCTAAAAATCACTTTTTTTGACTTAAGCCCTTTATACCAGCACCATAGATATGTTGCCCTCGTTTTAATAAAATTATTATTTTTTTAACTTTTTTCCCCCGATGAAGAATATTTGCCAAGAATTTCCATAAGCATTTCTTGCGTTTCAGCTGGTGTTTTTTATTTCTTTGTTTGCTGTTAAGGCTTTTTACATCCCAAAAATTTTAGTGTACATTGGGCAATATTTACAAACGTCTTCCTATAAAATATCGTCCGTTTCATTTACTGTTTACTTATTTGCAAGTTAAAGATGGCTGACTTTCGATACCAGAGTCTGTGGGTTCGAGTCCTACTGTTGGCATGGATGTTTGTAGCCGTTTGGAATCGGCTTTAAATCGGCTTTAAACGAGGTCTAATTTGCTCTTGTGTATCAAAAGTTGTCCGTAGAGTTCTCAAGCAATCGACCAATCATCAAGTTAAAGCTGAAATGAATGCATTCACACTATTCCTTTAAAATATCTGTTTTTAAATTTTACTATGAAGGGAACAATAGTTTTTTTTAACATTGTGTTACTCGGGTACAATAAATATTAAATATAAAATTCTACCGCCAGATATTTAAAAACTGTTCATCTAGACTTTTATTTGAACGTTCGGACACAGATCTCTGAAATTCAAGACCATAACCTTGTATTTCATTTGTTTCATAGATTGCAAAAGTAAAATAACCAAAACTCATAAATTTAACGCTCTAGCACCAGTCTTAGGCCTTGTTTTCATTTCCTCCGTAGCGTAGCATAGAGGAGAAAGTAGATGACTATGATTGGTTTAACGCATCACGTGGTCATTGCTTCGGGTTCACTAATTGGTCAGCATATTTATCGCTGACGCCACGCGCCACTTCGGAAGTAATGTGAACAAGGCTTTAGAGTTCATCAGTTTCCAGACGCATATGTATATCATAACTAAATCCAACCCACCCAAATTAGGCTGATGCATATACTCGTATGGTAAATTACCTTAATTATTTCACGAAATCAGCGTTTTCACCAACGCCTATAAACGCTTGTATTTGTTCACCAACTTTCTTAAAATATCGTTATTTACTTAGTTTGTTATTTACTTAGCTCTTTATTTCTTTGTGATATCCTGCCATAGACTCACATGATATTGAGTTTCTTTTTCTGACCAAATGAATAATTTTGAATATTTAGTTTCATCTGTTGAGTTCCAGTGACTCCAATGCACCAGACAGGGTCCGATATAGCCACTTCCGGCGTTGAATCCCTACTGATGAATATGCTGCCAACACAAATTACATCGAGCACATCGGGAACGACATTTCAGGAGCTCGTACATCCTACAATACCCACAGAAGGACTTTCCAGCTTACAAATATAACTTGCCTATACCCGGCGTAGACACAAGATCATTCAGGGGTGCTCGTCGGGACTCGAACCAGGCCACCTCAGTGCCGAATCCCGACGCGCTGACAACTTGGATGCTCCGGGCTTCATCTGTTGAGTTCAGTTACCTGTTCCTATCCGACCCCGCTATCAATGGCAGAACGGATGCAAATGGGAAACGCTCGATCTGTGTCAATAACATGACACTAAAGTCCTAAGAAACGTCATTAGAACTTTAAGACGCATTTCTTTCTTTTTTCTGATAGTGTGGCTCCTGCTTTCTATCGTGCGGTACATTCAAATACGCACCATAACGCTCGTTTATGCGTGTGTGTTCAGTATATAGTCCACGATTACGGACTACCTAATTTTAAGTTCCATATTACGATTAATTATATACCTTACAGGTCACGTAAACGTTTCGTTTACGGATCGCATTCGCATGCCCTTTTCCTGGCAATCCGATATACCTTTTATCTTGGAGTAAGGTTAAAGACTTGTCCTGGAGAAGTCTACTGGCAGCATGTGCTGACTGTCTTTCGTCCCAAGCCATTATCTGCACTCTTATCCATCTTTCAAGGCCCCCTACGCAAGCGACCTGCTCGAGGGCAAATATAGTCTCGCAGTGGTGTACATAAATTTTCTGCGGTAGGTGCTTTCGGTGGCCGCGCCGACAACAGTTCCCAGATGGTGGATAGGGAAGACATACAACTGCCATTGTCGACGCTTTTTCTCCTGAGTGGAAGGAGTGAATTTGTTTGCGTTGCTAGCATATGGTCGAAACGTCTCGCATGTTATACAAACATTTTAACTCCCTGCGTTATACCTTTTATTTCCTTTGGGATACGAGCGGCCACACGTTGGGCAAAATTCTCGATTTTTAGGGTGAGGAAAATCGATGCACAGTTCGACCGCAGAAGACGAGCACTGGTAGGGTAGACGAGTTCAAACCCGAGAGAGGATGTAGTTAGTAAGATAGAGTGCACTGCTTTTAAAAGTTTTAGGGTCTAAGTCTCGCGGCATACTAAAATTTCGCCGCTCAAAAATGGCATCATCGTGACCTGTATTTCTAAAATTTACCAATGAGCATTATTGTTGATTAAGAATATACGTCACGATGACGTCATTTCACTTGGCGAAATTACCGTATGCCCCGAGACTAAGGCCATAGATCTAGGTCAGGCCTGCCCCACTCGAAATGGGATGAGGGCCATATTATTTTATGGAAATCCGCTGCAGACTGCAAGAAAATAGGGTAGATAGGAAGAGGAAAAATATTTTATCTAACAAACTAGCTGTTTGCCCGGCGTTGCCCGGATATTTATTTATCTCATTTTTTTATTACACAGGAAAAAGAATGGATTCTACATATAGTGTAAAATTTAAGTAATTTAATTTGCAGGAATTTAAAAGTAAATACAGTATAGAAATGATAAAGTAAAATTACAAATTCATTCTATTATTAATTTAACTCAAAACTTGATTTTAAACAACATTTTTAATTTCCTATATTCCCCTCAGTGACTCCGAAACTATGGATTCGAAACTAATCTCGGTAATTTTGGACATTTTATAGTCACCCTTTCTCCCCCTGCCTCACCCCCAATGCTGAGGAGAGCTAAACTCTCACTTAAACGGCATCGGAAGTGACCCTATTCATCTCAGCGACCCCGTAAACTATGGATTCGACACTATTCTCGGTCATTTTGGACATTTTATATTCACCCTTTCTTCCCCCTTGCCTCCCCCCCCCCCAATGCTGAGGGGGCTGAACTCTCAGTTTAATGGCATCGGGAGTGTCCTTATTCATCTCAGCGACCCAGAAAACTATGGATTCGACACTATTCTCGGTCATTTTGGACATTTTATATTCACTCCTTCTTTCCCACTCCTCCCCTCCCCCAGTGCTGATGGGGCTGAACTTGCACTTAAACGGCGTCCGAAATGTCACTTTTAATCTCAGCGACTCCGAAAACTATGGATTCGACACTAATATTAGTAGTTTTCGATTATTTTTATATGTGCCCCCTGCCCCCCCTAGGGGTGTCTTTTCTCCCCCCCCCCCAGTGTTTCCCGCTGGAGTGAGAACAACATCTGTACAAAATTTCATCTCAATCGGATGGGCCGCTCGGGAACGTATAAAGGACACGCAAAGAAACATTCTCTTTTATATATTTAGATGAATAGCTGATTATTTTCAAAATTGAATATATGTCAATATTTATTATATATATATATATATATATATATATATATATATATATATATATATATATATATATAATATGTATGTATCTATAGTATATCGTATTTTTTTAATATTATGCGTCTTCACGAAAGGTCTCGCGGGCCACAAAGTGACTATTGGCGGGCCATATGTTGTGCAGGCCTGGTCTAGGTCGTATGCTTTCGGGTTTGCTTGTTTTTACCTTGTCTTGTTTAAGGTTCGTATTTCTATTCGTTTTTTATGTGTTTGTGATTAGGATGAGGTTAGTAGAATTCGTTTTAAAAAAACATTTCGGAGTACCACGATGACAGTTTCGTGCAATGGTATTGATGGAATCTGGAATACAATTTTTTTTGTTATATATATATATATATATATATATATGTGTGTGTGTGTGTGTGTGTATATATATATGCCAGGTGGTCATAAAGAAACTTTGCCGATATATGGACCTCTAGCGGCTGTTCCGTTCAACCGATCGAGATGAGATTTTAGATATAGTTATTCAAAGGTATGATCTCGAGATTCTGTGAGCGGCAACCAAGTGACGCTCACAGTTACGGTTATAGGTACAGAAACTCGAAATTTTCAAATGGAAACACCCATTTTTCCATCCCAAAATTATCAGCGTCTGCGAAAACCCTAAAGAGCGTTGGAACGGTACGTGTATCACAAAAAACGGACGCGTTATGCACGCACAAATAAACAGCTCTGCGAATGGCTAACAAAACCACGATCAGAGAGCTATTTATCGGTTTTCTACGCTGAATATCTGGCGAACGGCGTTCTGTGATTGGTTTCTAGCCTCTGTCATATGCAAATTTCCTCCGTGAACCCCGATTGTGTCTTTGTTGGCAGTTCGCAGGGCTGTTTTTTGTGCGTGCATAACGCTTCCTTTTTTTTTGTCATACACGTACCGTTCCAGCGCTTTTTAGGATTTTCGCATGCGCTGAGCATTTTGCGACGGGAAAAAAGGAGTGTTGCTATTTGAAAATTTCGAGTTTCTATACCTATAACCGTAACCGTAGCGTCACTGTGTTGCCGTTCTCAGAATATTGAGCTCATACCTCTGAATAACTATATCTGAAATCTCATCTCGATAGGTTGAACGGAACGGCCGCTAGAGGTCCATATATCGGCAAAGTTTCTTTATGACCACCCGGTATATATATATATATATATATATATATATATATATATATATATATATACACGCTTTTTTTTGCTCCTCAAACCCGTGTTTATAAAATAATACATAATAATACATGTAAAAATAAATAAATAACTTTATAATACGAATTAAAAAAGCAAATAATTTTATAATATGTAACGTATAATTTTAATGCGCATCTCCAAAAAAATTAAGTGTTTAAAAGTTAATACCTTTAGTTTTTGATATATCTATCTAACCAATAGTTCGATTCGCATATTATTTAACTTCTGTACAGGGGGAAAGTTTTTAACTTTTTTTATATTCGGAGTATCTAAAAATTTTCTCTATTATTTTTTTAATCAATTTAAGGGAAAAATAATTTTTTTTTTCCACTTACATTTTGCCTTGGAAATAACATTTTCAGAAATTTTTTCTCCATGTCTTGAAGACATTTTTTTGAAAACAGAAAAAAAGGAACTCTGGATAAAATTTTATAAACATGCCTTGGCGGGGAATTTCAAATACTACATCTTTTAACCCTTTAAGAGTTTGAGACGTATTTTTCCGTCACATGCTTTCAATTTCAAAAGTGTTTGGGTATTATTTCATCTTTTATTTGGCGTTCAAGAGTGTATCAGACTCTTTCCCTGATATTTCTATATCTTTTTTAGCACATAAAAATTTAATATACTGTGGAAGATTATGTAATTCAATATAATTATATGTCATTAAAAATAATGTAATATAATATGAAAATGTAGTAACTATTTCTTTTTCCGTTACGAGTTTTCTGGAAAAAAAACCTTTCTGTTCTATGTCAGAACTTTTTACGCGAATTTTATAACAAATTTAACCGAGCACTCCCAACAACTAGTAGGTCCGTACCTTCCCCCACCCCCTGACGTCATGGATGGATTTTCTGGCCACGAATTAAACATGCCCATATCCTGCCTAGACACGAGGGTATTGAATGCAGCTCGTCGGGATTCGGACTGAGCACCCGCCGACCGAGACCCAACGCGCTACCACTAGGCTACTTAGAGTCCAACCCTGAAAACTCCCAAGGGGGGACTTTTCGGCCTACAGATACCCAGCCGAGACAAAAGAGCATTCAGTGGCGCTTGTCGGAGTTCGGATTGAGATATTGATAGGACTACATTCCCGAGTGTTAGAGAAAAAAAAATTTCAGGTAGTCTCTTCTAACGAAACTACCGCGGGTTATTAACGCAGGATTACTTATCGTTGCTTACCTCTTTTGTGTGTATATATGTATGCATGTGTTATGTATATATGTATCTAGATATATATGTACGTATGTATATATATATGTCAAAATTTTGACGTATTTTGGTATTTTTCTGTTTAACTGTTTACTGCTTGTCCAAGCGATACAGACTAGGTTTGGCGCATTGCCAAAATTATAACTCACGAGGTACGCACGGACGGTTTTAGCATCTGAAATTTTGTTTTCCGGAGGACTGTTTTGGAGGAACATAATCCTACGTTAAAACAGAATACTTCTTAAAATGCACAGCGCCTTAGAAATGTGACGTCACTAGTCGGCTGCATTAGTTCATTTGTTTGAATTGCTTCCAGGTGGTGTGTTTGGATAAGTAACCTGCTGACCGCAGCTTTCCAAATAAAAATAAATACAAGGTGAACTAACATGTATACAGGCAAGCAAATAGAGAAGCCAAAACTAAGACGTATCTTATGTTGTCGCGTGAGGTGTCTTCATAGATGGAATCGAACATTTATTCGCTTCTGAATACGAAATAAATACGCTTTTATAGTATGTGTCCCTCTCTTCATTTCATTGACCTAAATATTCTGTATGTGTGCAGCTTGAAAAGTGTGTCTCTAGCCTATATTTTTTGTTGAACTACTCAACGATTTTGAATTTGGTTTGGAGATTGAAACATCTTTCAATAGCAGTTTATTTTTTAAGTATGAAAAACACGGTTAAGAGTTGCATTTCTCAGAAGAAAAGCATGGAGTTAGGAGCGCGGTGGCCCGGTCGGCAAAGGCGTCGAGCCAGTGATCCGCAAGTTGCTGGTTCGATACCCGACGTTCACAAAACCGCCGACATGTACACTAATGGCGGAGGGTTCACAGGAAAAATCTGTTGTAGCTGCAATGTCCTCCAAGTTCCCAAACAATACCTCTGGAGGTGCGGGTTCAAGTGGTCCGGTCTCGTCACTTGACTCGTGTAGTGTAATGTTTGAGACGGAGAACTTGTTAAAGCGTAAATGTTGTACCCTGTGATTCCCCACCCCTCTACCAATCAGAGGATTGGCTGCGGGGGCGTTGAACCCAAGAGGGTGCTTGGGATCGCGGGGAGTCAGTAAGAAAAAGACAAAAGGAGATCGTCTATGCTAGGAATCAGAGGTCTGGCGAGATAAATGCAGACTCGTCTCACCTCTGGTTAGTAATTATTCGGTAATTAGAATTGAGACAGAGAGAGAGAATCTCTGAGAGTAATGTTAGGAGGCCTGGCTAGATAGAGCAGGTTCGTCTCGCCTCCAGTGAAATAATTAGTTATGTAAGCAGAACAGAGTCGTCTATAATTTTTATGTTAAATGTGAAACTGTAAATAAATTTATGTTCGTGCCGTTAAGAGAGACTCGTTATTGCACTACCTCATTTGTCCTTATGCCATAGAAAAGAACCTAAGTGAACCGGTGAGAAAGAAAGAGGGTTCACGACAACTCGGTTCAAAATTCGCGGACCAGATAAAGTCCAACTTCTCTTGAGGCAATGGCACCCCTCTTCTATGGATAGTGCATTTGTACAATTCGTACACACGGCAATAAACAAACAAAGAAAGCATAGAGTTGAACTAACAACGACTATTTCAGCGATTCTAAGAAGTTTAAAACAAACAATTCAGTGGCTAATAAATCTCTCGAATTAATTAATTTTTAGAAACACTTCTCGTCAATTTACGATACGTATTACACCTATTACTCTCCGAACATAATGTATTAATTCGAATGAGTTGATTAGAAGCATTAATTTTATTTTTGATTAATTATATGTTTGCATTTGTATAAGCATGAAATATGTTATCGGGAAAATCCATACACATCTGCAAAAGATATTAAAAATAGCGTAGTCGCAGAGATTCTTAATATTTCTAATATTCCCCTATTAATTTATATTGGTTTTTATTGCTCTCAATACTATGAATACTACGCTTATAATTGTTTACGTTTATGGTCTTTCTATGTTTTCCAGCTTTAATAGGTGTTTATCACTTTACTTTGCATATTGCTTCTTCAAGGTCAAATTGTTCCGAAATATGTTTTTTCTCTTTATCAGTATTTCTGCCATTAATGAGGACTAAACAATATCAGCTATCATAGATTTATTCCATTCCATAATTTTAAATTTGATTCCTTTGATATATATATATATATATATATATATATATATATATATATATATATATATATATATATATATATATATATATATATATATACAGGTGGTTATCAAAATAATGGAAACACTAAGAAACATCATGAAAATCTTTATTAATACTGGGCAAGATCACCTTTGGCATGTAATACCACCTGATTCACCTTGAAAATGGATTAATCAAGTCATAAATAGTGGTTAAGAATATATTATACCATTCTTCAGGGGAAAATCCTGAAAGTTCCTGTAGAGATGCTGTGGTGGATATCGATACCTGGCTCTATCCGCTTATACAGATCACAGTGGTTGGATGATTTATAGTCGGGGGGATTGTACAGGGCAAGATAAGATATTTGACTTCTCTTTCATGCTCTTCAAACCAATACTTGATAGATTTAGCTGTACGTATACGGGGATTATCATACCGGAGAACGCCATCTCCTGCAAGAAACAATGTTTGTACCATATGATGGACTAGTGAGCTAAAATTTCGACATAGTCCTTCTCATTCAATCTCCCTTTTAGGATTACCATAGGGCCTGAGGAAAACCATGAGATACCATCCGAAACCCTAATAGATCTACCTCCATGGCTGACAGTTGAGATGAGACAGCCAGAATCTTACGCTTGTGTAGGTGTTCTCCAGACATACGCACGTCCTGTTGCGAGGAAAAATGTGAATAAGGATTCGTCGGACCAAATGCCGTTTCTCGACATATTACTCGACCAGAATTTGCACTCGTGGCACCATTGTGGACGATATTTTGTATCTGCATCTATTATAAGTGGCTTGGGAATAGCTACTCTTCCGTAAATGCTTTGTTTGTGAAGTTCCCTTCTACCTCTAATGGTTGATACCAGAACATGCAGATGCCGATTGAGCTCTTCGGTCATGTTGGTTGCAGTTGTTTTCTTTCTTCGTGTCACAATCCGCTTCAATACCTGGTCCGTCTCTTTCACTCAGCTCTCCCTTTCGTCCACTATTCTGTTTGGCAAAGGATGTTTTCCCGTGCACTCTGTATGCTATCATGACTTTCGATACCATAGCTCGAAAAACACCCATTAGTCTGGGGGTTACAGTAACAGATATCCAATTTAAACGCGCTCCAACAATTTGCCCTTTTCACAAGGTCTGCAAGGTTTGACATTTTACGATGTTCCCCCCAAAAGCACGATGCCCTTAGTTTCATTACTGCTCCCTGACGGTAGAATAATACATACACTATATTATATAAAAGAAATACCGGTGGCCAGACTTGTGTTTTAAGGAATACGAAGCACATTCATAATCACCACCAATACTGATAGGTGTTTCCATTATTTTGATAACCACCTGTATATTAGGGTGGAGCGAAAAAACTTTTTCGAGAAAAAGTTTTTAATGCTTTTTAATCAAAAAATAATAATTAATTAACTGAATAATTAATTGAATAATTAATTAATTCGTAAATTAATATTAATTAATATTTAATAGTAGTAATTATTTAATAATTAATGTTAATATCAATATTTATTGTCAAATGTCAGTGCTAGAAATGGCATTTCGTACATAAATCGCAATTTTTTACTCCAAAAATCTACTAAATGGCAGCACGTATTCTATTCTAATAACTATTTTATCATGACCTAAGCAGGCTGACTTTTTATTGTGTGAAATGATTCGTTTTTGCGACTGTTGTCTTTGTTGGATGCTTGTCTTTTGTTTCAACAACTTGTTTCTAATTTTTAGTTTGAAGCAATAAGTTGTATCAATCGTGATTTATATTAATAAGGAATTTTAATTAAAACATAAACATAAACATGACCTCAACTACAAGTGAAACTTTTTGTAGTATTTTTGGAACTCTAGTACATCTTAAAGAGGCAATGTTCCCCTTGTATGCTGATTTAATGAAGCATTTCCTATGATATATTGTGAAGGAAGGGGAACATGAAAGATCATTCTGTAAAAGATATCAGCGAAATTTTTTCTTGTGACATTGAAAGAATTTGAAAGAAAGACTCGCTGCCTGTGGTAAGTCATTAAGAAGTTATTCGTCTTATTAGATATTGCAATGAAAAGTACAAAAATATAAAAAGAATGCCCAAATCTCGAAAGGGGGCTGACAAAATTAGGAAAGATTTTTTTGACCAAGCAAACAGTACTTTATTTGATATTTATGTATGCAAATGTTTAAATTGCGAAAAATGCAAGTGTTCCGTGAAAGTTCCAAGTATGGAACGAAGATTTTAGCAGACCAACGGCATGAGAGAAAAATGGCAATAGGATCAGTTGACATTTCTGCAACTCAAAAACTGAAGCGTGTAAGAGAAAGGCAATGTATAAGGGAATATCAGGAAGCTAAAGCAAAGGAATTGAAAGATAATGCTTCTTCGTCTAAAAATATTACAGATTTAGTTGCAAACGCCGTCTGATTCAGAATTGGAAGCTATCTCCGAAGATGATGACGATTGCGTTAGTCATGGAGCCAAATGTCGGAAAACAACTGACGATGAATCTCCCTCAACCTCCAAGATAGGCCAAATGAGAATATCACTGCCAAATCTAACCGTTGCTTGTGATAGAACGGGAGTATCGGATAGGTCAGCTGCTATCATTGCATCCTCTGTGCTTCGTGATATAGGGATTGTATCCAAAGATACTCCATCTAAAGTTATTGACAGGAGTAAGCTGAGGAGAGAACGTCAGAAGGTACGATCACAACTTAATTCTACACAAGTAACACAGTCTTTGTACGCCATCAACTTCGTTGGAAGAAAGGACAAAACTATAGTGCAAGAAAAGAAGGGAAGTTCTTTATATAGGAATATAGCTGTGGAAGAGTATATTGTTTTGCTGTCAGAACCTGGTTCTGTTTATATAGGACATGTGACTCCAGATTCTGGGTCTAGTGCGGATATTATAAGAAGCATCATCAACTTCGTTACACAGAAAGGGATTACACATTCGGAACTTGTTGCCGTTGGGTGTGATGGAACGAACGTCAACGTTGAGAATAAAAATGGCGCAGTTAGACGACTTGAAATCTTTGTTGGCCATAAATTGCACCGGTTTGTATGCTTATTGCATACTAATGAACTACCTCTTCGCCACCTTTTCCAGAAGATTGACGGAAAGGCATCTGGGCCACACCAGTTTTCCGGAACAATAGTAAAATCTCTGCAAACGTGCGAAACCCTTGATGTGACAAGTTTTGTTTCTATTCCAGTTGCTCTGCCTGATATTGATAAAAAAAGACCTCAGTGCAGACCAAAAACACCTTTTCGATATTTCTAGGGCAGTATCCTCGGAGGAGTGCCTTCCAGATTTAGCAAACAAAAGTCCCGGAACGATGTCTTATTCAAGATAGCTCATTACAGCCAACAGAATTCTGCGCCTATATGTGTCAACTGCCGAACCAACAGAACACTTTAAGCTCTTAGTAGAATATGTCATGAAAGTTTACGTGTCATCCTGGTTTGAAATAAAGAAAATCCCAAGAGCTACTCATGGAGCACGTCACCTGCATGGAATGATAAAAAAAAAAGTCCATTCTTGACAGAAGATTTTAAGTCAATCGTTCACAAAGTTATTCAGAGGAACTCTTATTTTGCTCACTCTGAAAACATTCTGTTGGCAATGCTGTAAGATTAACGATCCCATATTCGAGAACTTGGCCTCAGAAGAATACTGAAAGCAAGAAAAATTGACTGGAAGGGGAAAATACGCCAATTTGATCATCAAAATTTAAATTTTGAAGCAGAGGGATATTTTGAGATGATTAACTGGGACAATCCTTTGGAATCACCAGCTACCATGAACCTCAGTGACGAAGACATAGAAAGTATGACCAGAAACGGTTTACAATTTGAAATAGAGAAGCTCCCTTGCCATTCTCAAGCAGTAGAGAGGCATGTGCGGCTGGTAACACAAGCATCAATGGTATCATGTGGCGCAGAAGCCAGTGATGGATGCATTCGCAGTGGAATCAAGTCACGAAAGGAACTTCCAAAGTTTGACACCAAAGAAAATTATTTTGGTCCTCATGTGAAATGCAAAATTGAAGACTGATTAAAGTAAATTGCAGTTAGTGATATTTTTTTGAAACGATAATGTTTCCCTGTTTCTTTTTTATAATTAGAACTGTTTTTTGATTCAGAAAATAAAGCTATTGTAAACATTAAAATTAAATTTAAAAACTGGACTTTTTTACTTTTGACGTTAATATTCCTTTCTTTGACCCCCTGTGTGGAACCTGAAGACGATGAGTGATTGCGATGGGATTTTTGCAGTCTTTTTTTCCAAACAGCACCATTTGTTGAGTCAGGAAATATTAAAATTAAAAAAAAAATTTTTTTTGCCTTTTTCACTCCACCCTACTGTATATATATATATATATATATATATATATATATATATACTCTTAGACCGAAAAAAAAATGACGCACCAAGAACAAAGAAGGGGTAATGCAAATTAGACACAAATTGATATGCATACAAGTTTCGACGGAAAATGCAAAATTTTAAAGTTTGGCGGCCAATAAATGAACATGTGATGTTGCAGCGCATCTTAACTACGCATCTGGCAGTATATTGGAGAGGAGAAATTTCGATTCCAGGTCATAAACTCTTTACGAATTTCATTCCGTGTACTCAGGCAGACAATAACTATGCGTCGCATACAGGTGCGCGAACAATTTGCGCAGATGTCGGCATTTGAGAGAGGACGTGTAGTTGGGCTCAAAGAAGCTTATTGGTCTACATTTGGATAGGAGCGATGCCACTATTAGACGATGTTGGCAGGAATTGGTGACCCATGGCCGAACACAGCATCAAAAAGGAAGCGATCAGCCTAGAGAAACGACAGAACGTGAGGACCGAACAATCGCCAGAGTGGCACTCACAGCCCCAGATTCATCATTATCATCGATCGTACGTGCAACTAGTGCTTCAGTGACCGCAAGGACTATTTATAGGCGGCTCAGAGAAAGGGGGCTGAGCTCACGGCGCCCCTTGCGCCGACTACCATTGACCTCTGTACACCGACAAGCCCGTTTGCAGTGGTGTCGGGCACATTCGACCTCGAATGTCACTGACTTGAGTAGCATTGTCTTCAGTGGTGAGTCCCTCTTCGAATTGAGCCCCGATGACCAGCGAATACGTGTCTGTAGACTCCCCGAAGAGCGGTGGGATACCAACCTGACTGTCTTCCGCCATACGGGCCGACAACCAGGAGTTATGGTCTGGGGTACCATTTCATTTCATAGGAGGACCCCTTTGGTTGTCATCCGCAGCACCCTTACAGCACAGCGGTACGTCGATGGTATTCTACGCTCCGCTGTGTTATCCTTCATATCACGCTATCCTGTGCTTACATTTCAGCAAGATAATACCACGTAGCATAATTTTCCCACTCAGTAAATGTAAGTCTGAATTCTGAAAAGGACGAATACAAAAGGGGGAACGATTCCTTAGCAAACAGACAAATGGCAATCAACAACCAATGAACCAATCAGAGCGCTTGGAATGTTCCTGACACTCCAGAACATTCCATGGGGTTTTATTTTACAAATAGTATATACACGAGAGCAGCCATTTAAGTTTTTGGTTTGTTCTGGTTTTATATAAGTTGACGTTAATTTTATTAGTAAGATGCCTCTCAAAAGTACCGTTTGGAATTATTTTGCAAAACCTCTGATAAATTGGCGAAATGCAATATTTGCCTTAAGTCCCTCAAAACTTATGGCAATACCACGAATTTATCTGGACATTTGAAAGCAAAACATGGCGATATTTACAACGAGAATTTTAAAGTCATCAATGTAGCCCAAGGCAAAAGCAACCAAGTTTTTGTCATTTGTGTCAGCCCAATCAGAGAGTAAAATTAAATCACACCCCCCCCCCCCCCCCACGACTAACCGAATTTCTATTTCGCCTTCAGCAGTCGCAGAATCGAGATTTTCTTGAACTTCTCAACACGTCTTTTCGGATTTCTCTGCAGGGATGAATTAAACCTAAGAGTCCTTAGGAGATATCCCAAGACGTGAATCCGACACATCGGTAGCTCTAAACGAAAGGCGATTGGCCACGAGCGCATCTTTTTCATTTGTCCCGCATCACATACGTCTAATTTTAATCTCTGCTCACCATCTGCTTTGCAAATATAGAATTAGATTCGACGTTCTTTTACACCTCGCAAACCTTTTCTAGCGAGGTAGGGGTAGAAAAAAAATTATATATACAAACGTTTACCAGTTTTCCCCGCAGTTTAGTTTTATTTACGACGCCCGAATTCTAACTCTTTAAGCTCCTTCTTTCCCCTTATTTATTCTATTTTTTTTCATATTCTTAATTCGGTGACTCGTGCAAACCACCGTCGCAATAAAATTTTGTTCCTCCCGTGTTTATATGCGGAAGCTTGATATTCGATCTTCTCTAATGAAGACGGGGTTGGGTTGAGATGGAAAACAAGGAGGCCCTTGTGCGGGGTGAAGAAGGGTTATGTACATTCCGAAAAGAAGTTTCCCATAAAAAGAATGGCATCGCTCTTTTGGCAACATTTTGGCTCATTTGGCGACTTTTCTTTCCGTTTATAGAGCAAAATATAAATACTCGGAACAGAGTATTATACATATATTTTTTGTGAAGGTGTATACATTAGTGGCCCCTCCCATGAGGGCGTGTCCCATGCATTTTTTTCCCATCTCCAAGCACTGTGAATTTTGTACCAAAGTCCGTGACAGACGATATTTCCTTACATCGTGAAGTGGATGACTGCGATTTGACAGGCCGCCAGTAAAAATTTATACAAATGCCGCGTTTGGATCTCTTTTTCTCTCCAGCGTATTCGTCGGTTGTACTTTTCTGAGGAGTCACTAACAAGGGCGAAACCGAGTCCAGGGCTACTATAAATAGGTACGCTAGAGTTCCATATATTTCCAATAGTGCGTGTACCGTGCATTTTTCCTACCTTCAAGAACTCATTTTCCTACCTTCAAGAAATTTTGTACCGCAGTTCGTGATAGTTTCTTTCGTTGTAGACTAGATCATAGGTTCTTAAACTGTGGTCCGCGGACCCCTGGGGGTCCGCGTAGCCATTACCAGGGGTCCGCGAAACAATTTTGGCATTAACTTTACATCTTCTAACTTTTCGCTTTAATTCAAATAATTCATTTAATAAAAATCCTACATGGTCAAAGCTTTTTGGATTTGTTTTTACTTAACTAGTTATTAACATAACTAAACACTAATTAGTAAGAATTTAATAATTTTTTTATTCAACTGCAAATACGGAAAAATAAATACAATAATGCAATTTTTTGCATTGTTGTGACTATTCCGAGACTGGCGACTCGGGGGTGGTTTCAAGAAAACTACTGCACCCATCTCATTAAGTAAAAATTATTTACAACAAAAAAATATGAGAACGTTTTTTGACCAATATTTTACCAAGAAATGTTTGTATGAGTTTAATATATTATGATTTGTAACTTTTAAAATTTTTTTTACTACTATTTTTATTCATTTTATGTTTTTTATTCTATATCCAAATAAAAATGCTCATCACGATAAATGCGCAAGAATATTTGTTAAAATAACCAGCGATACATTTTTACCAATATTTATTCTAACGTAGTGCCCATGAGATTATTGAGCCAGAAATTAAGTCTCAAGAACGGCAAAAAAGGCCTAGGGTTGAGATGGGGTCCGCAAAAAAAAAAAATGATGCTCAAGAGGGGTCCTTGGACTACATAAGTTTAAGAACTCTTGGACTAAATGATTGCGATTTGTCAGACACCAGTAAAAATTTAGAAAAATTCCGCATTTGGACCTCTCCCCCCCCCCCCCTCTACAGTATTAAACGGCTGATCCTTTCCGAGAAGCCTATATCAAGGGCGAAACCGAGGTCGAACGCTGCTCAGTACGCTGGAGGTGCATGTGTTTGTATTAGTGGCTCCTGTCCAGGGCCGCCCAGAGGGGGGAGCAACTGGGGCACTTTGCCCCAGGCCCCCAACTGCCGGAGGGGCCCCAAAAAAGTTTAAAAAAATTTATTTATTAGATTTCCTCAGAAAATATAACAAGAGAGCAGTGCAATGAAATATAATAATTATGTTAATCATTCATGTAATAAAATTTTAAGTATGAGTAACTTAATTTGAAAGTGTGTTTTCGTCTCTTTCCATTTTTTATTTTTCTTGGGGCCCCCAACAGAAGTTTGCCCCAGGCCCCGTAAAGTCTCTGGGCGGCCCTGCTCCTGTCTAGGGCGTGTACCATGTTATTTGTTTTAAACTCAGAACATATGTCTGTATTATTATTTTATTTATCTAGAATTGATTTTTCCTTTAGGCTGGAAGTCTATGGGGAAAAGTATTAGATTTCTCTGTTTGATAAATCTGCTGACATCGCAAATCTACAATCCCAATTTTGAACTATGGGGATTTTAAATTTTCGACGTTTATCTAGTGAGGTTTTTATCTGTGAGTGAAGTGTAGAGGAATCGTCTTTTTTTTTTTAAATCAGATCATTGATCGGAATTATTGTTTTTGCAAAATCTTTTAAATTTTGAATATTACATATATTTTAAATTTTGAAAATTATTTCGATACTATATTTCAAAGTGTGATGGTAATTGACTTAAATTTTTGTTGAGTATTTTCCTGGGTTTTTATGATGATAAAAAAAAATACTTTTTTTTTTTTTAAATACAAGGGGGGGGGGGGAATTCTGCATTTCTGAGTGATGCTACAACTTAATTTTCAATTAAAAATAATTCAATTTAAAAATAATTTTCAATTATTTTTAAATTTTTTGCTTTTTCAAAAATAAAATCACATGCTGTAACAAATATAACATAGCACTTGGATACAGTTTTATCACCAGTAAAATTTATTATCGACTAGCTGAAAACCCGCACTTCGCTACGGAATACATTCAAATTAAATACAACGGTCAATGTATGCAATTAATGCCAATATATATATATATATATATATATATATATATATATATATATATATATATATATATATATATTTATAATAAATGCGACGATCAATGTATACAATTGATGTAAAATATATATATATATTTATAAAAAAAATCGTAAGGGATATTTATTTTTTTTGGATAATATCCAATCGTCTGCTGCATTAGAAAGAAAAAGAATATCATTTTTGTCTATTTAGTTGTTATGCACGTGACGATAAATTTATTTAAAGTACCAGAAAAAGAAATCACGTGATCAACATTTAATAAATTAAATTCTAAAAATTAATCTTTAAAAATTCACCAAAAATCAGAAAATCGAGGTAAAGGTTCGAAAAAGATTTCATTTTGAAGGAATTTTTATGATCTTTCTCGTGATGTAAATTTTATAACCCTCAATGTATTATTTTAAATGCAAACGTAAAAAAAGTTTAAAAAACAGCTTAAAAATTTAATTTAAAACAATCTAAGAAGATTTTTTCAAAAATCTCTCTTAGTGCACTTATGGCCTACACCATAAGAAGAATCGCCATGCAAAATTTTAGCCCTTTAGGTCCAGCGGTCTGGTCTGTGCGTTGTACGTCAGTCAGTGAATGAGTCAGTTACGGAACTGTTTTATATATATAGATAAGGCACTTGCATGACGGAAAGAAAGCGGGGCATTGCAGTCTTTACGAGGAATCTGCCATTCTTTTTAATTAAATAAAAGCTACGTGAACAGGTGTTATCCATTGCTTGCAAAGTGTCATCCGAATATTTTTGCGTGAGATAAGTGCTTCTGTTTTTATCGTAAAAACAGTACTAAGCAAAACAATATACAGTGAGACTTCTTTATGGAGGCCAGTCCCGGTTCCGAAAAAAATTGGCCGTTTTGAGGGGTGGCCGTCGAAAAGAGGTTTCTTCCATAACATTGGTTCTATGGAGTCTTGAATCGGTTATGAACAAAACAGGGCCGAATAGAGGGGTGGCTGGCTGGAGAAGTCACACTGTATATTTAGTATCAACTCTCGTCTGGGATAGGGATGCGACATCGATGTCGATGTTTTCAAAACATCGATGTTTTGATAAAAACATCGATGTTCTAAACATCGATTTACTGAAGCCGATGTTTTTTTAACATCGATGTTTTGTGTTCGATGTTTTACGTTGTCTCGATGTTTGTTTTTAATGAAAAAGTACCATAATAAAATAATTTACCACGTAGCATAATTTTCACACTCAGTAAATGTAAGTCTGAATTCTGAAAAGGACGAATACAAAAGGGGGAACGATTCCTTAGCAAACAGACAAATGGCAATCAAAAACCAATGAACCAATGAGAGCGTTTGGAATGTTCCTGACACTCCAAAACCTTCCATGGGGTTTTATTTTATAAATAGTATATACACGAGAGCAGCCATTTAAGTTTTTGTTTTGTTCTGGTTTTACATAAGTTAACGTTAATATTATTAGTAAGATGCCTCCCAAAGAACCTTTTGGAAATATTTTTGCAAAACCTCTGACAATTTGGCAAAATGCAATCTTTGCCTTAAGTCCCTCAAAACTTCTGGCAATACCACGAATTTATCTGGATATTTAAAGGCAAAACATGGCGATGTTTACAACGAGAATTTTGAGTCATCATTGTAGCCCAAGGCAAAAGCAACCAAGTTTTTGTCATTTGTGTCAGCCCAATCACAGAGTAAAATTAACCCCCCCCCCCCACGACTAACCGAAGTAACATTAATGTTAGAGCTTACTAAACCAGATTTAAAAAATGGATGTTCTAAAACATCGATGTTTAAAAACATCGATGGTTTTTGGGCGATGTTTTACTAGCATAGTTGTTTTAATATTGAATATCGGTTTCAAAGCATCGATGTTTTGTTATCGATGTCGCATCCCTAGTCTGGGATTTAGTTTATTCATCTTTGTTTCCACAGATAAGAGTTGTCACATATAACAACAAATACTTTCGAGACATGTTATAATATATTACAATGTCCCCGTTAAAGATCGTTAACTACAGACAGTTAATATATTACAATTTGTATCAACCAGTCACTGTGACCCGTTGGTAGTTGTAGTAACTCATTACAATGTTCTCCCACAGAAGAGTAACGTCGGATTAAGTGACAAATAAGAACAGATTGTGAATTTTTCTCTCTACCCTTATCGTCTGCAGCAGATGGCATTTCTTCTCTTCACTCTGGGATTTCCTTTTCCGGGGGATTCGCGTTTCTTGCAGCTATTTCAAATTTTGAGTGCATTCTTAACCTAAAATTACGTTGGTTCTAAGGAGCAACGGATTGTTGTTTTCGGGCAACTCCTTCCGGGTTCGATTCCCGAGCTTTCCTCTTTAATTTCAAGCGATAAATATATAAATAAATGCGATAAAATAAAATAAATCTGAGAATCGTGACAGATTGATCGTCAAAAATTTTCCACCATTTCTTTCAACGCAAGACATAAAAATTAAGCTATTTAATCCCTTAAAGTTTCAGATAAATTTGAGAAAGTTTTATACAGAGAAACTGACTATGATTTAATGCCAGATCATATTGCTCAGTTTACATGTGTAAATTACAAGGTACAATCTCAATCTCAATTTGTAATACATTAAATTAAAAATGTTTTCGTGAATTTAGCAAAATACGACTTATTTAATTCTTTGTTCTTATAACCTTATACAGTGAAACCCCAATTTAACGTTATTCAAGGGACCATTTAGAAATGGCGTTATATGCGGGAAAACGTTAAATCGGGGTTAGACCAAAAACAAAACACTGAGCATAAAATAAAGTCTAATTTAGGTAACATACCTTTTATTTCTTCATTTACAATGGTTTAGACATCAGTTTTCTAAATTAAGCTTTAAATAAATCGGTTATTTCACTTTGCGTCCTGTTCATAGCACAAATCGCATACTCAACAGGAGTTTAAGCTTTTTTATTGGCCTTCACTATTTGAAAGGAACGCTTCCACTGTTTTCAAAGCTTGAATGGCTTCTGACGCAGAAGGATTTCCATGTTCCTCACCTTCATCATTGTCCGAACTATCCAATTCTTAGTCTATTAAATCACTTAGAATCGGAATCTACTGTATTTGAATCGCAATGTAGTTAATTCTCGAGATATATATATATGAGCAAGAAGAGATATCACCCATTTCATTAGAGTCGTCATTTTCTCTCTCCTCGTACTCATATTCATCACCACTGTCCTCCGGAAAACCAGCTTTTGCAAAAGGACGCGAGATACATTTTCCCATGCTGAAGAAATCATATGAAGGGATTCTAGCACGTCTCTCGATTTTTTCCTGCCTCCAAATTCTATACTAAGAAGGGAGGAATCTTGGTTTCTATACTTTACATTAACCTTTATATTAAACGACCATACGATCGTTTAATGATCGTATGATCCCCAGATCACAAGGTTGATATTTGCTTGTACAATTGGCAGGGGAAAATTCCATTCGCGCATTTTGTAATTTTAAATGTACAACATGGTTTGTACATTGATCAACAAACAAAATAATCTTGCGTTTCTGCAAGCGCATTTGTCTATCCAATCTGCGAAGAACCAACTCCAGCAGACTCGCCACAAATAGACTTGTATGATATATTTTGCCTTTTTTTTAAAAGCGGTCTACCCAACCATTTGAAGCTGTGAATCCTTAAATTCCCAGTTTAGAATCAATTTCTATTTCAAAACATTTATAGAAATGTTTGTTATACGAACTTTGTTCAACTTTATTGAATCATTGGAAAAGAAATTCCTCAAACGGTGACAATTTCCTATTTTTTTTCTTTTTTATTAGCCAGTTTCCCCATCTTTTCTCCATTTCGCTCCATTAAATCTGCTTGCTTTAAAATTTTCATGACAATTTTTGACTATTTTAGGAAAATTTCATTGAGTTTTCCCCTCTTAAAAAACGTTAAATGCGGGAAATATTTTTAAATGAAAACGTTAAATCCGGGATTTTTTAACATTACAAGTATAGGAAATAAATTGGGACTGATGAAAAATGACGTTATATGCGGGTAATCGTTAAATACGTGTTACGTTAAAGCGAGGTTTCACTGTATATCTATAGTTCATTGACGCACAACCAAATCTTTTCCAGTTTTAGTTATAAAATATTTTTTTAGCTCAAAAACCATCTTAATCGTGTACCAAAAAAAGGGGGAGATTTAGAATTGGATTTTCTTTTATAAAATTTTAAGAACGTTGTTTTGAACGATACCTTTTTAACATCAACATTATTTTTTTCAACGAATACTAAGTGGTATTTAGTCCTCTCTGGTCCAAACCAAATGAAATCTTTTTTTGCTTTTGAAGCCGTTGAGCAGAACGTCTTAAACTTGTTCCTTATCGTTAGAGATCCACGGTTCATGACATTACATTGCTGTTATTAAGTGATGGGGATTTTGTAACCTAAACAGGTTTCTTTCATACCTTTTATGTTAAACTCATTTTTTTTTCCAAGTTTATTTTGTATTTTGTCTCCATCTGTACTGGTCAAACAATCTTCAGCAGACGATATTTCCGCTCAGCAAATCAAACGTTCCATACACTGGATGTTTAATCTGATCTCATTTTACTAGAGCAATAAATGCAGACTTTGTGATTTCTCGTTCGTCTGACTTTCTGTCTAATAAATTGTTAAATTTCTCGTTCAAAAGTTCTAATATACAGGTCGTCTAATTTTTTTTCTCTAAAAATGTAATAAATTGCAAATATACGAAACTTGAGTTATACTTTATAATATAAAAAATATCTAAACGATAGTATTTCCTTTTCTTTTGTTAATACCTGAAGAGTTTTATCATAACTGTAACTGTTTCAAAAGCCCTAGTACTTTAGACTTCATCTTTCTCTTCTGATTTCCCACCCCCACCACCACCACCACCACCACATGTCTCCCTGAGGGTGCTCGGACTAAATTATGCTGGTAACATATTCACCGGCAAGGAAACAGCCCCGTATGGGCCCTATTTAGTATGTCGGTTCCTGTCTGGTGCAGTGAAACAATGGAACTTTTCTAGTCTGATCAACTCTCCATGATCCCTCTACAGATCAAATTTACAACTCTATCTGTTGTTTTGCTCGGATTTTTGTGGTTTGATAGGGGCTATAGGAGCTTTATGGGTTGTGCTTCTGTTGGCGGGGACACTTCTACTGATACCTTACAGGGGTATCACAGGCATCACTAAAACAATATACAATTTTATTGGAACACAGGATTATAAAACTTAATTCGGGGATGGACTCTCTGGGCATATATTTTTTATAAAATCTAAATTTGTCGATCTGTCTGATCTCTGTACATTTCTGAACCCTTCGCCGAACCATATTTGATCTAAATATTCTTTCTGACTCCGGGGAAAAGTTCAGAATTTTTTTTTTTTAATTTTTTTTTTTTTGGTGTGTGTGTGTGTGTGTCATATATACCCCAGTGAATTTACTCATTAACTTTACTCATTACATCAGTAACTTTAGACAGATTATAGGTTAATTTCTAATTTCATAACTGCCATCTGTTGACTAGAAAAAAATTATTATTATTCATAGCAAAACTCGGTAATTTTCTGGGAGAGAAATGTGTCTTATTCGGTAATATGGCTTTAAGGCAATGAGAATGTCCGATTACTTTTAAAAGACGATAAATCAACTAAAAATGCCATCAAAAACGTCCGCGGTTGAGCTCAGACGAGTTGCATGTCAGAATAACGTGGGATGGTTAATGCCGATATTTGAATTACCTGGTGCACAAATGGGTTGAATTAAATTAAATCGGAATCTAATTGAAAATTTCAGAATAAATATTCATTTTGGTACCACCTTCAAATTAGCTTGAATTCTGGTTAACCTGAAAGTAGTGGATAGCTCAAAAGATTTTCAGATGCTTTATTTTGAATTTAAAAATCTCATGTTATAAAATAGAAAGACGCTACTTTTTAAAATCCACAACAGAATTAAAAATGGCTACCAGATTTCAAGTAATAATTATAAAGGGGGGGGGGGGATGCTGAAGAGCATTAGGCATGATTGTCTCTGTAGACAATTTACAGAGTCAATGGACAATTCTCTTGTGGATTGTTCACAAAGCGAATGTCATTGGGCGATTCTCTCAGGGTGATTCGCAAAGTCAACGAACAACTAACTCTCTGAGGACTACCCGAAAAATCACAATATCGATATCATTCCACTACGTCAGTGCCAATTGACAGTAGATTGTCCATGGAAAATGCACTCCGTGAAAATGGGACCGTCAACGGACAATTAATTCCTCATCGTCGTCACTGGCACGACAGACCAGTGTAGATACTGGCCTTCTCAAGAAGTTTCTTCCATTTTGACCATCTCGCAGCAATAGTTTTCCAACTCCTACAGTCCTCGTTTTCGTCCACCTCTGGGTCGATTGCCAATTGTCTTGGCAATAGAAAATTTCTTCTTGTTACTCTCTTCAGGAAATAGCGTCAGTTGACCTGTCCATTTCATTCTTTGTATTTTAATAAACATTTTAATGTCAAGGTCTTTATAAAGAAGATATAATTCGGGGTTGAATCTCTTTCTCCCCAATCCATTTACCTGGACACCACCAAAAATACTTCTCAAAATTTTTTCCCAGGGTGTATTCATTTCTTAAGGTCATAGTACATGTCTCCGAAACATGGGTAAGCAGAGGTATTATATGCACTTTGTAAAATAGTAATTTAGTATTAACTTGTCTGAGACTAGACTCCAGAAATATACGCAAGGACAATTAACTGCCCACTGAAAATTCGCTATGCCAAAGTATACAGTCTCTAAGGGAAATTCACAAAGTCAAGTACCATTCTCTACGGGCTATTCACGCTTATATTTCAGAATTATCTATAGGAACAATCCACCTGATGCCCTGAGGCCTGAGGAACTGTACTTACCATTCAATAACTAGCTGTCACTTTAAATTTTCATCATGGACTAGGAGAAATGTCTTCCGGTTTTTAGCGGCCTTCACACATTCCCCGCGAGTGAATCTCACATCGGGAAGTTTCGGCAACTCGAGAGAAAGCGAAAGTTTTGGGGTTGCGAGAGCATGGTTCACGTCGGAAGGGGAAAAAAATTGAGCCAAGGAGCATGCAGGAAGCATATGCATATATTACCGCGTTTAATGCGGTTTTTTGATCGCGACCGGATTAAAAATAAAGAGCGCTGATTTATCCGAATACGGGAACGATTCTGGCACTTCCGCGAAAAAAAAGAGAGGAAGCGGCCGGAAGCGGGTGACATCTCATTTCTCAGCGGGTGCTCAAAGTGTGCTTGCGGGGCGGGGTTGACATGTGGCGGGTCGGGGCGGCCGGGCTCCGTCACCCGTGTCGCCGAGAAATCCGAAACAAACCAAAAAACGCAGACGAAAATGCGACAGGACATTCAAACGTCGCCGCCGAGGCATAAACGTGACTAAACGGCCTCAGATGGCGGGGGAATTGAAAAAAAAATATCTCCAGTGAAATTTTGTTCAATGTGTCGGAACCCCGGGAGTAAAGTGACAGAGAAATAACCCTTCCTTGTTCAGTGGGTAGAAAAGCGACCTCGAGACCCGGGTTCAAACCCGAGAATAACAAACAAAACGCACAGTGCACGGGAGACCACTGGAGAGAACAATGGACCGTTGGGAAACATAATATGAAAAAAAAAATCAGCGTATAAGAAGTTATAGAGAATTAGTACTTCTACCCTAACTTTGGGTATGTATATCTTGAAGTGGCACTCTAAATAATTTCATTCAAACACAGTTCTTACATAACAACAATGTTTATTCAAGCATTTGCACATAATATATTTTCCTTCCAACATAAGTATTGCATACTACTAGTACGAGGTGTATAACATTTATACAATTCAACATACCGGGTGGCCATAATTAAACTGACAGTGCTAGTGTTCTGTAGCACGATATATTTGCGAGAATGACGCCACATTTTGTAGGAAGATTAAACAAGACGGGGGACAAAGGATTCCGCGAAAAAATAAATTAGTTCCAAAAGTCACCGCTAGGGGAATATTTGGCGCTGTGTAATAGAAAATAGAGTGTTAACAAATGCAAATCAATACGGAAATTACCTTTTATTTTGCATTCAAATGAGGTTCAATGTGGCTGCCGTTGTTGTGGACCACATATTGCATTCTGTGCACAGTATGCACAACAGCAGAAAGTAACATGTCTGCAGGAATCTCCCGTACAGTCCGTGATATGTTATCCTTCAACGTAGCCAGGTCCTGGACCACTCCTTGATAGACCTTGGACTTAAGGTAACCCCATAGCCAGAAGTCGCATGGGGTAAGATCAGGCGACCGAGGTGGCCATGCAGTTGGAAAGTAGCGGCTAATGACTCTTTCTGTTGTGAATTTCTGTCGTAGCAGCTGTTGCACCCCTACAGCAACGTGTGGAGGGGCTCCATCTTGCATGAAAATGATTTCCCCCAGGCATTGTCTTTGCTGAAGTGCCGGAATGACAAAGCTGTTCAACACGTGGCGATATTTCTCTCCGGTAACAGAACAGGTTTCCGGTCCTGTCGGGGTAATGTTCTCATAGAAGAATGGACCTACGATAAATTCCGCTGTGAACCCACACCAAACAGTTACCTTTGGTGAATGTAAGGGAATTTCTGTGACCGCATGTGGTGATTTGTCATCCCAAATTCGGCAGTTCTGGGTATTCACAGTTCCATGCAGGTAAAAGTGGGCCTCGTCTCCCCATAAGATTTTCCACGGCCAAGCATCATCCACCTCCATTCTGGCAAGAAAGGTGAGAGCAAAAGTCAATCGCTTATCATGGTCGGGGTACAGTAACTCCTGTACACGGCTGATCTTGTACGGATAGAAGTTGATAATCTTTCGCAAGATTTTCCATACCGTACTGTAAGGCATATCCATATTCCGAGCTAATCCACGAGCGCTAGAGGTGGCAGCAGTATTGTCTGGTCCTCTTTCAACAATCGCCGTGGCAACTGCTTCGATTGTATCCTGTGGTACAGGTTTTCGTCCTCTGCCTGACTGAACCTTCAGAGAACCTGTTTTCTCAAACGTCGCAACCATTGCTTTTAGCCCATTAACTGACACAGGAC
The DNA here is from genome assembly GCA_907164885.2 of Dolomedes plantarius. Lineage (NCBI taxonomy): Eukaryota > Metazoa > Arthropoda > Arachnida > Araneae > Dolomedidae > Dolomedes > Dolomedes plantarius. The sequence continues at coordinate 59,947,652 of OU015490.1, forward strand.
CGTTACCTTTACGCATTTTTTGTGCGTTCTAAAAGCACGAAGAGCGGTTGACGCGTTGCACTGGTTGAGGTAAAAGAATTTGACCAGTAACGCACGCTCGACTAAAGAAGGAGACATTGCACATAAACTTTCAATCCGATTGATTCGAAACGTAACACATTGCCTTTTAAAACCCAAGCAGCTGGCACTGTGCCAATGGATGTAACGTGAAATTTGAATAAAGAACTTCTTCTTCTGCTCAGCGTACGTGATATTGCAGATCACGAGACTTTATCGGTGTTTATGTAGATTTTACGCTTTTTTAAAAGTGTTGCCATATTGCACTTGAACTAAATAAGAAAATGTGCATAATAAAAGGTAATTTTATTCCGTATTAATTTGCATTTGTTAACACTCTATTTTCTATTACACAGCACCAAATAGTCCCCTAGCGGTGACTTTTGGAACTAATTTATTTTTTCGCGTAATCCTTCGTCCCCCGTCTTGTTTAATCTTCCTACAAAATGTGGCGTCATTCTCGCAAATAGATCACGCTACAGAACACTGTGAGCACTGTCAGTTTAATTATGGTCACCCGGTATTTCCTGGTATAACTATTCATGCAATGAAAATACAACTTGAGATACTCACAAATATTTCGGAAAGTCGATCAGCAATGCTGCTTCGTAAACTTTGGGTCTAACAAGAACTCGCGTAGGTTTGAGGCAACCTAGCTATGCCTCGAGCGGCTGCTCGCAAAACTCAACTATTATTAAAACAGACTCTAAGCCTAGCTCCAGCTCGATACTTCGTTTCGCCAGCACTACTCCTCCTTTCATTTCCTCTCACTTCCTTTCGCTTCCTCTTTTTTTAATCTACCTGCTTGGTATTTATACCAACCGCGTATACTGAAATTAGTATACCTTAAGCGGCTTCTTTAACTTTATTCACTTAAAAGTTCGATTATTGTGAATCGAATCTTATGTAAACCTTACAAAGTAATTGAATTGAATATATATACTCGTATGCATTGGCAAACATCCTGTGTCGTTAGTATCTTAATGAAATGGGGGAAATATGAATGAGGGAAATTTAAACTAACATTTTTTCACATCGCCGAAATAGTCCAGTTCCTAGAAGACCGGTCTTGAGAATTAGAAACCTAGGTTCAAATCCCAGTTCTGGTAGACGCTCGTTATAGCCTATTTTCGACTAACTAAGCTGTCCTTCCTTGTTTAGTACAACGGCTGATTTCCGCCTCATTTGTAGGCTAATAGTGATGTGAGGACATTAGTTTTGAATGAGCAGATCTGTATTTTGTACCATTCACTTATATCCCCCCCCCCCTCTCTCTCTGTCTGTGTGTGTGTGTGTTTCTCTCTCTGTGTTTCGAGAAATTTGTGTAAAATCCTTTCAGTGTAAAATGTTTTCATTAATGCAAATATAGGAACTAACAATAAAGATCTTAAGACCTGAATAGAGGGAATATTTTTCAGCTTTTTTTATGAGGAGAAAATTTGTAGGCAGGCGAAAGTTTTTGTTGGGGGGAGGGGAAGGAAATGAGGCGAAATTCCGTACTGGAACTTGTTTGACAAAACCAATACTTCGATCAAACCTAGCAAACTTGCTTAATGAAATACTAAGCTTTATCAAACGTAACAGAGAACTTTTCTTTTACCTACTATGGTAGATGTTCCAAAAGTTGTTTCAGAAGTTCCGTACAAGAATTTATTACTCTAAACTCATTGCAAGAAACAGATTGATTGTTTATTCACCACTCAGTTTAGAAATGAAAAATAAAAGAAACCTTAAAAAATAAAATATCAACTAAATAACTTATAACTACACCGTACATTTTGTTTCCTCTCTGAACTCTGTATATTTTGTTTGTATTTGAATTAACTCCGTCTTCAGGGCAGCTTCTTCGAAAGCATCCCTGCGACTTCATAGCGAACTCTTTCTCCTGGGTTCAGCCCATTACTGTTTCTAAGTTGCATGGTCACTGCCTGCGTAACCTTCCTTAATAAAAATGTCCTGGTTTGCGTCTTTCGTCGCATCTTCGGACTGGAGGCTGTGCGAGCTTTTCGAAGAAAATTTCCCGATTGTAAAATGAACTTGAACGGATTAGGAACACAAAATAATAATCAGTGGCGCACCCAGGGGGGGGGCAAGGGGCCTTGCCCCCCCCCCCAAAGAAATAGAAATTGTATTATGAATATTGATTTTGCATTATAAATATTTTATCCGTTCATCTTGGCCCCCCCCCCATGCATTATAAATATTTTTATCCGTTCATTTCGCCCCCCCCCAAGAAAAAACTCCTGGGTGCGTCACTGATAATAATGTAATAGATATTGCCCTTTTTTCCCTCTGGAACGGTGATGCTTAAGGGCCTGTTCACATAGAATCCATCAGCGTCAGCGTTACTCGTATTGACATATTTTAAACCAATCACAGGCCTGTCTTTGGAGATGGATACATTGACGTCCTTTGTATCGTCAGTAGACTGGCCATAAATCAAAAGAAATCAAAGCATAATTAACATCAAAACGGAATTTGAAAACACATAGAGTAACGAAAAATAAAGTGTTCTCGTGTCTTCTCAAGTTCAGACAGAAGTCCCGAAAATGAACGATATCTGCCCAATGGGTATATGAAGCATTTGGTCGAGAAACAGGGAGCAGGGCTTTTAAATATAGAATGTAAAGTATATCATGGCCCAAGGTAGCCTAGTTGTAGCGCGTCGGCTTTCGGCACTGAGGGTGCTCGGATCAAATTCCGACAAGTGCCATTAAATACCTCCGTGTCTAGGCCGGATATGCGCACGTTAAATTCGTAGATTGGAAAATCCCTCGACGAGGTCAGAGAGGGTGGGAGAGGGTACGAGTTGGATTGAAAGATTTATTTTTTAAATCTTACTCCGTAATGGAGAACGAAATGTTTTAACTTGGGTATCTTATTCTCTTTAAAAATTTCGTCCACCAAAGAAAATCATGTGCGTTTAGGCACAACATATTACATTTTTTCTGCAAATAATTAAAATTTAAAACCATTATTGACGCGTCTTTTAGAGAATGAAAAAGATGCCCCAGTAAAACATTTCCTCCTCTATTATGACGTACAATTTAAAAAAAACAAATCATTCAATCCAAGTGGACCATCATCGGAAAAGTTCTCTCAGGTTAACATTGAGCTAAGCGATTCCTATAGGGCTCCTACACAGCAGCCTTAAGGTACTGTGATTCAACACTAGGACTACCAAGCCAGTCATAATGACTGGTTTGTATATTTGCGGGAAATTTGGAGTACTCTCTTTGTTCCGCCTGATTCAGGGGTTCTCAACCTGTGGGTAGTGATCCCCAAGGGGATCGCGGAGTGTTTCCTTGGGGCTAGCCATGGTTTTATTTACTTAAAATAACTTTTTAACGAACTTCACAGAAAAAAAATTGTCAATATTTATTTAACAATGAAAGAGATGTTTTTTACAGGAAAAATGAATGTTCAAAACGCAAACCCAGTTCGCTAAAAATCTACCGCCTTTATTAGGTGGTCGGTGAAAATCGCGGTTACTTACTAAGTACAGTACAAGAATCCTAAACGCCAATTTCTCTTTCATCAGACTGTGCCGTCACGTTTAGCACTGCTATTGAAGTTTCCCCGACGGAATAAATCAATTTTATTTAGTTAAGAGTCTTTCTATCTATATTGTAACACAGGGTGATTCCAAATTCATTGTACAAAACTTTAAGGGTAGGTACAGCAGACTGTAACAATCATTTATTGTATAGGAATGTATGGGCGCAGGTGACACGTTGGTGCACAAACACGGGAAAGAGGTATGAAAGGAATGACAAATGGAGTGATTGGTTGATTTCGTTGCCGGTAGAGAGCAGTAGGCGGCTTGCCGCCCACCAACATTATGCATCTGCCGGAACACGTCATTCTCAATTGTGATGTCGTCCGTGATGGGAGACTTTACGTATGCCGAAAACGCAGACATGCATCTCATGTACGACCGTGCAAATGGTAACGACAAAGCTACGCTACGAATGTATCAAGAGTTTTTTCCTCGTAGACGAATGCCAGATCGACTGTGGTTTCAACATGATGGGGCGCCAGCCCATTTCAGCCCTGTTGTGTGCAATCACCTAGATGCCACTTTTGGGGCATGATGGACTGGGAGTGCTGAACCAGTCCCTTGGCCCTCCCGATTTATCGAACCTCGATTACTTCTTACACTGCGAGCACACATTCGCGAAACAGAGAGCGAAGTGTAGGGGAAAGCAGTGATTTATTGGTCCCGTCGCCGGGAGGAGGTTTTATGGCGTCCGTGGTTGTACGATCCTGCAAGCCAACCTGACAACAAGTCTGTCCTCTCGGGCGTTAGTGGCGGGAGGCCATTAAGATCCTGCATGGCGTTCAGTATGACCCTCCTGAACCCAACGATTCCATATTCTCATGACAGTCGTTGGATTCCGACCAATGCGAGTAGCAATATCACGGAACGATCAACCGCACTCTCGATAGGCCGCGATCCTGCCGCTATCGAATTCTTACACGTGCTGGTAGCCATTTATCCTGCTTATAAGAGGCATAAAACGATCTTCTCACAAACAACTAACATTCAAATGCGATTTCCGAATGAGAACCCCTCTGAGTAATTTTCCTTTTATACAGAGTTTGAGATGTCTTTTCTCCCTCCTGCGTCGTTCGATTGCGCTTAAATGCTAATCATTTGCATATCCCAGCATCTTCTTACTCTCATGCGAATTTGACGTTTGTATCACCCCTCCTTTATGGTGTTGCAGTTTTAATGGCCAGCAGTGTATATGTGTGCGTGTGTGATGTCCTGAAAATTAAATTTATTCAAAGTAAAGCATTAATTGAAAATAAATAATTACTAAAACGGAATAGTTAACAAGGAATCCAACAGATGGCAGCACTAAACAAGCCACAATAGTACTTATATACTATCTGGCTAAAAGTATCCTGACACCCCACCCCCCCTAAAGATGTGGATCTGGCAGGTAACGTAATTTGATGCGTAACCGAAAGCTATAAAAGTGTTGGTAGTGGTTTGTCAGGCCATATTTATGCGTTTGTGAGCATAGGCGTAGCGTCGGGGGAGGGGGGGGGGTACGTGCCCCCCAACTCTACTTGAAATAAATTAAAACGTTAATACAAGCTCAGTTGAAATCGGAAAATTGTAGAAAACTTTTTCTACAATTGAAAGAAAGTTGGTTTTTTTCCACATTTTCAAACTGTGAAACTGAAGATCCCGATTATGTCTTTAGCCTTATAGGCCAGGCAACATAGGGTATGTAGGCTAATTAATTCTCGGAAAATTGGAAACGGTTTCAATCTCTTCATTTGCATGTAAAAAGAGTTTATTGAAGTTTGCATCAATTTTTGCGTGGGCGCTATGAGGGTGTTCCAAAAACCTCGAAATTTTCGGACTTTTTTCAGTTTTTCCTTAATAACTCCCGAACGATGCACATCTAAGAAAACGTTACTATTTTGTAAATTAAAGTACACAAAATTCTGCATGGAATGATCACCATATATATGAAATTACGTGAAGTTGTTAGGAAGATATGCGAGTTCAAAGAAAGACAATTTTTTTCTCATTTTTTTTTAAAATCGTGTTTTGGATTTTAAAACCATATTTTCGTAATGTAAAATGTATTATATGAAATAAATGATACATTTGGCTATCTTATAGTATGAAATGTGCCTGACCGTATATGCGAACACCGGTACAACAATTTTCAACAAAACGTCGTCTACATCTTCATTCCTGCTGGCGAACCAAGAATCAGTTTTGGTGAATCAAGGGATTTGAAATTAAAAACGCACATTGTGATGCAAATATTTATGTAATTAAAACGTAAAAAATTGACTTAAAGTACAAAAAACGTTGATGTAAGGTTTGATGTGTAGGTGATTGACAAAATAAAAATTAAAAATAATATAAATACAAGGTTAATTGAATTTGCTTCTTTTGGAAGTAGATGGTCACTAGATGGGACCAATACATTCCACGCAATGGGAGGCATCTAGTGCACTACACCTGAGCCTTTGAAATCCAAAGGGACCACGATGAAAAAAGTAAAAAAGATCCCTGGTGCAGTAACTTAGGGAGAATTTGGGACAATACCAATCGTTGCTTTTCAAAAGGTAGCCAATGCAGGCCTCTGTAATATTCACATATTCAACCTTGACGAGCAATTGCCTAGTTTCAACATAAAGCCATTGGCCACTGATTTTATGTGGGCGTACGGCAAATGGCAAAGACGTATGAACTTTCCAGGTTGGAATGGATTTATGGAGATGACGACTAAGGATCGAACTTACTCAAAATCAGGCATAATGTGCCTACTGTTCATCAATGCTCCGCTAGCCAACTATGATATAATTTACTCAGCACTGCTTTATGCTGCAAATAAATGCAAATCGCTTGAACACGACAACTATTTCGTAACTTTTGATCAACCCCTTTATATAAAGGCGCGAGATGTTGTAGCTTCATCTGATCCTGATTCAGAAATTAGTTCAGTAATCGTCAGGCTCGGCGGTTTCCCTCTACTTATGTCATTTACGGGAGCTATGGTTTCATAATGGATGGCAGTGGGTTACAGGAATTCTTTAGCGAGGTTTACGCAGCTTCATCGACCAACAAGATGATGACAGGCCATGCCTACTCCAGAGCTCTGCAGGCACACATTTTGGCTCACCTTGCAATGAGCAAGTTGTCTTGTCCATGCTGGATACAGCAAAGGAAGAACAGTCAGCTTTTTTCAAGCATATGAGTGGCATAATGAATGTCAGTGTTTCTGCCAATATTGATGCTCCTGGAGTAAAAAATATCTTGACAAATTTTCAAACAAACTTGAGGTGTTGGTGTCTAGAGGAGCAACAGCTAGGCTATGGGTCCAGTATTTCAAAATGGTAACGATAGTCAAGAAATTTGTCCAAGCTGAAAGATCCGGTGATTGGTGCCTGCATCTTTAAAGCAATAAGGTAAATGCTATCCAACTTTCACGACAGTGGCATTTTTTATATGCAAAATCATGCCATTTATACCTTCAGAATATGTTGGAACTAGGTTCCCGTCTGACTCCCAAGGATCATGAAATGTTTGTGACAAACGACTTTTTCACTATCAGAAGATCTAATAAATTCTGGTCAGGGCTGTAGCCTGATATGACCATTGAACAAAGCTTGATGAGAGCTATGAAAAGCACTGAAGGTTTGACTCATAGAAGAGGAATAACGGACAGCACATTGGCTAAATGGGTTGAGTCTATGCCTACAGTTATGGAGGTATCCCAGCAGGTGGAGAGCTTTTGTGGTGTTTACTGAACAACATGTACCACTACTGAACAACATGTAGATGCAAGGTTATCCAGAATAACTTGAGATAATAGTGACAGCAATAAATTCGTAGATTGGTTTCTTTACCACAATCTCTTTCCGTTGGGAAATATGTAATGTCACTGTCTACCGGAGTTGTGGGGTAGGAAAACGTAAATTGTCATCCGTCAGACCAATTCGGAAATTCCAGTCTCGAAAGCATTATCGGAAGCAATTTTGGTCAAGTGAAGTTCTACAGGAAGAAAATAGTGTTACCAAGTGAGGCTTCACCAGCAGTGTGAAGTTGCATGACGAAGTAGTGTCAATAGACCCATACATCATTTTCAGGAGAATTGCATTTCATAAAAAAACATAATCCGAACTCATAAATTACTTTACATATGAACTGGCACCTTGCCCACCATCTTTATTTGATGAACAAGAATGATGAGAAAATAACGTAAACCCGTTTACTATGATTTGTTTGAACCAGTGGACACCCCATCAAACATCGGAAGTGCGCTCTATGTGACTGACGGCGGGTTTCTACTTCACTGAGTACCGAGGGAGTTGAGAGAAAAGTTCTCTTCAGTTCTCAACAAATACGTGCAGTTTGTAAAAAAATACAAAAGACCCTACAGAGAAGAGAACAAAATCTTCAGAACGCCTTAGAAGGAACAAGTATATTGCAGCAAACGTTGAATTTGATGAAACAATGTTACTGACAATGTCAAAAGATAAGTTTCTCTCAAATGAGGGGAACAAAAAACGACTCATCTCAATGCTAATTCAAAAATTTGCTGATGAAAACATCGCTGTCGAACAGACTGCAGAGGATGCCGACACAACCATTGTCAAAATGGCTATAGAAAATTCTACACTCTCTGAATGTGTAATTGTGGTAGGAGAAGACATAGATCTTCTAGTAATTATTACTGTATTAGCTCTTAATAGCGATCGGTTGTTTTTGATGAATCCTGGAAAAGGAAAGTCCGAGACCGTCTTCTATTCCCCGACACACTTCAAAATGTCAAACAAATTTAAAGAAAATATATTATTTCTTCACGCTTTCAGCGGATGCGATTCAACATCTGCCATTTTCAGACAGAGGAAGATGAAGTTGGCAAAGCCTCTAGACAAAGATGTGGAGGTACAAAGGACTGTGGGGATATTTAAAAACCTTGATGCGACTACAGATGAAGTCGATGCTACCGGCAAAAAAGTAATTGCTGCTTTATATGCCGGATCGTTTCTTCAGTCTTCTTCTCTGAATGAAACACGTTTTAAACTGTCCACAAAATCCTTAGTACAGAATACTTTCAACTTGGCTACTCTTCTTTCAACTGAAGAAGCTGCTCGACTGCACGCAATGAGGGCTTTCCTACAAATTAATTTGTGGAATGGTCATTTGATGGACCCAGTTCAAGGGGGATGGAAGGTTACTAAGCATGGGATTACCATCAACAGCCGAACAAGCCCCGCAGGAACTGGTTTATAATACTGCCAACAAATGTTCGAAAGGGTTCCGAAATACTTGTGGTTGCAGGAAGCAAGGGATGAAATGATCCCTAATATGCTATAATTGCAGAGGGGCGTCCTGTATCAATACACCAGATGAAATTGATGACGAACCAAACCTGAACGACAGCGATAATATGCTACCTAACAATGATGACGAATTCGAAGACCTTACGAATGACGTGAACATTCAATCGGCCATTTGCCGTACGCCCACATAAAATCAGTGGCCAATGGCTTTATGTTGAAACTAGGCAATTGCTCGTCAAGGTTGAATATGTGAATATTACAGAGGCCTGCATTGGCTACCTTTTGAAAAGCAACGACTGGTATTGTCCCAAATTCTCCCTAAGTTCCTGCACCAGGGATCTTTTTTACTCTTTTCATCGTGGTCCCTTTGGATTTCAAAGGCTCAGGTGTAGTGCACTAGATACCTACCATTGCGTGGAATGTATTGGTCCCATCTAGTGACCATCTTCTTACAAAAGGAGCAAATTCAATTAACCTTGTATTTTTATTATTTTTAATTTTTATTTTGTCAGTCACCTACACATCAAACCTTACAAAGTTTTTTGAACTTTAGGTTAATTTTTACGTTTTAATTACATAAATATTTGCACCACAGTGTGCGGTTTTAATTTCAAATCCCTTGATTCACCAAAACTGGTTCTTGGTTCGCCAGCAGGAATGAAAAAGTAGACGACGTTTTGTTGAAAATTAATGTACCGGTATTCGCATATACGGTCAGGCATATTTCATACTATATGATATCCAAATGTATTATTTATTTCATATAATACATTTTACATTGCGAAAATATGGTTTAAAAATCCAAAACACGAATTTTTGAAAATGAGAAAAAATTGTTGTTTAAGCTCGCATATCTTCCTAACTTCACGCAATTTCAAATATATGGTACTCATTCCACGCAGAATTTTTGGTACCTTAATTTATAAAATAGTAACGTTTTTCTAGATATGCATCGTTCAGGAGTTATTAGAGAAAAATTGAAAAAAGTCCGAAAATTTCGAGGTTTTGGGGACACCTTTTATAGAGCACAAGCAGAAAATTGGTGCAACTTCAATAAACTCTTTTTACATGCAAATGAAGAGATTAAAACCGTTTCCAACTGTCTGAGAATTAATTAGCCTATACCCCCTTTTTTGGCCTATGTTGCCTGGCCCATTAACATAGTTTTTAACAATGATATGATCCATAACAAAAATTCGATACTATATTTTTTTCTCATTTTATTTATATTATATTTATTTTTCTCATTGTATAACTTTTGATTGCTACTCAAACATCAATTCTATTGTTATTCAATTTAAAAATAATCATAAAATTTCATATTTTAAGGACCCCTCTAGGCAGACAATGTGCGGAGGAGGGCCCTAACTGAATTCAATTCGTGCCCCCACCCCCACCCCAAAAAGTTTGAAGCACGCTACGCCTATGTTTGTGAGACAATGAGTAAGTCAAAGGAGCTTAGTGACTTTGATCGTGGAATCATAGTGGGATACCACCTTTGTGGGAAGTTAGTTCGTGAAATTTCGGACATTCTACAGAAGCCAAAATCCACTGTGAGTGATGTAATTGTGAAGTGGAAACGTCGAGGCAGGGAAACTAAAACGTGGAAACTAAAACGGGAAGTAAAACGTGGCATGCCGAAAAAAAATTAGTGAACGCAGCCGTAAAACTCTGAAAAGGGTAGTGAAACAAAATCGCAAGTCCTCGTTGATTGAAATCACTCAGGAGTTCCAAAGTTCATCAGGCGTTAGTGCTAGCAACAGGACTGTTCGTCGAGAGTTTAAAAACCTAGGATTCCATGGTCGTTCAGCCGCTCACAAGTCGAACATCACTCCCCAGAATGCGAAGCGTTGATTGCAATGGTGCAAAGCTCACCGTCATTGGACTGTGGACATGCGGAAAAATTTTCTTTGGAGTAATGAATCTCGCTTTGCAATCTGGCAGTCCGATGGACGCGTCTGGGTTTGGCGGATGCCCGGCGAGCACTTCTTACGTGACTGCATCGTGCCGACTGTTAAGTTTGATGGTGGCAGCATCATGATGTGGGGGTGTTTTTCATGGTTTGTCCTGGGTTCCTTAGTTTCTGTGGTTGGAAACATGAACTCTGAGATGTATGTGGACATTCTGGACAATGCTGTTCTCCCAACTCTATGGCAATATTTTGGGGAAGGCCCATTTCACTTCCAGCAGGATAACTGCTCCATTCACACATCGAGACTTGCGCAGGCATGGTTTGACGAAATGGGTGCTCAAAAACTGGACTGGCCTTCTCAGAGCCCCGATCTAAATCCCATTGAACACCTTTGGGACGAATTAGAACGCAGATTACGCAGCCAGCCAAATCGACCATCCTCACTGCCAGCACTCACTTCAGCTGTGATATGTGTGGCCCATAAGGCATAGGCTTCTCGGGCGTCACAGAATGTCAAAAAAAAATTGGAATCGGCTAGATTCTGCCGTTCAATAAAAATACTTGCTTCCTAACTTGACGAAGGGTAGTGTCATTTAAGATGACACGCAATGTACATTTAAGATGATAGATGATTAAAGTCTTTATTTTCTGGATAATTTATACTGATTCATTATCAGGGAAGAGCGTTAAATATGCACTTAGTTGCTTGATGATTTGGCATTTTAATTTGGTGTTTGGAACTATAAAATTAACGAAAGAAAATAATCATTTTTCTTGTCGGCTTTGGCGTCATTTTGAAATGACAACTAGAGAGTGAATTTTTATACCAAAAGCAAATTCTAACCACCCTCTCGTTCGCCACCTGCATTTATACTCAATATGCTAAGGATATCAATTTATAGTTCTGTTCATATCTTATAAGGGCGAAACGTTGATTCATTATTGCTGAGTATGCTAACGTTGCCTACCTTTTCATAAGTGACTCCTCTTTCTGAGATGTGGTTCATGCAATCATCAATTCTTCCTTATCCACTCTGTAAACAGAACCTCTAAGGGCCTGTTCACATAGGAGTCCGTTGCGGAGCGTTAAAGTATTGAAATATATTTAACCAATGACAAACCTCCAAACGATTAGCAATAAAATTTTTAACCCCTATGATTTGTTTATTTTCGTCTGAACGTCATATTTCCCTTAACGCTACGCAACGGACTCCTATGTGAACAGGCCCTTAGGAGCATTATTTAATCGTCAACTAATTCAAATCCTTTTCTTGTTCTCTCTTTGACACCATAAGGGCCTGTTCACATAGGAGTCCGTTACGTTGCGTTAAGGAAAAGATGACGTTGAGACGAAAATAAACAAATCGTAGGACTCCAAACGATTAGCAATGAAATTTTTAACGCCTATGATTGGTTTATTTTCGTCTCAAAGTCATCTTTTCCTTAACGCTACGCAACGGACTCCTATGTGAACAGGCCCTAATTCTGACATTCCTTTGTCAGTATCGTTAATCATTCTTTTACCATATGAATATATATCCCTATGCATAGTATAAAACATTCTACTTTTAAATATTAGGCATAAGACATAATAAAGAATGAATGAAAAGTGACAGAATTTTAGCATTTTCCTTTTTACACTTTTAAAGAGATGGTGTAAGTTCTAAAAAAAACTTTTCTACTTTTCTTCCGAAAATATTTTTTGTTTCGATATTCTAGGAAAAACAAATTGTCTTTTTAAATGTTGCCAACTTCTTGTTAAGTAGACAATCTCTTTAATTTATTTATTTTTACTGTTTATATTTATTTATTTTTTTTTTAATATATACTTCTTTGACAAAGACGAAACAACAAATTCTCTCCTTGTATCTACCGAAATAAATGAACCGTCTGGTATTTTAAAACTCATAATGTTAAAAATGTCACTCTAGAAAGGTAAAACAAAAACCAATATATCTTCCTCTCGCTTGAAATGTGTCTCTCACATTTTGCAGAAAATGCAAGGAAGCGAACAGTCAGGACTCCAAATGAAACGAAAATGTTGCTCTTTAGTGTCTTGCTAGGTGTAAAATATATGTGTTGTAGTTTCACTTCGAGAAATAATTGGACAATATTTTAAAGTCTTGACTTAAATCTTCAAAATTATATTTTTCGTAAGGTGAAATTCTTGAGGATTTTTCTAACATGTGATTTAGAAGTCAATGCCTGTGACCGTACGCGAATCGGAGCGCTTTAATTCTAATAGGATAGAATGAAAACAAAGGTGCTGGGATTTGCCGCAAACTCTATATCCACTAGATCCCGTTAATGCGATATTTTTAGAATGGAGGTTGATTATGACTCTGAAAACTCTTCTAATCCACCTTATGATACCGAAGCTATGGCTTTAGATGAAAATAAAACATGTAACGTTGTATATATACACAGTGAAGAATTTGAAAGGCATTTAAATAAGCACCCTAGACTGTGTGGTGCGGTGAGTTTTATAATTTTTTATTATGTTATGTGTAAGATTTGTTTACATGTTTTACTTTTCAAAATAAATATATTTATATGTGTGGATATGCATATATGTTGATATGTCGCCAGCATATTGATTTTTTTATTGCTTCCCTGCATTTAATTATTTTATTAATGTGAACAAAATTTAATTACCGTAAAATTAAAATTAAATATAAAATAAGCATTAATTTGAAAAAATTACTGGTTAAGAAAATAATTTGAAATCAAGAAAAATTAAAACATTTTATTTATTTATTTATTATTTTATATATAATCATGCCTATTCATAATTACATAAAGACCTCCAAATTAATAAAATCTGTTCTTTTTCTAGGTAACAGTCGCTCACAACTTAATCAAGGCTTATGAATTACTAAAACATGTAGCTGTCATTCCTCCCCAGTTTGCAACAATTGAAGAGCTTAAATCTTTTCATTCTGAAGAATATATTGACTTTTTAAGAAAAATCAATAACCTGTCTGAAGAAGAGCTTTTAGATGAAGAAGAGGATGAGATGGAAAAGTTTGGCATTGGTAAACATTTTATAGCATATATTTGAATATTCATGAAATTTATTGTTCTGAATATTTAACATTAATATCAAAACAGTACAGACTTTTTTTGTGTGAGGTTTGTTATAATTATATACTATTTGAAAATCATTTTGCTTATTGAATACTAAATTCTCCATCTTATGTTTATACTGATATTATAAATCTCATTCTCCATATGTATAAACTTCGATGAAATTTAATATCTGTCTTATAAGTTGGTGGTTATTATGTATAGCAATATATTATTAATTTTAAGGGCATATTTATCTTATTAATTTCATTTTCAATTATTTAAATTTAAGATAAATCCATGGCAATTCATTATGATGCTTATTAAAATGGTGCACATAAAATTTTTGCTATAAAGACAAAATTACTATTTAAGACTTCAATACAACATTGAAATCTCAAAGTACACAGCAGTGGTCTATAAACCAAATTTATATTTGAAATTACAGCATCAATTATGTACCCTCTTTGAAGTGAACTTGGTATTAACATAGTCATGTATTGTCCACTAACACATTTAGAAAAGGAAATGTACAAAGAAGATTTATTCTAGTTTAAGGATGTAGTAACATGGGATAATTAACTCTATAGCTGTTGTAGGTACTTAGTTATTCATGACTGAAAGACATTTTGCTAAGAATAAAATTGCTAAAGGCATGAATTCAAAATGCCAGTAAAATAATATGTTTATATTAGTTGAATGCTAACTTCTAGACTATTTTAATATCAAATCTGGTAGTTCTTTCATTATGTAATATCAAAGGCACACAAATTTAGGTTAAGCATATAAACACAGTATAGACTATTTTTACTAAACTAAGTCTAAGTCTCTGTAAAAAAGTTCTTTTCCATTTAGTGTGCTGAGTTGATACATATCTATATAAAATATTGAAGCTGAAATTTATTCATGTAGACTTATAATTACATTATTTCTTAGCATTTTATGAATAGAGGCATAAAATTTATATGTTTAAAGTTAAAACCATATAAAGCGATGAAATAATCCTAGTGTATATCCATAGTAGTTTTTAATGTGAATTTAACAGTGGGTGGTGCTTGATGCCTTATTTGTGTTCAAACTGCATATGCTGATAAGCAAAATGTTAATTTTAGGTTATGACTGCCCATTCATTCCTCAGATATTTGATGCAGCATCCGTGATTGGAGGAGCCACTGTGACTGCTGCAAAAGCCTTGCTCAGTGGCAAATATCAAATAGCTGTGAACTGGGGAGGAGGGTGGCATCATGCCAAAAAGTACATATTATAATTTTTTTTCACATTTGTTTTTCTTCTAATGAATGTGATAAAGAACTGTTGAATTCTTTTCAGATATGCTTAAACTAGTTTTGCAAAATGGCTTGACTTAATTATTTTAGTATGATTGTTATGAATTTCCTTTTGAACAATCATGATTCTAAAGCAATATATTATGTAACAGTTTTTATTTGCATTTATATTATAAAAAAAATCATTACTTTAATAAAATACTCAATTATTGCATTTTCAGTGAATTGCATGGTGCCATTAAAAATTGCTAATTGTTGTGTTTTATCGATTTGATCTGAAACTAGATCCAAGATTAAAAGGACAAATTCATAAAAAAATTCTCCAGAAATTTTAAATTTTATTAATTTGTTCTTTTTAAACAGATGCAGTCAAATCTTTTTGCATTAGTTGCTGCATAGGTAAAAGATAAATGAATTTATTATACACATTGATCTGTAATAGTTAATACTAAATATTTTAATCATATTTTTTACTATCCTAAGTTTTAAAATTGTTTATCAGACCACATACTGGCCTACTTTAATGTAACAAATGTAAAATTAAGGAGATGTTATTTCTATTCATCAATTAGAACTTTGTTGGGTTTTCTTTTTAATGCTGGTTGTTAGAATGAATTATTAATATTTGTAAATAAAGTAAATGTGCTGGATAAATCAGTTATTACAATAGCCTGTTTAGTGCTCATGTAGCAAAAAATGACTTTAGTAACCTCAAAACAACCAGTGATTGAATTACTTGATTTCATTCAACTTTGAGAGTACACATAACGAGTTTCAAAGCTAAAATATTTTGTTAAATGATGCATATTAAACAAGAATAAGTGTTTACAGAAATAAAGCCAGATTAAATCCTAAAGTCATAATTCCTGAATGCTTTTATGGTACTTTAAAACAAAGGGGAGGGGATACAGATTTGTCAACCTCCCTCTAATGGATGAATGGAACTGTAGTAAGTATTTATATCCTTTAAGTTATTATTCCAAAAATTAAACTTGAAATTACAGCAGCTTTCTGACAATCAAAGAATTTCATGTAAGATTTTTAGATAAAGCCTCCTGAATTATTAGTGAGCTGCTAAACTATTTTATTAGTCTAATGGTGTTTATTAGGTTTCCTATAAATACCATTATCCTTGTTATACATTTCTTATGTATAACAAGGGTCAAAACCTCAAATAGCTGAATTATACTGCCAGCTTCAGAATGGTAAGATTGACCTGTAATATTTATTATTTATTTATTTTTTTTATTGAAGATGCATTTAAGTCATTTTTTGATAATTTATTTTTTATTAATTTTCTAAGTGTAAAGAATAATGCTTTTATGTTTTAAAACATTTCAAAATATTTAATAACTTTTTGTTTATTTAAGTTTTATAACAGAAATATTTTGTATAATTTAGGGATCAAGCTGATGGTTTCTGCTATGTAAATGATATAGTTTTAGGAATTTTACAACTATTGCAAAAATACAAACGTGTGCTATACATTGATCTTGATCTGCATCATGGTGATGGTAATTGCAAGCTTTCATTTCTTTCATAAATATTTCCTTTTCTATTTTTTTATTTCGTAATAATTTCTTTTATTTTAATGGTTTCATATGTAAGGTTCTTATCATAATTCTTCTAAATAAATATGTGACTTTCAAGCTGAGAGTGACTAATATTTATTTAGAGGGAAGTAAGCAAAACGTATTAAGTAAAATTGATTGGAGATTGATTTATGTATATATTAAGATTTGATGTGGGAGTAATTATGTATAATTAGGCTTTTATGTACTCTTTTGATATGATAATAAAAGTTAAATAGAAGTAAATTATCATTGTTAAAAATGAAATACTGATTCACAAGAGAGAAAAAATAAATGTAAAAATTCTAAATTACAGTTTTAAGTGATTAGGTTCGACTACTGTGCAAAGAGTTTTTCTTATAATATTTTAAAATTGCATACTATACAATTTCTATTTGTCTGAGGAAATCCACAAGAAGTCAGTACATTTTAAAATCCTAATAGAAAGAAAAAATAATAAAAAACCTATGAAAATTGAATTTTATTTAAAAAGATAGAAACCTAAAAATGTCAGTCAGACTTAAACTAATATTTTGTGTTGAGTATGACTTTTTAAGTCACTGAGTATTATTTTCTAATCCTAAAATTATGTTTTACTTATTAACTGCATAGTAACATACTTTGTATATAGCTGCAGTCCCCCTCTCTTTTGTTTTGTTCAGCAATTTGTCTTTGGTTTTAAACTATTAGTCATCACTAATAAAGGAATAACATCTTTGCTGTTGTAAAGTTTCTAGAATACAAGCCTTGTCCTGTCAAAATATATATCAAATTAATTCATATCTAAAAAATCAATGTTTTCATATCAGAAAAATTAAGTACCCGTATTTCATATGCTTAACTATTTCCATTAAATAGCTTTTCATGTCTTATTAACTGTTTAGTTAAATGATAAGTTGTAAAATAACTGAAATCAAAATAGTCATGAGATTTCTTGGTGATGTGCTAATTTTCTTTGTTCTAAGATTGAAACTGCTCTTTCAACTATCTGACATTTAATTATCTGTCACCTGCTAATTTCTTTACGATCAACAAAATATCCAGGGAAATCTGTTATAAAAGTCAGGAAAGAATGTTTTCAAGATTGTATAGGAATCATGAACAAGCAGTTATATTGAAATACTGTTAAAACACAACAAAAGAGAATTTGTGCAAAAATATTTATTATTTTCAACTTTATGTAAAGTTTTAAATAGTTTAAGAAAAATTTGTTTTCTGATTTTATTTTTAAGTTAAAATTATTTTCATTTTTTATTACTTTAGGAGTTGAAGAAGCTTTTGCTCACACATCTAGAGTTTTATGTTTTTCTGTTCACAAACATGAAATAGGATTTTATCCAGGTATATATAAATTCATTTTCTAATATGTATAATTTTAATTGCATTGCTGTCACTTTCCCTTGCCATTAGAAATAATTTCTTTTTCAATTATGATTACAATTTTAATAAAACATTTTTATTAGAAAATCAATCATAGAAAATTTTCTTGACCTTCAGATCATTTGTCATTTTCTGTACTTGTTAGGACAAGTTTTTGCAAGAAAATGCCTTTATTTCTTTTGATTTCATGTATACCATGTTTCCTTGAAAATAAGACCTAATCAGAAAATAAGCCCTAGTATGATTTTTCAGGATACTAGCAATATAAGACCTACCCTAAAAATAAGCCCCAGATAAGGTAGTCAGCCTGACAGATGCCAGACTTATTGCCAAATGACCAATCGGAGTGCAGTCACAACACATGTATGTGCTTGATAATGAATGGACGTGGTTGTTACTTAGAATATTCATAATTCAATACGTTGTGTGTTGTAATGGACATACTTAATGCACTCGTGTGAAATAAAGAAATGTTTTCTGAATTTTGTTTCTTTTTTGGTCGTTTTGTGTAGTCCATCATTCTCAATAGTTTTTGTTGCCATTCCTGTTTTGTAAGACTTCAATTATTGCTTGATTTAATGATAGACTTAAAGGGAATAATATTTTGATCCCCAAACAAGATGAGAGCAAAAATAAAGAGCTACTCCATCATGCACATGAAAGGAATCATAGAGGACTCCTGGAATAAGAATCTTACAACTTTCTGCAAAGAAAAGAAGTTGGATCTCCAAATGGTCCGAAAAGGGCAATCAGAGTACGATAACCTCAATCAACAAGTGGACACGGGAAATGCTAAGAAGCACAAGTGGGGATCAGGTTGGCAACTATTATTTCCTGAGCTGGAAGACATCGTCTGTGAATGGATTGCTGACGGAAGAGTGAAGGCTTTGATTGTTCATAGGGCTGATATTCAAGCATTTGCCCTGCAATGGCACCACAGTTAGACATATCACCAGAAGAATTCAAAGCATCACAACACTGGATGGATGGCTTCCTTCAGCAATATGAACTGTCTCTAAGAAGATTGACAACACTGTTCAAGCTGGAAGATACTGAAATTATTAAACATTCACTTGCATTCAAGTCTTTTGTGGACAGCATCGACTTTTTTAAATACCAACTCTCCAACATGATTGCTATGGATGAAACTGCAGTGTTTATAATTGAAGGATCTCAAACGACAATTAATTGGAGGATTGCCTCGTCAATCTATATTCCCCCCATGAAAGGGCATGTGTTATTTGTATTTTGGCAATTCGTCTGGGTGGAAAGAAAGCACTGCCACTAATCATCTCTAAGGGTAAGAAAGATAAAATTAAATATGTTTCAGACATTTATGTTCTTGAAACAGAAAAAGTCTGCATGTGCACATGAGCAGTTATAAGTAAGTGGGTCGATTTAATGCTGTCACTCATTTTGCAAGGTGGCTGAAGAGGTCTGTTAGTCTAGGATTCAGCCAGCACTCACCGCACTAAAGACATGAAGAACTTCCTTTGCAGAAAGAATATCAAATAATGATTCCCACAGGAATGACTGCCTAACCCCAGACTCTCCATATTGTAATAAACAAGCCATTTAAGGACCATTTGTGCATGGAAGTCAGTGACTACATTGAAAATAGAAGGGAGAGAAATCAACGTGGAAACTTTGTGAAACCTAGCCTGCAAGAGATTGTGACTTAGATGAAGAATTCATGGGATAAAATCACTGACAGCTGTGTTGCCAATGCACTACGAACAAGCTACATGGACAAGAAGTGCTCATTTAGGGAGAAAACTATTGCTAGACATGAGAGATTAGGGCCAATGGTTCTACAGGAAATGAAGTCTCAAGAAATTCTGGTCAGAATTCAGGGTTTGGAGATTTATGACTATGTTCCAGAAGGAAATGACATGGCAGTACTTGAATAAATGTGAATTTTTGTACATGAATATATGAATAAATGTAGATTGTTCTAAATGAATAAATGTAATTTGTTTTTGCATGAAAAAATAAGACATCCCCTGAAAATAAGCCCAAGTGTGGCTTTTGGAGCTAAAATTAATATAAGACCCAGTCTTATTTTGGGGAAAACACGGTATCACATATTTGAGAACATTACAGGTAGATAAACTTCACATATGTGCTGCTGTTGTTATTGTTGTGTTTATGAATAGTGCGGAAGAAAAAGTCTGTAATAGAACCAAAAGCCAGGATTACAGCAGCTGCAAGATCAGGTTCCTTTAGGCTGTACAGGAGTTCTTGTGGTGACAAAACAAGCTGGAAAATGGCAGCCACAATCGCTGGACAGTCAATGATATGTTCTGGAGAAAGTAAGGTTTCTAGACAATTTCTACAGTTGACAATGGATCTTGTGCCATTAGGATGGATTTTAATACCCTTTAAGTGATTAGTTGAGTCTAGCTATTGTAGAAGCGATTGATCTGGGACAGTTAAAGTCTGATATTAGTGGTTTCCTTAGGGGATGGTTGGATAATCTGCATCTTGCCACTGTGTTAACATCAGCTAGTGTGATGGAGGAGAAGGTATAGGCCAAGCTCCAAGCTTCCTTGGCCAGTGACACATCTGTGATCACTGTAATGAATGTCAAATGATGAAGATATTCTAGGATAAATTTTCTCTTATAAGAGAGACATAGTGTATCGTAAGCACAGTATAATTGTGGACTAGTTTTTCAATTAATAGGTTTAAAAAATATTTGATGTATTAAATTTTTAGCTTGTTTTAAGTTGTGAATGGCTTTAAATTTTCATTATTTAATAAAATATTTAGTTGTAGAATTTTTTAAATTGGAATAGTTATGAGATAGCCTTGTAAAATAAAATTACAAAATACATCATAGAAATAGATTGCCTTAATATAATAATATATTTCCTTATTACATAAAAGATTTAATATCTAACTTTGATATTTTAATATTTTACTTGTGCTCTGTTAACTCATTTTTGTAAACTACTTCAGTTTGAGCTTAAAGAGGTAAGTTTATATTGACTGAATTTTTAAAATTTTTTTATTTGCTAAGTTAGTTAAAAGTACAGTCATCCCTCTCTGTTTTTAACTGAGGTTTGTGATCAACTTATTATGTGTATGTGTGTATGGACAATATTCTGCATTAATATTGCCATTGCAGTCTGGAGAAATGGGAGTAGAAAAAAGTAACACTAAAAAGACTAAAAAATATTTAGGGAAAGATAAGCAAATTTAATTACAATAAAATTAATAACGACAAATTAATGCATGTGTATGTGATATTTTAGTATGAATGGTATTTAATGTATGGGATATACATATGTAATTTAACTTATAGTTAAAATGTATGCAGCTTTCTAAAAAAAATTACTGCAGCAAAAATTGTCTTAATTATGCAGTAGGTGATAAAATATAGAGACATATTTCTCTCAAGCTGTGTGTCTTGTGCACTTTTATATGTTTGAAAAATTAACAGATACCTTATTTATGTTAGGACTAGCTACTCCTGCATTTGTAAAAGGAAATAACTTTTTCTTTTTTATTTCCATTATTACAAAAGTGAGAATGTTAATCCTTCTGTGTAACTCTCAAAGATCCATTGGATTTCCCATTTGAATGTATGCTTGAAGCATAAATGTTTTTCTGTTTAGAACAATAAAATAAATTGATGTTTCCAACCAAAAAATTGAGCTGTTAGTGAGAAATTTACATATAACAACTTTATACCTTTTATACTATTAATTTTCAGCTAGATAGTTTATTTGTTAGCCATGCATTTCTATTCATGAAGAATTATAATGTTGTTCTATTTAGTGCCTATTTTTCTAGATGTTTAAAGTACTTCGAGCTGTTATTTATCCAAAGCCCAAAAATAAAAATCAGTTTTTTTTTTCTTTTTTCTGTCAAAACAAAAATTTAAAAGTTTGTATGTTTGAAATAGTTTTCTTATATATTAATAGCTTATAATTAAAATAAATTCCATCATGAGAGGATTTAAAATATGAATGTGTTTATATAGATGTTTATATGAATGTGTTTAAGCAATAAATACAAATGTGTGCAATGTTTAGCAATAAATGCAAAAGCCCTTTTAATTGGAAATAGGCAATAATTTTCGCAAGTTTCATAATTTAGGAATCTTTTTACCATTAAAGTTTTGTCAATATACATTAAAATTTTGAAAGTGTTATGAGTGAGTTTGATTAAGTGTTGAAACTAATTTGATTGTTTTGTGGGCATTTAAGAAAATTTTTTCATTAGAATTAATTATGAATGTCCACAATGTCAAATTAGTTTCTTGGATTTTAAACAGTTTATGTTTCTCCTTTAACCTCTAGGGACTGGTATTCTTGATGATATTGGCTTTGGTAAAGGTAAATATTATACAATTAATGTACCTCTTTTTGATGGAATTCAAGATGCTCAGTTCATTGAATTAGTTATACCGTAAGTACATATAAATATCAATTTTCTTCTTTTTAATTATGTTGATTCATATTCATTTAATCTCTGGTATAGTCTTAATATATTTAAGTTTCTTATGCAGTCAAATCTCATTATAAGGTCACTCTTACGACAAACTATACTGAAATTGAAATGTCTGTATATGCAGATTGACCCTATATAAAACACTATAAACTTCAAAGTTCAAGATGGCATTTTCTATAATTTGAATGAATAAGTGAGAGAAACTTGTTTATCTTGCTAAATCAAATTTTCTAATAAAATAATTCTAATGGTTGACAATACACTTTTAGTTCTAATAATCAGCCACAGTCCCTGTAGTTTTCAAAACTCTTTCTCTTGGAAAAGAATAATCTAAGCTATTGATATTCTGGTCCTGACACGCTTGTTAAATGTAATATTGTATAATTTGGTCATGGACTTTTAAGAGAGGGACTCAATAAGTGAGGTGGCATTAGACCCAGATGGCCTTAGAATGAGATTTAACTGTTGCTATGGTTTAAATCTTTAATTGACCATATTATTAATTTTTATTTTCTCTGCATTAATTTTTAAGTAAACTTTAACTGAATGTAACTTTTAGGTAGATTAATTAAACATGTAGGGCCTAAAAAAAAAATTCTTATCAATCACATATGTAACTTTTTATTCAAGAATTATATGCTATGCGATAATTACCCTTTTTTCTTTTTTTTGCTTACTTTTAATAATATTTCTTCAACCTTATCAAAACAAAATTACCAAAATATATATATTTATACATTTTTTATTTAAGTTTTCAGATCTTAGCACATATTTTGGCAGTTGAGGATATTAACAAGTGTAAATTTATTTATTAATTTAATAACAGGGTAATTTAAGACAATACTGAAAATATATTGCTATAATGAAAGGATATCTAGCTTGAAAAATATATAATGAGAATGTTTTATACCTTTAAGTTAATGATTTTAGAAGGATGAGAGTTGTTCCATCTTATTTATTACAATATAAAAATGACATAAACGGTAATCACAGGAGAAATATTGATAATATTTATTGGATATTACAAGTATTTTTTGTATGGCACCTTTTTTTAAAAAAAACTTTGGTCTTCTCATCCATTCTAATCTTTAACTCAAGTAATTAGTTTAAATATCCATTTTCCTGTGGCACAAATAATGCTATATGTATTTATGGATACATATGCACACACACACACACACATATATATATATATATATATATATATATATATATATATATATATATATATATATATATACATATATATATATGCACACATATATATGCACACATATGTATGTATATATATATATATATATATATATATATATATATATATATATATATATATAGAGAGAGAGAGAGAGAGAGAGAGAGAGACATGCAAAATTGGACTTAGTTTTATACTCTAAAAATTGATTTGTTTGTTACTTTCCTTAAAATCTAAAAAATCATTAAAGTACAGAAAAATGTGTATTTGCTTAACCCTAGGATTACCCAGCCAGTCAAAATAATTGGTTTGAACATATGTATAAATAGGTATTGTAGGTAGTTTGAGAGTTAAAGGAAATTTATAAACAGTTTTTCTTGGAAATTATATATATATATATATATATATATATATATATATATATATATGCTGTTTGCTGTTATATCTAACCATTATATTTAAATCAAAATGACAAACTCATCATTTTAAATTCCAAAATAATTTTATTAGAAACTTTTGTTGTAGATTGTTGTCAAAAACGTACAAGAAATTTCAACCAGATGTTGTAGTTTGTCAATGTGGAGCTGATACTCTAGCAGGGGACCCATTTGCTGCTTTTAACCTCACTCTGAAAGCTCCTGGTGAATGTATTAAACTGTTTAAATCTTGGAATGTACCGTTATTGGCCTTAGGTGGAGGTAATATACAATTGTTTCCTCTGATTTATAATTACTTTTTTTTAATGATATAATGTTACATTTGTCTGTTTGTGTGTGAAAATGCTCTGCTTTCTGTGTCATCTATTAGCAGTTTGGTAGCTTAATTAGTGTGTGTTACCAAAATAAAAGAAATACGTCAATACAAGTTTTTTTTTTCATGTTACATGTTTGTTCATGAACTTAATTACTTCAAAGCAAATTAGTCTAACCAAAATAGTTTTGTATTGAAACCAAAAATGAAATGTTAAAGATTTTTGACTATACCTGTGTTAATGTTCTTAAAAAATATGTGTAGTTTAAAAGAATGTAAATATCAGAATGGTGGCTTATGCATCTTACTTGATGTCTTTAACTTCAAACTTTCACAGTTATTCATAGTTTCAGGACCCCACTGCATATTAACACCATAGATGTTAATAGTAATATGGTCTTATGAAAAGTCTTTTTTGGAGGTAATTTGTAAGTATTAATGTAGAGAAAGGGAAGGTGTTAATATAATACAATACTGGTATTGAAAATTTTAGGGAAGGTCGTAATTATCCAATGTTACCTTACACTTTTATATTACTTTTTTATTTGGTCATAATTATGTTCATGTGTGTTTTAACTGTGGTTTGATTTTCAGTGGTGATTTATTGTAATTTGTTCGTTGACTGTTCAATACCTAAGAGTCAAGAATAGAAGTGCATAATATACACTCTTCTCACAAGAGATTCATACTTAGTCATAATATCAACAGTAAATTTTGTAAAAAATTCATTTTTTAATATATATATGAGATGCATGCACACACACACACACATACATACATACAGAAGCGTGCATACATATATTTGAAACAGCATGCTATAACTTTGAAATGAGTTACCATAGTTTCAATAAATTTTGATTTCTTAAAATGTTTGACTGCAGTATTAAGTTTATTACCCTAATGCAGTGGTTCCTAACCCGTAGAAGTCTACGGATCACTAAGCCAGAAATTTAACCATGTGCGGACCCCCCCCCAAACCGACTTGAGGTGGGAACCTTCCGGGGGGGGGGGGGGGTACAGAATATCCCTCAGGCAAAAGGGATACAGGATTAACGTACTCGCTTTTTGTTTCAACCTTGTTTTCGATCTTTAGAATTAGATAGCCTAAATAATTTAAACATACATAAGTTACCCTAACTTTTAGGTTATCCTAACATTTAGGTTACCCTAACATTACCCGAACATTTAAACATACATAGGTTATGAAAATTATTTTGTATCATATTCTAATAATAAAGTAATTATGCTAAGCTTTTAAGAAATTTTAATTCAACACCTGATAGTCATCAGATATATTCAGCCCATCTAGTTCAATAAAAATTGCTTTCAAAATCCCATTTTTTTTTTTTTTTTTAAATTTTTTTTTTTTTTTTGGCAATGTTTTTTATATGTGGTGCCGGACCACTTCCGAGGCTCTCGTGGGCCACTGGTTGGGAACCATTGCCCTAACGCTATTGATTCATCATAAACTATTCACTGTGGTGTTTTGTATATCATCTATATATATAAAACAGTTCCGTAACTGACTCACTGACATACAACGCGCAGACCAAACCGCTGGACCTAAAGGGTTGAAATTTTACATGGCGATTCTTCTTATGGTGTAGAGGTGCACTAAGAAAGATTTTTGAAAAATTCTTCTTGGATTTTTTGAAATTAAATTTTTAAGCTGTTTTTGTAACTTTTTTTAAGTTTGCATTTAAAATAATAATTTGGGGGTTATAAAATATATATCGCGAGAAAGATCATAAAAATTCCTTTAAAATGAGATCTTTTTCGAATCTTTAACTTCATTTTCTGATTTTTGGGGAATTTTTAAAGATTCATTTTTAGAATTTAATTTATTAAATGCCGATCACGTGATTTCTTTTTCTGGTACAATAAATAAATTTATCGTCACGTGTATAACAACTAAATAGACAAAAAAAATTTTTTTCTTCCTAATGCAGCAGACGATTGGACATTATCCAAAAAAATATTAAAATACAGTAAAAGATATGTTTCTGAAACTGTACTATACATAGGCGTAGCGTCGGGGGGGCACGGGGGGGCACGTGCCCCCCCAACTGAACTCGAAATTTATTAAAACTTAATAGAGTTCAGTTAAAATCGGAAAATTGTAGAAAACTTTTAAGAAAGTTGGGTTTTTTCCCGCTTTTTCAAACTGTGAAACTGAATATTCCGATTATGTCTTTAGCCTTAACATAGATTTTAACAATGATATGATCCATAACAAAAATTCGATGCTATATTTTTACCTCGGCTAAAAATCTTTTGCGTTCAGACCACACTCTTTACCCCCTTGGGGTCGTTGAACTTACTCCCCCGCACCCCTTGAAGGAATGCGCTACAAAGGGTCGCTATCAGTGTTCCTGGAAACACGAAGCAGGCGCTGGGTGGAGAATTTTAATGGTCTAGCGGCTGGCCTAGACCATACCACTTTCTATATCCACCTCTACCAGTCAGTAATTCTTTGTGTGTTGGTTTCAATTCTTTGTTTTCGTGCACGCTTTATCAAATTATTGTTTTTGTGCGTTTGAAAATGTCAAAACAGAATTCAGTACTTTCTTTTTTCAAAAAAGTCGATAGCTCGAATAAAAAAATTGATTTGTTAAACCAAGAAAAAAATCTAAAAGCAAGTAGTGACAGTAACATTAATAAATGTGCCAAGTCCAACTATGGTGATAATCAGCTGATGCGATACCATCCTGTTCAACAAATCTCGATGTGGAGGAAAAATGGCCTAGGCCTATGGACGTGGTGGAAAGTAGTGGTAGAGATCCTGCTCTGGGTCTACAATCAGCGGATATTTCTAGGGGTCCATTCCAGCCTGTTGATTGTTTCAAGGTAAGCAAAATACAGTTAAAATCTAGACAGTTTAGAAACACGTGGTATTCTGAATTTGGTTGTGTTGAATACAACCTCATTTTGGATGCTGCATTTTGTTTCTCTTGTCGTATTTTTTGCAAAGATAAAACAGGGCGTGGAGAGGAGTCATTTACTAAAATTGGGGTGACAAACTGGAAAAAAGCATTGGAAAAAATTAGAAAACATGAAAAAAGTGATATGCATCTAAAATCTACTGAATTTCTTAAAGAATACCGAAAATCTGGCAAAACAGTTGCAGACTCTTTGTCTTCAGCACACACTAAAAAAGTTAAAGAAAATCGAAAATATGTAAAATTCATTATTGAAACTATTTTGTTCCTTGGAAAATAAGGTCTTCCCCTAAGAGGACATTGTGAGGGTTCGGTGTCTTTAAATAGAGGTAATTTTCAGGAGCTACTTGACCTTAGGTCAAAAGATAAACGAGAAGATATAATAGCACTGATGAATTCATCAGTTCATTCATACAGGAGTCCCCAGATACAGAATGAAATTATAGATTGTATAAAAAGTGAAATGATACAATATATCGTGAAAGAGTTAGAAGAGGTTACGGCCTATTCTATAATTTGTGACGAAACAACAGATGTTTCCACTCGTGAGCAAGTGAGCATATGCATTCACTACATCACTAACAATGACGAAAATGTCCGAATTAAAGAGAGATTTCTGGGCTTTGTTGATGTTGCAGAAACAACAGGTCAAAACTTACATTCGGTTATTAAAGGGTATATACAGCAAATTGGGATAAATCTTAATAAAATGCGTGGTCAGGCGTATGACGGTGCTAGTCAAATGAGTGGAAAGTTCAATGGCGTAGCTGCAAGGTTTCAGGAAGAAGAGCCTAGGGAATTATACACTCATTGTCATGCCCATTTGTTGGATCTTGCTGTTATGCGGTTTTGTGAAGAAGTAAGACAGTTGCAAAATTGTTTGTCCATAATAAATTCTCTGTATAATATTATCAATGCTTCTGCCAAGAGGTTTTCTATTTTTGAATCTATATGTAAACAAAATGAAGAGGCTAAAAGTAAAAGGCTGATTAGTTTGTCACAAACAAGATGGATTGTTCGTCACCGTGCTATAAGGGTTATCTTAGAGCAGCTCTCAGAAGTTTTGGAAGCAATGGAAGTTATGGCAAGTGACGCTTCCAATAGAAAGGTTGCAGCTGAAGGAGATGGACTAATAAAGCAGGCGAGTAGTTTTGAATTCATCTTCAGCCTTAAACTCATGTACTCATGTACTCTGACTGACATACTGTCGAAAGAGCTTCAAAGTGAAACGTTAGACATTTCCAAACTGTTCAGTAAAGTTGAAGCTGTTATCGACAGTATAAAACTTCAACGAAATGATCAAGGTTTCATTCACTTATGGAACGAAACAGAAGAACTTTGCAAAGTTTTTTCCACCAAAGGCTTGTATGTTGACAGACTCTCCTTGCTTCGAAAACGGAAGAAACCAAAAAGGCTTGAATATAATGATGCGTCTGAATCTTTTTATCATCGCACCTCGGCAGAAGGGCAATGTAAAATAGAAATTTATTTTGCGGGGCTTGACATTGTAGTAAGTAACCTCCAAGCTCGATTTTCTCAGAATGACTACGACAAAATCAATTCCATTATCCAGCTTTTGTTGCATTGGGATAGCTTAGATGAAACTTTTGTTGGGAAAATCCAAACCTTTTATCAGTTGTCTTCAAGTCTTTCCTCACAGCTGAAGTTTTTTCACTACTTCTCTAAAAAAAAATTTATAAAAACAGACAAGAAAATACCAAACATAAATCTGCAAGAGTTGGCACAGTTTTGCACTAAAAACGGCCTGAAAAACAATGTACCTGAAGTGATACATCTCTTAGAAATTGCTCTTTCATGGCCTATCACAACTACGACCACAGAGAGGTCATTCTCTACCCTGCGAAGGCTCAAAACTTACTTGAGAAGCACGATGAAAGAAGAACACTTAAGTGGACTTGCCATAATGGCAATAGAACATGAACTGACGCAGCTGTACTCGAGTGAAGAAAAACTGGACTTGCTTGTGGAAAAATTTTCAAGGCATTCTGAAAGAAGACTTTTATTAAATTAAAGAGGGCTGTTATGGCCAAGTACGAGACAAAGTTTACCATTGTGTTAAACAGACATTTAAAATACACTGTAAAAACTTGTAGAACTTGCCTAGAATCATTATTTTATATTTTATTTATTAACTTAAGATTTTTCAAAGTTTCAATATTTGTTGTTTAAGAAAAGAGTTTGTAGTAATAAAAGCACTGATTTTGACTAGAAAGTGATTTAACTTTACCATCCCTGTTCTGTGAGTTAACGTAAAATAAAATATTTTTTGTATTTTGAGTTGAGAGCTAATTATAGTAGAGGTGTGATAGGTTTTTTGTTGAATAATTGAAAATCCAATACAGCAATCAAATAACATTTATATTAAAATGAGTTAAGTTTAGGAGATGTTGCTTTCGTAACTTTGTTAAAATGATAAGTTTCACTTAACTTTTTAAGTTGTTTTATTTCACTTTGCTTTTTACCTGTTGAGTACTTTCCGCCGCTAACAACTTAGGCTAACAACTTAGCCGCTAAGGAGAGCTTAGCGGCCGAAAGTACTCAACAGATAAAAGACAAAGGGAAATAAAACATCCTAAAAAAGATAAGTAAAACTTAGACTTTATTGGTTATCATGTTTTACAATATCCTCTCCAAATTCATTAATCATGTTGTAGAAAAGATTTTGGGTCCTCAGATAGCCTAAAAACACGTTTTAGGGCTTTCAATTAAAAAAAAAAATTATAAACTTTTATAGAAACTTTTTAATTTGATAAATATTGTTTATTGAAATGTTATTTCCTTATTGAATTAAATTACGACCATTTTTTTATCGTACTATTACAATATTTATATATTATTTTACTATACAATCATTCCTCCGAATACGATTGACTGCTTGGTGAAAGGAAAATGTGTTATCGATATTTTGAAATATCATTTATATTTTGAAATATCGTCTATATTTTGAAATATCGTCGATATTTTGAAATATCGATATTTTTGTGCCGAAATATCATTGATATCGATATTAATAGCCGATATTATCATCGATACTCATATCGATATTTTGCTTTCGATATCCCATTCCTAATTCGTGCCCCCCCAAAATTTAGAAGCACGCTACGCCTATGGTACTATATTAACTATACTATATTCTTTAATATTTCTTACTACATTTAATTTGAATATTTTCTTCTACATTATTTTCTCTATAAAAATCGCTTACGATTTTTTTATAAATATATTTTTTTTGTTTTTTTTTACATCAATTGTATACATTGATCATCGTATTTATTATATATATATATATATTTATTTATTTTGGCATTAATTGCATTGACCGTTGTATTTAATTTGAATGTACTCCATAGCGAAGTACGGGTTTTCAGCTAGTTATTTATAAATTAAAAATTAAAAGTTTGCTAATTAAAAATGAAAGGTCAGATAGTTTTCAGTAGCATTAAGAATAGTAATTATGTTATGGTATTCCCATTTACTCATTTTAATATCTGTTTGCTTTGTATTCTGAAGGTGGTTACAATGCTGTCAACACTGCTAGATGTTGGACTTATTTATTATCCTTGCTTCTCGATCAAACAGTCGAATCAGATATACCAGACCACAAGGTATACTTTTTAAATGTTTGAAGGTTTAGTTAAATCACAGATTATTTATAATGCAAATTCAGTCTGCAAGATTGAATCAGCGATGGTCATCAAAGGTTATAGCACTATCAATCAGATATTACAGTTATTAGACCTTTACCTTGTTGAAATATAATTGACAAAGCCCCATTGCCATAAGCACATTTAAATTAGCTGAGTCTATATAGAGCAGAAGGGGGGAATCAAGTCAAATGGTGTTAAGAACCATTTGTGAATGTCTACAAATTTAGAAGAGACAAAAACAGAAAAAGGTTATTTTTGATATGAAAGAAATTTAAGCATTGTTTTTTAAATGTTTTTATTAAGTATATCGTTTGTTCTCCAATTATTAAAATAATTAATATTTCTAAATTCTTAAATGGTTTTAATAGCAATAATAATTATTTTTGTTTAATTGTTTTGCAAAATGATTCAAATCTGACATTATATTGATTTGTTGCAGTTCATAGCAGTCCAGTTAAGCATTGAGTTGTCAACATTGAGCATTGTTTATTTTATAAGAAAAATTATTAAAAAATTCAGAGAGCTATTTTTAAGACATTCTAGTATACAATATTTGAAAAATTGATCATTGAACCAAGAGCCGCAAAGAGTGTGTTAAAGAGCCACATATGGCTTGCGAGCTGCAGTTTGGCCGATTAGGCAGATTAGGTATGTATGCTTCCTAATCGTAGGGTTACTATCATGATTAAACAACAGAATTACAATCTGTGGAGCATATTTTCCTCTGAAATTCCCCACCAAAATTTTGGAGTCTGTTGATTATTCTCATCTTGTTACATGGCTAAAATTAAAGTAATTATTAGAAATTATGAATCTCATTTTAATGTCACTTGTTTAACAGGTATGTTATATCATTTCAGTTAATAAACAATTCAGTTTTTCAGATTAGTTTAATCTTAACAAAGATTATTAAAATTTAAATTAATCACTAGATTTCTTATTGATTTCTTCTTAATTTCAAAAATGTAGTTTATTAAAACTACTGTATATTGGTAATTATATATCTCACCTATTGGTAAAAAAGTTTGAATTTTTTAAAATTTATGTTTGCATCTAGGGAATGACTAAAAGTTTTAAAATATCAAAATATTTATGAGTATTATAAATTAGGTGCTACAAATATTGTTTTAAAATTATTTTATGAGATGCCCTGAATCACTGTGTTTTAAATATTGTAAAGTAATTAATAGCATTTTAATAAATGTAATAAGTTGCCTGCAAACTGTTTTTTACATTAATTAAAACATCAGTCTCAAGCAAATACCTTAAATAACTTTTCATTTTTAGAATTTTAAAGGATTTAATAACTTTTTAATAAATACTATAAATTTTCTTCTTGACAGTTTGTTTTTTAATGAAAAGTATGAAATTTTGCTTTTTCATATAGTATTTGATGCGGTATGGTCCTGATTATGAAATTCATATTTGTCCAAGAACTATGCCAAATAGAAATTCTACAGAACACCTCAAAACAATAACTGACACTGTATTGAGTAAGTGAATATGCTTATTTACATTCATAATTAACAGCTGAAATGTCATTTTATTTTACTAATAATATTTTTAGACTAGGAGGATAATATGCTGGTTACATAGACATAGAAATAGAACTCTTAAATTCATTATGGTTAAATATCAGTAAAAGGGCCCAAAGAAGTTTAGTGGTAAGACATCAGCTTTCGATGTTAAGGGTGCTCGGTTTGAATCCCTACAAATGCCATTTAATATCTTTGTGTCGTAGCTGGATAGGGACACGTTAAATCTGTAAACCAGAAATTCCCTCTATGAGGTTCAAGAGGGTATAATCCCCCTAGATATCCCCCCTGGGGATGCTCAGTCAAAATTGAAAAGGCTCTTAGCTAAGACGGACTCCGAAATTTGTGGTGCTTTTGTAAACTGGAGCTACACCCATCAGCCTGTAAAGCAGTGGTTCCCAACCCATAGAAGTCTGTGGACCACTAAGCCAGAAATTGAACCATGTGTGGACCACCACCATTCCCTACTGTCAGAACCTTCCTGGGGGGGGGGTATGGGGGTATAGAATATCCCTCAAGCAAAAGGGAAACAGGATTTATGTACTCAGATTCTAACGTATCATATTCTAATAATAAAATAATTATGTTAAACTTTTAAGACATTTTAATTCAGTACCTGATAGTCATCGGGTATATTCATCCCATCTAGTTCAATGAACATTGCTTTCAAAATTTTCATGTATTTGGCAACTTTTTTATATGTGGTGTCGGACTACTCCCAAGGCTCTTGCGAACCACCAGTTGGGAACCACTGCTCTAAAGCCTATGTGGACCTGGTCTGGAACTTCTGCCCAGAGGGCATTAGCAGCAACACAACTGCAAATATCACTAATAATATTGAATGAAGTCTCATTTTAATTTGTCACAATTGTGAATCATAATCATTGCTTTGTAATGTATAAAATAAAATAGAACTGTATTCTTTAAAGTTTGACATAAAAATTCATTAATTCATTTGCCTTTTTGTGGCAAAAAGCATCTTCTCTAATTCTGTTAATCTGTTTTTGATTTGCAAAAGTTTCCAGCCATGGTGAGAAATAAAATGTTCTTTCTTAAAAATTCTATTTAAAAAATCTTTTAAAACATTTTGTAGTTTGGATAATTTTTATCCAAAGCTCCTGATTTAAGAATTCATTTATTTTACCAAACCCAGGTGTTGTATATTCCTGAAAATGAGAAATAATTTTCAGGATGATTAAAAGTTTTAAAATTTCCAAAAATTAAACTTGAAAATTCTTTGAACTTCTTGCTAATGGGAAATAAAGTTTAGAGGATTTCCCCTTAGCTTGTTTTCTCTGAAGCCCAGAATGTGGGTAGATACATTGATATGTGATTGTACAAAGAAATAATATTCAAAGGAAAAAATTACTGATTATTTTTTAATTGATTAAATTTTTGATATGCATTCTTAATTGAATTGAATTTTATGTAATGTTATGAATCTAATTTAATTCAATTTTATGTCATGTTATATTATAAACTATTATGTATTATGTTTTACATAATTATGTATTACATTGTTACTCAACTCATAAATAAATATATATATGTATATATATACAGTGGAACTTCTCTAAGGTGACCAGTCATGGTTCCAAGAAAAAGTGGCTGTTGAATAGGGGTCAATTTATCTGTGGCAGCCAGTAATGGTTCCAAAAAAAGTGGCCATTTTGAGGGGTGGCCAGCTTGAGAAATTTCAATGTGTGTATATATATACATATACATATGCATATATATATTTATTTGGTTATTTATATATATGTATATACTTATTCTCCTTATTTCTTTTGTTTTTAAGAAAATATAGATTATATTAAAGGTCCAGCATCTGACGTGTCAGCATAATAAGTTTGTATCATTGTATTGCCTTGATGATTCAGATCGCCTTATTTATTCGGAGTGTATGGGAAGGAACAGAAAGAAAACTGTTTGCAGTGAGTTAAAATACAATCATTAGATGGGATTATGTATACAAACAAATGCTCTGTGTAGACTTATTTGTTTTATAATTGCTGACTTCTTGTTAGAAAACAAGCAGACTCTGTAACTGTATTGCTGAGTATAGGATGAAATATTTTCATTTAAAATATGGAACTATAAGATTTCTGTTGTATCAAAAGCTTAGTTTTTCAGGACTACAGTAATATGTTAAAACAACGCAGATGTACACCTGAGTTAGCGTTTATTTTAGTTTTCAGTTTAATCAAAATTTAGGAGCTTTTTTTTACGGATATTGTTGGTGTTTGTTTTTATATTTTAGATAAACTTAATATGTTATGGGCATAGTTTTTCAGTTTTTCTTATAATAATCAAAAATTACCTCTGAAATCAAGCAAGTACTACAAAGTGAGAAAAGACTGAACACATGTTGAAAGTAATGTGTAAAATGCCCTTTCTTTTTCGTATTAGTTTTGAATGTATTTTTCTTTTATTTATCCTTTAAAAAATAATTTATCTTTCACTAATTATATTTTTCACATTTTACCAAACATTTTCATATTTCATTACAAATTATCATACGTTATGTTATAATGAGGTTATTTACTATGAGACATGCAAACTAAGCCCATTATCTAGGGCTCAGTTTGCATGTCTCTCAGTACTTTGACTGACTATTTTATAGTTTTCCATATTTTGCATTTTGTATATACTAGGATTTTAAAATTATTTATAAAGTATTCTAGCAATCATCTTGTAACAACAGCAATACAGAGTTTATGAAAAAAATTGTTTTTGTGTTTAAAACACTATTAATAATTCAATAATTCAACCAAATAATACGATAACAGTGAATTTTGTGCTCTTTTGTTCATTACAATGTAAAAGACAAAAGTTTTCTGTTTAATGTGTGCCAAATTTACAATTACGAAACACATAATTGAAAAAAATGTTAAGTCCATTTTTTTTAGTCATACCAATCTTTAAATACCATAAATATAACACAGTATTA
The DNA here is from genome assembly GCA_907164885.2 of Dolomedes plantarius. NCBI lineage: Eukaryota > Metazoa > Arthropoda > Arachnida > Araneae > Dolomedidae > Dolomedes > Dolomedes plantarius. Next base: position 59,983,239 of record OU015490.1, read on the forward strand.
AATACATCCGTCTGCCTTAAAAAAAATACTCTTTTTTTTTTTGCCTGTTCATGCACTCTCTCTCTGTAATATGATGCATGAACTTATACTTTATAGTATATGCCTAATAATTGTGATGTGGTCTGTGGTATTTATGTGTCTATGGTAATGAATTGTATCTAATGCTAGTTGTGTTAGAAATTCATTTATGCTGTATCGGGAGTAATGTTCATTTCGTGATCTCATTACATTTTCATTTTTACTGCCAAATTGAGTGGGCTCGTAATTAGAGTCAATTACATCCCTACTATAAGGAGCAGAAATTCTGTAGATTTCGAGTGTATTTTTTTAAGCATAATTTACTCCTTTAGATATATCCTTAAAGCAAATTTTTAAAATGCTTTTAATTATTTTGAAACATTTTCTAATATTTTGAACTGAATTTTAACTGTGGGGAAAATTTTAAAGTGGTCATATATTTCATGCCTTGTGCTTTCTTATATGTTTTATCCATTAGAGTGTTTGATAGCAAAGACCCATAAAACAACTCGCATATATAAGGTATATTAATGTGAGTTAAATTGTTGAATTCATAATTCTTTTACTGAAATTTGTCATTTTATGTTACATTAATTTCTTTTAATCTCTGACAAGATTTTTCACTAACTTTCAAATATTCGTGAAATTCTTTTGACTATAAAATGAAGATTGCCTGAGAGAGCTTATATTACAGGGGCTGCCAAGGTAAATAATGTTAAGAATCATTTGGGTATACAGTGGAATCTCTATCTATCGTTTTCGAAGGGACTGACTGAACTAAACGATGGATGCGGGAACATACAAAAAAGGATTAACATACCTTAAAGTTTGATATCCCTAAAATACATTTACTCACATACATAAATGCATACATACCTGTAGTGCAACTGAAGATAAAATTACAAAGTTGTATTGAAATCCAAGATAATAATAATTAAAAAAGAAATACACATAGATACACAGGAATTTTGATTCAAATAAAAGTACTTAATCTTCGTTTGTTTTTTGGCGGTTGTCTCTCCACAAGTAAACATTATTTTTTCTGTGTTGCAAATTGCATTCTTTTCGGTATCGGTTATTGTGAGAGTATAGAGAAGCGGCAGCCGTGAATTGTTTGTAACTACAACCATTCCATTGCACTGGATGGGGTCTGACATAATATAGACCACCAGGAAGTTCTGCTTCCAGGTGAAACCCTCATTGGTCAGTGTAGAACTGCAGCAATCAGAAAATGCTTACACCCTAGACCAAACACCAGGGCGCCTCCCTCCCAAAGCCAACAGAAAGGCCAGAGGGCAGCAGGAATCGCTCAGGTCAGCTGACTGTGAGCCATTGCTGATAAGAACAGAAATGTTGAATAGTCGGAGAATTTGGAATGAGTTCCCAAAAATAGGATACTAAGAGGGGCTAAAGAATTAAGGAACACCAACGACGAACAAATAATGAGAGTGGTACGATAACACGAAACCAGTCTAAACAGGAGAGAATAAAAATACGAGACTGCATCTCAAATGTTCTGCTCATTGTTTAATTAGAGCGTCATTCTAGCTCAATCCAGACAGTTATATTTCAGGTTCAGTTATTATGAAAATATTATCAATCCGATAAATTAATATAAAGCTTCAATATTCTGAACAAATATTGCAGGAAAACGATGGATCAAGGAACGATCCATGTGGTCTGTTTTTGCTTGTTTTCTATGGAATTTATTCCGGACTGGGTAAAATAAACAATGCACACGGGAAAACGATCATTCGGGGAACGATCGATCGAGATTCCACTGTATCTACGTACTTAGAAGGGCCAAATACAGAAGGTGGTTACAATTCATGTGAAAGAAATTTTAAGCATGGTTTTTATTAAATATATCATTCTCCAGTTGTTAGAATAATTAATATTTCTAAATCCTCAAATAGTTTTAATAGCTTTAATTTGAAAAGGGGTCTTCTCCATTTTTTTAAATTTTTCATGAGAAGCAGAAAGCTATTTCGCTTTCATGCATTATTAGTTAGACTAAATTTAGTATTTATTATGTTTATAAGGCATAAATCCTGATGTAAAAATATAATTTGCTAATTTTTTTTTAAACTGGGAGGGCCCCAGAAAAGTTTTTCCTCTACGGGAGATGGCCCCTTTTCAAAATGAACTAAGTTTTTCATAGATACAAAGCACATTTTTTATTAAAACAACTTTATTTTGATAAATTTAAGGTAGTGAAACAGTACAAATAAAGTAATTATAATTAAAAAAATTAATTTAAATAGTAAAAAACATAAAAATTGAGTAAAATTGATAGTTTAAAACTCTTCTGGCTGTTCTTCTTCTGTTGTTGTCGGCCATTCGTTGATTTCATCCCAGAAAGCTTTCTTCTCTCTAGATAAAGTTTTCTGATGGGTTGCATTTTTTTATAGTAATAAAAAGTTTTCCTTGGTAAGCAGGGTTGCTTTCAGGTGATGGAATGAATAGCAGGAAGCTTTTAATGCATGCTCTCTGTAGGCAAAAACGGTGTTGCATATGGCTATTGATGCTATCATGGCTATCTACTGTTTTGTTTACATGGTCTAAACGTTCTTCTCTGTGTACTTTTGCCATTTTTATTCTGTTCTGTTTCTATTTATCTGGATTTCTCACTCCTTTTTTTCAATTTCTACTATTAGTTCACACTCTCCCTATATATATCTTGTTCAAATTTTCAATCGTTAATAAAATACTTTTTATTCATCCACTCAAGTTCAAATACATTTTTTTAAACTTGTAGTGGATGACACTTGATGTTAATACAGTTTTTTCAAATATTAATTCATTAATTAAATTTAATTAATCGATTTTAGTTTTAGACCTAGAGCGCCTCTTGCTCTTGAATAGTAATTTCCCTATTCTTACTCTGTAAACGGTAGCACTGCGGTAGCACGGGCTCCTCCCGTCCTGTAGGTTGCGGGATCGAGTCCCCAAGCTGACAAACTTTTTCTCTCTCTTTCCCCCCCCCCCTCCTAATCTTGCACAGTAGGCAAGGTTCTGGCAGGCAGTTCTTTTTTTCAATTCCTACTATTTGTTCACACTCAAATTTTTCTTTGTTGACCTAAGTAGGAATTGACTTTAAAAAATTTTGTTTTTATATTACTTGTTTCTTTTTTCAATTGGTGAAGAACTAGCACTTTCAATATCTGACATCTTAACGCCAATAATAATAAATAATAATAAAAAAATATAAAGACAAGAAAATTAAGGGGGAGAATATGATTACATGAGCCAAAGATATAAATCAGCTCATAGTTCATAGGAAGGAAGGTGGAATCTGCGCATGCCCTGTACCGGTTCACTTTGAAAATGCGCCATCTCTTGGAGATGACTCTTTTTCTAACTGACTGACAAAAGCCTGGTCTTGCGTGGCTGCTTTAACTAGTGAGAAATGATCCGATTTCATTTGGAATACATGAATAGGATTATTATGAGCATCCGCTAAAAAGTGGTTTTATAAAAAAAGTGGAGATGACCCCTTTTCAAAATGACCGATTCAATTGTTTTGTCAAAGGATTCAAGTCTTGCATATTTTGAGTTGTTGCAGTTTGTAGCCATTCAGTTAAATGCTGATTTGTCAAAATTAGTTTATTTTTTATGAAACCTAAATGTAGAATGCCAGGATTCATATTTTTAAGTTTTTCCAAAAATAGAGGTTATTTGATATGCCGCTCATTTTCATTTTGGATATTTTAAGTTTGGCACAAGTTTCCAAAATTCTTGTGAAGAGCCACAAAGAAAGTGATAAAGAGCTGCACTATAGCCACCCTTGTTATATTATAAGCTCTCAACATCTCTAAGTTAGGTTCTACTGATAGATCTTGTAAATGTCACTGCAATATATTAATTTTGTTTTCTGTTTTTTGTGTGAAAAAGATGTTTGAAATCACTCGTGAAAAATTAAACTGTAAGTACATAGTTTTTTAAAAGTAGCTTAGTAATCTTTGAGCATTCAAAGTTATGAGTCTTTCAGTTGATTTTAGTAATTAACTATTTTTTTAGAATTCTGTATAATTAAAAGCATTTTGCATGTCTTCATAGGAATTTGCATAAATAGGTTATGTTAAATATTTAATAAAAAGACGAAGAAAACAAAACGAATTTTCAACGTCTCATTCCACTTTTGGGAACTATTTGAATTTTGGTCCGTATAGTAGGCACCCTAATGCTGTATAATATTTTATCTTTTTCCATAAATATTTCTTGTTTTGTTTTTACTGTTATTAATAATTACGTACTTTTGTTACTTTTATCCTGCTGTGCTGGAACTGCATGAAATAGTTTGGAGTGTTAGTTCAGGATGAATGTTTTGGAATTAAATATTCTGTAAATAATGTGTGCTTTAAATTATTTTACAGTATTTTGTTGTGAAATAGAGATGTCTTACTTGATAATATTTTACTAATTTTTTAACTGAAGTGCTTTGATATATGAATTAGAAGAAATACATCGAATTGCAATAGTTTCCAAAACTTGGGTATTTTATTTCATTTATTTACTTTTGTTATTTTTTTTTATATTTTGAAAGCTAACTTTTGTAAAACCTATATTTCTTCACAGAATATGAATTTAATGCATTGAAAACCTTCTTGTAGCTAAAAATTTGCTAAGAGATATAATGAGTCTTTTGAATTTTTCTCCCTAGAGAAATGAATTACCTCAAAATGTGTCCTTTGAAATACCTCATAAGATATGCTGTTGTGTGGAGTTGGAAGAATTAAAATAAAGTAAACCTTGACACTCTTTATAAATGTCTGTTTAGAATTTGAAAAAGTGTACCAACTCTGATTTTACCCCTTTTCTGTTCTTCTTTGGTACAAGATTAGTAATCATAAAAGTTTTTGTCTAGATATATAATTTACATACATATATATGCAGTCAATGCTCATTATAATTACCCCCTGCATCCCAAAGAGAAAGGTCATTATAACAAGTGGTCATTGTAATCTCAAAGGTTATGTCGACCGGGACGTTCAGTCCATACGAGAGTGCCAAACTGCAGACCGGCACTGTGTAGCAAGTACTGTAAACTCGGATGAAGGTTGATTTCCCCTGTTCGGTTTATGAATAGTATAGGCCTGGGCACTGGACAGACAACACAGATCTGCAGACCAATTTTGGCAACACAGGTCCCCTAAGTGGTCATTGAAAAGAAAATTTTAAAATATCGCATTAAAGGGAATACCATTTGGGACATTTTGAATCGGTCGTCGTATTGGAATGGTCTCTATAATGGCTGCTCATTTTAATTAGCATTGACTATATATATATATATATATATATATATATGATTTCACATACTTTTTAAGTTGAACTCAATGGGGAATAGGACTGCATCATTGTAACAAGACAGAGAATTCCAGCAGACAACACTGTGGATCATTTACTTTCCTTTTATATGACCCTGAAACAGTTTGCTGAGTGTGGAGAGATAGGATATAAGGCACCAAAACCAAGCTATGTAATTGGTCATGATCATTTTCAGCGACGGGCATCGAACCAGCAATATGCAGGTCACTGGCTTGATGCCTTTGCCAGCTGGGCCACTGTGCCCGCTCCATATATATTGATATTCATATATGTATAGTTTTACTGATAAGGAGGCACCAACAGCTAAAGTAGACAATGCTAAAAGGCGATTATAGATTATGTTTTTTATTGCCAAGGGAGTCAGCCATACATCTAAGGAGAGTAAAGGTAGAAAATGTATGAAATTTGGGTTTTAGTCCATAATTTGAATACTTCTCTCCTCCATATTTACTGTACCTTTGAGCTTCTGCTTCTTCAGTTTGTATATATATACTTGCATCTACCGCCACAATAAACTATGTATTTGTGAACATATAATTTTGATGTGTATTATGTAATGAGAATTTATGAAGTACTGTGATATATTTTGATAACTGGTGTTTTTAGGATCTTTCTTTACTGCCAAAATGTGTAGGATATTCCTTTGAAATAATTTAACGGTTTTGTTTGCATATCTGTAACACACAGTTGTGGTATAAGACACAATTTTCCAAGATAAAATTCAGCTTTCAAATGTCTCCATAAAAAGGAAGAAAGAGAAAAGTTGTAAGGTCCTTCATGGGGTAGGATATAAAACATTTGGTACTATGGGATTTGAACTATATAAGTTTAACTGTAATTGCTTTTTTTCAGTATATAAATTTCACCTTGTTAGTTTGTGTTTTATCTAGACTCATGATCGCCCTATACAAGTTTTAGCCTAAAGACTGGAAATTTTAATGAATTCTTTTGGTGAGAACTGTTTTAAAAGAAAATGAATTTTTATAGTTGAAAGTGCTTAAGAAATAGGAAATGGGTGTTATATTATGTGTCAACTAGCTTTCAACCAGCGCAATTTCGGAAATTTGCTTTGGAAGAAATACACTAAGATTTTTTGCTGCTTACACTGTGTATCTATTTATTAATAAATGCAGGTAAAATTTAAACTATGTCACATGAATCCTGAAAATTCTTATTGTAGGAAATCTTATTTATTTTTACCCATAGTTTTTTATTTTCCAAATCAGGCAGCTGACTTGTATTTCTTGTGAAACGTTTTTCATCATTCCTAATTTGTAGTGATAAGTTGGACATCTCTATTTAGTTTTCTTTTGATAACTCTTTTGGTTTCATACATATCATCAGACTTTCCTATTTTATATTGAGGTTATTAAGTGACCATAGTGTCATTTTAATGCAAGTCATTTATCCATTTACTCGTGTGTATTGTATTAGACTTGTAATTTTATAACGTATCGTACTTGAAAGTAGTCCCTTGTGATTTTTTGTATCTCTTTGTAATGTTAATGTGTAAGGAAACCATATTGTCTGTGCGGAGAAGTTTTTCTCCACCTATTTAATCCATGACCTGTATTATTGTTCTTTGAGGTCTGTATCCTTCCATTGTATTTATTAGTTGTTGAATACTTTAGTTTTATTTTTCTTACAAGTTGTGCTTTATGAATGTTTGTTTTTATAAACATGCTCATGTTTTTTATAGCTGTGTCCTGCAGACGTAATACTAGCCACTTTTATCGTAGCTGAATTAATTCTATAAAAGGAAATCATGAGGAAATTGTGGGGTGGATTATTGAACTTATTTGGTGTTATTTCTATTTTATATATATCCATATATTTTGAAAGAATAAGACAAAATCATACATACCAGTTTTATGTACATTAACTCTTATATAATCGGTGTAGGATCAAAACTTACAATATATCTTTTTCTTTTTTTTTAAATTGAGTTTAGGATACTACTGTCTTATGGTATTTTGATCAGCTAAAAATGAAAATTTTTGGAAAATATCCGACTAATTAACAATATTGTGGGCATTTTCTAAAGATAATTGCAAATTTATATCTTAAAAAATGCATAATTTATAGTTCTTTGACCTTTTCTGTAAAAAAAAGTCTGATGAAGATTGCTAGTTTTGTTCCTACACCACTCTTATATGGCTAGTATTTGGTTCTGGATGTGCTCCTTACTTTGGGATTATTTTAGAAGTATCATCAAAGCATCAAAATAATATTAAGAAGCAAAGCCATATATAATTTTTTTTGAAATGTAGGATACTTGATTGCCCTCTACAGGGAACTTAAATTAGTTATTTTGAAGCCCAAGGGCAACACTCAATTTGTCTTCGGAAGAGCTTTTAGGTATCCAAGCTAATGCATTAGTCATTTTGTTGCTTTTTCTCACATGAAGTTGCCATATTGATCCTTAGTTTGTACGACCCTCAAAAGTCCTTAAGATTAAGAGCCCTTAAAGTTTTTAAAAAGTTCTTATTTCTGCTGTCACGGTTCTTAAATCTTTCAGTTTTCTTAAAAAGCACTTATTTTCAACAAGAAAAAAATTTAAAATTCAAGACTTGCAGGAAACTTGTGGATTGAAAATTCGTGATAGCTGCATGTTTTGAACTTGGTAACATTTCATCATCAGGCTGATGAGCATTGGTCTGATTGTTGCAATGAACAATTCACAAATGCATTTGTGATGATGAACCTCAGCCTGGTGATGAACTATAAACTAGTTTGAAACATGCAGCCATCCTTTTTGATTTATTGTGGAATTTGAAGTGTTCATTATGTTAAACACATAATGAAGATATGTTAAACACTGTTGTTTAAGTAAATCTGTTAATTTAAGCAACAAAGGTATCTTACTGCATTCATTTTGGTGAGATTAGGAAACAAAATGAAAACTTTTATATCAGCCTGGATATTCAGATCCCTCAAAATTTAGTATGAGACTATATGCCATACTCTTTCACAGTGTATTGAAGATAAATGTATCTCTTGAATAATATTTCATAGAAATTTATAAAGCAGCTCCTCTTTACTCAGATTATGCCAGCAATATTTTGTCAGAAATTAATTTAAGAATTATTTATTGTAGTCTAAGTGTTTACTTGTTAAATATGCATAAATCACGCATTACTCAATACTGTTACACTTATGTTTATAACTTTTTTTTTTTTTCAAATTTCATTTCTAATGATCTTTTATTTTTGGAATGCATTAGTTAGATACAGTGGTGCAACCAGAATCATTATCTTGAGGGGACTATGTGTGCGTGGTAGAAATAACTGAGATTTACCTTATTAATTTTTTTTCTGCTATTTTGATAGTGTTTACTTTAAAGCCCATCCTCCCTTTGTGTGATTATGTGACTATACCATTGGCTGGAGGATCAAAAAAAGGAATAAAAACTGATTCTTTTATTCAAATCAAAATGTAAAATTGATGTTTTTTTAAAGATGTTTTTAGTTCATCAGGTCCGAGATTATTAAATGCTATAGTCTCTATGAATGAATCACAAATATATATATATATATATACTTCATTAAAGAAAAAATTTACTGGTAGGTGGTACTGCTTTGCATTGTTTTCAGTTATACAGTTTAAAAATTGAGATTAAAGATCTACCACTTGGTTGCACTTCATCTGTTTAATATTTATTCAGTCTGAAAGTTACTTTATTTTAGTCTTTTCTATCTCTTTCATTCACAGTTGGTAGAAAAAAACTGAGTTATGGGGAGCTTCGAAACCTCGAGTCCGTTTTGTGAGTAACTACTTAGGGTTCTTTCATATTTCTCAAACTAATTTAATTTTTTGGTGTACTAGTATCTGATTCTGACATTTAATAATAATAATCATTTCATGGTGCTTTTGATAAACTTCTAATTCTATAGTCATATTTCTTCAATATTTTTTTAATAATATGAAATAATTCATATCTACCTATTTTGTTTTGTGCATATGTATAAATATATTGCTCAAGTGCAGGAGTTTTTCTACATTCATGTTTGGAAAGCTTGTGACTTTCTTTATAAACATGTTTTTGTTGCTTTTTCTTTCCTTCGTTTGAGGGCTTAATCAAAAGTTAATTTTATTTTCGGGTTAGATTTTATTAAGTTGTTTTGCTTTTAATTTAAATTTTATTATAGCACATTATATAAATTCTCAAAATGTTATACATTTTAAAAGCATTGTTTTATTGAAAAATACTAATTTTTAAAGGAATTTTTTTTATTATCTTAAAATTGTATCAGCTATGGTTATTGTGATAAATAGTCATTAATTTATTTTAAGTGCTTATGATTTTAAGAGAAAAAGCCTGATTTATTCTCTTTTAATGGATATAACTGACTTTTAGACATCACTTTAATATTTGTGATTTAAATCATCACATTCTTTTTGCTCTTAAAAAGTACTGAAGCTGCCCCATGTTTTATTTTTTCATTGCCTTCAAAAAATATGTTAATAATGACCATAGACAGAAAATTAATATTTATATGTCTGTGTGCTAAAGGTAAAAGGCACCAAGTCCTTTTTTTTTTTTTCCCTCCCAAATAGACTGTTTAATGTTTTTTTGTACATATTTTTTTAGCTGATTTTAGTGGTGCAAAAATCTCATAGATCAAAACAGACAAGTAATTTTTGTCGTTTTTAAGTTTGTTTATAAAATTATTTGCAGGGCCACCTCAAGGGTATGTGACGCCCCTAGGCCAGTTTGGTTTTCGGCAACAGTTTTTAATATTAAATTTTACAAAAGTGGGGGATGTTGTAATAGAACATTAAAAAAAATCTTGATAAATTAAATTTACAAATTTTCATTTACAAAGGGTTTATAACAGTAGTAACCAGTAAAATGTAAATAATTCAACAGAGAAAGATATTTACTGTTTATTTTTTCTGCACTCTTCCTGTTTGTAAATATTTTTCTCTGTTGAATTATTTACATTTTACTAGTTATAATTCTTTTTTTTTCATTATGAGGATTTGTTGCAACTCCGCAATCTTTTATTGAAAAAAAAAATTTCAATGCTAGGATAGTTTTTCTGTTAATTTGTTTGGCTGTTTATGCCTTCTTTATGTATATTATTTTGTGTTGAATTATTTACATTGTTTCAGTTATTTATAACAATAGATTGTTCTATAACTAAACCAAAAAATTCTTGAATAAAATATTTAAAATTATACATCTGTAATAAATGTAATAATTTTACAAAAACAAAGTATATAAATAATTATTGAAAATTGTAGAAAAAACAACTGTTAATTAACTATTACTTTTTTATGATATTGGTGCTCCAAAGCCATTGCACCCCTAGGCCAGAGCTTCTGTGCCTAGAGCCAGCCCAGGTTATTTATACTGTTATTCATTAAACATGGGGTAGCTAATGTATATGTCTTCTGTTTAAAAAATTATGACATGAACAATTTTCTTTTTTCATGAATTCTTCATACAACATTCCATTCGTATGTTTTAACTACTTACAAAAGGAAAATGGAAATTCTTGAAAAATAAATCTTGCACAGTAATAACAGATGTGCCTTGAATTTTACATCAGATATTTTCATATAACTCAGCATATAACTGTATATTGTGATAAATTATGCTTTGGGTTGAAGTTACTCATTGTTTGTAGTTTAACGTATTTTGTGTTTTGTAACATAATATACATTATGATGTATTTTGTTTTTATACATACTTTTAAATATTTGGTTTTTTTTTGGTTTTTTTTTTTAAATCTTGAAATTACGTTCAGTGCAAATTGTCAGTAAAATATCCTTTGCGTGTTGTTACTTACAAATGTTGAAAATAAAATGCTCAAATTCTGTCTTAGATGAATCTTATTTTTAAAAGCTTTAAAACTCGTATTGCAATGATAAAATGCTAAACGCAGAAAGTAAAGGCTTAATTAAGCCATTAACAAGCCAAATCAGGACTCGAGGTAGCTTTGCATCGGCTTTCGGTGCTGAGGGTGCTCGGTTCGAATCCCAATAAGCGCCATTCAATACCTCCGTGTCTAGGCTGGATAGGGGCATGTTAAATCGGTAGACCAGAAAGTCCTAAGAGGTCAGAGAGGGTCCAAATCCCCTGATGCCGTCCTTGGGGGTGCTCGTTCAAAATTGCGGCGGCACCTGGCTGAATCGGATTCCGACCCTTGTGGTGGCATTTTAACCCTCTGAAGGCTGGAACCGGCCTAGTCGTCAGAACATTGAGAAGTCCAGACGGCCGACCGAAATTCTCATAGATTGCCTCCCCTCCTAGTGCCTGGTAGGTGATCATTCTATCAACAGTTCAACGTCAACACAGAGTCGTTCTCTTATCTGTTCGATAGTCTTTTATTGTCTAGAACCGATCCCTGCGAACTTTATGACTTGATGCTGACAGTGGGGCCGCACCCCATTGTGACAAATTTCAGTACAATCGTCAAGATGTTCTGTGGGGGAAGGGAAAGCCACTTCTCGTTCTCGGCCGGAACGGTCTTTTGGGGTAAGCTGCAAAATGGGCCTTCGGTCGTCAGAGGGTTAAACAGAGCCGCATCTGTCAGCCCGCTAGCCTATATGGACCTGGTCTAGAATAAATTCAGGCTAGGGGGCATCAAAACCAACATCAAGAAGCCAAATCGATTAACTCCACTTTTCTAATTTTTAGTCTCGAAGCACTTCATTGACTCCTAAATTTTTATATTCATAATAAGGATTAAACACCATTAAATGACGAATTTTTTTACCTTCGAATAATTAGTAATTTATTTCAGAAGCTAATCTAATTAATGTAAATTGTTGCAGTAAGGCCATTCAAACGCAGAAGCAAGTATCGGGTGACCAGAATTAAAACACCCCTACTCTGACCTCCCTGTATATCGAACTACTGGGCGTAAAGGCTTCAAATTTTGTACACATACTATTCAAGACATGGGGAAAGAGATTTCGAGAAAAAAAATTAGTTCCAAAGACACCGATAGGTGGCGCTCTACAACAGAAAATATCAAAAAAAGTCAAATAATAATAGAAAAAACAAACGCATGCGAAATGAAATGTTTCCTTTTTAATTTCTATTACCCTTATGGAAAGAGAAAATAAAAAGTAAAGAAGGTTAAACTGCCATTGTAACTGCAATTTCGCACTGTAAGCACAAAAATTTGTATAAACCTATGGTTTGCAGCCATATTCTGGGTATAAAAGAGGATAAAAACTGAGATTTTAATGCGCATCACTCCCGTTGGAACTGTGATTATGATAGGAATCACACCCTCTGGTATGGTAGGCAAATTAGCGATTATGGTACTGATAATAGTATTGACATAGCTTTCACCCCCAACCCCCACCCGTTTTGGCTATTCAGGATCACAATATGTGTCCCCTCGCCGTTAACTCGAGGATTCGCCTCACCGCTCGGGCGCTATCTTCGGAGGACGGTTTTCTGACGAATGATCAAAGGGACGAGGGACTTCTCCCCACGTTGGGGGGGGGGTCAAAGGGGGAGTCCCCGAATCGCACTTTTCGTAAACGGATGACGGGGAGGGGGTCAAAGGGGTAATGACGTCGGGAAGTTGCGAGCGGCGGGAAAGTGTGAACGGTCGGTCGGGTTGATTAGTCACGCTCCTGGAGCGTGACTAATGTGTCGCGAGGGGACGGGGGGAGCTGATTCGCTTGTGTGTACATGCGAATTGAATAATATTAAATTTCCTTGTGATATTAACTCTATTAATGAACTCTCCTCTGATCATATCCCAATAATTCTAAATTTACATACTAACACCTCCTTTCTTCCATTCTCGGCCTCTCCCCACTTCATTAACTGGTCTGATTATACTAATTATGTTTTTAACTCTCCGACTCCTTTCAATGGCATTAATAGTACAAATGATATAGATAAAGCTGTTACCTCCATCGCCGAAATCATTAATAATTCGCTTAGCTCTTCCAAGACCCACATCCCTCCCAACAACTATAACAAAATCCCCTTTATATAAAAAACTAAATAAAAAATAGAAATAAGGTCAGGAAAATCTGGCAGTGTACGGGTGATCCGTCGGTGCAAGGTGAAATGCACAGGTTAAATGCTAGGATAAAAACTGATATTAAAAACTACAAAAGGAAATAATTACAAGATAAAAAGAACTTTTTATATACCATGTTTTTAAATTTTCTGTTGAATCATATAAATTTGACAATTCTATGTATTAATAAATACTTTTTAAATTTTTTTTTGATGACTTATCCCATTAACTTGAAAGAAAATGAAGTTAATTGGAAGTTAACTTGCGTTTAACTTTTCGTTCCCGTCCCGATCGATAGATGGCTGCACCAGTCTACAAAATAAAGTTAACTGAAAATGTATTCAATACTGCTTAAAGATGGCTAAAAGTATTAAAATAATGCATTGTCATCGTGTTCTGAGCTATTCTAAAAGTTTCAAATGTCTAGCTAGTCGGGAAGTTAGTTAAAAATTGATTGCAAGATTTGTACCGGACAAACAAACACACACACACAAACAAACACACACATACAAACAAACAAGAAAGCGAGTTAATAAAAACATGGTAAAAATGGAAGTCTTCATAGGGTCACTCGCACCTACGGATAACACTATATGGAACTATTTAAAACGGATTAAAAAAAAACTTTCACCCCCTCCCTCTGTTTAATTCCCCATCTGGCATTCTCATGAGTGACTCCGACAAAATTGAGGCCTTAGCAGACAATTATGAAAAACAGTTCTCTCCCTATAACAGTGTGTTTTGCCCTGATACCATAAAGTTGATGACATTTTCAGAAATTTTTTTAACAATAGTCTCTCCGTAATAAATAATGATCCGCTAGAACCTGCCACCCCTGTTGAAATCCTGAACGCCATCAACTCGCTCCCCAATAAAAAAGCTCCCTGCCTGGGCAATCACCAACCTGGCAATTTAAAACCTTCCCTTAAATTATGTTACCTATATCACTGGGCTAACTAATAAAATTTTTAAATATACACTCTTAGACAAAAAAAAAAAAAAAAAAAATAAAAATAAAAAAAAAAAAAAAAAAAAAAAAAAAAACAACGCACAAAGAAGGAGTTATCCGAATGGAACGAAAATCGGTAGACGATCGGTACAGAAAAACAAATGATTACAATTTGAGAAAAATTGGATGATTTATTCGAGAAAGACCTTCACAAAGTGAAAAAGTCAATAACGCGTTGGTCCACCTCTAGCCTTTATGCAAGCAGTTATTCGGCTTGGCATTGATTGATAAAGGTGGCGGATGTCCTCCCGCGGGGTTATCGTGCCAAATTCTGTCCAATTGGCGCTTTAGATCGTCAAAATCTCGAGCTGGTTGGAGGGCCCTGTCCATAATGCTCCAAACGTGCTCAATGGGGTGAGATCCAGCGACCTTGCTGTCCAAGGTATCGTTCGGAAAGCACGAAGACTACTAGTAGAAACTCTCGTGCGGGCGGGCATTATCTTGCTGAAATGTAAACCCAGGATGGCGTGATATGAAGGGCAACACAACGGGGCGTAGAATATCGTCGACGTACCGCTGTGCTGTAAAGGTGCCGCGGATGACAACCAAAGGGGTCCTGCTATGAAATGAAATGGCACCCCAGACCATCACTCCTGGTTGTCGGAAGACAGTCAGGTTGGTATCCCATCGCTCCAGACACGTATTCGCTGGTCATCGGGACTCATCACTGAAGACAATTCTACTCCAGTCAGTGACATTCCAGGTCGAATGTGCCCGACATCACTGAAAACGGGCTTGTCGGTGTACAGAGGTCAATGGTAGTCGGCGCAAGGGGCGCCGTGAGCTCAGCCCCCTTTCTCTGAGCCGCCCATGAATGGTCCTTGCGGTCACTGAAGCACCAGTTGCACCCACTTTCACGCAGACGTTTCGCCAAGATTTTTCAGTTTCCACGTTGTTGGAATATTCAGGTTTCGAAGAATCCCAAATTACTGGTTCAAACTCAACGTAACTGATAAAATCTTCTACAATGAGATTGTCAAGAACCATGATAATCCACTGAGGAATATTATTATTTTTCGTCATTTTGAAACCAGAATTTTAGCCTACAACCAGCTTAAACAACGTCAAAGGGTTGACCGAGCCAAGAGTCAAGCCAAGGCTAGTAACGGGAAGGGTGGCACTGAGCAGTGGCTCGGTATAATAAGCTCCATAAGGTCCTTATTATACAGAGCCACTCCAGTGGCAAATGCACGCCACAGTAAAGACGCCCGGGCGCATCCGAGCCACAGCAGTTGCCCGGCCTAGCTTCCGTGTGGATTTGTCATCATTTCATTCCTTTTAACGTAGGATTACGTTCCTCAACAACGGTCCTTCGGAGAGAAAAAAATTCCAAAGTATAAAGATATGGAAAACAACGTGACAGTAGTTAATAAATGTGACTCATCGCACAATGATGTTGCTCAAGCAGGAGAATGCATTTTTCTGATCTGGTTTGAAGCACATTCCAGTGAACAGTCCCTAAATAAGTTTAGGTACAAATGCTTCGCAAAATTTGGCACTAAAATAAAACCATATATTTCGTCTCTTCCCTCAACTGAAGAGGAAGCCAGGCTACCTTTCGGTTGTATCACCAAATGCAGAAGTGGTTTGGGAATGAGTTGACGTTTCCAGCCCCACATTTCAGGATTCAAGAGAAAACCCTCGTGCCCATCACAAATATGGATGGAGTGGCTTCCGATTCAGTTTTAAGCATAGTGTTTTGCAACTTTAAGACTGACTGGGAAAGATGCGTGTGTCGGAAAGCAGGCATCAATTGCACAACGGTCTGCAATAACTGCAATGGGGTATGTCATAACGACATACTCCATTGAAATTATTGCCCTGTAGATCAGGACGATCCAATAAAAAGAATTTATGAATGAGAGGATGCTAGCCAGGCACTTTGGGGGCCCTCGGCTAGAGACTGAGGAGGGGCCCCTTTCCAAACGGAGGGGGTTCCGAGGGTCCTCCCCCGGACAATTTTTGAAAATCACATGCCTGAAAACCACATTTTTTGCTATTTTGGCACTTAGAAAGTATTTCAGTAAAGGCAGGATCTTTATCAAAAGTGAAGCTGTTCTATTATAGTTTACTTAAGTTTGCGATACATTTTTATATTATTTTTATTATATCTAATCTTATTACACACGAGGAAAAATAGTAATCAATTACAAGTGGTTTATTACTTGAAAATGAGAGTGAGAAACATTTTTAGATTTAGGCAACCTAACCTGTGCTAAAGCTATCATCTAAATCCTACTGCAATACCTCAATAAAAAAATGAAAAATAATTAGGGAAAACACTAATGAGTAAGACAAGCATATGTAAAGAAAAAAGTTGTATTATCTTATACAGATTCGATCTTCTTCAGATTCGGATTCTAAATTGTCCTCTTCACAGATTTATTCAGCTTGTCATGTTTTTTTTTTCTCTTCCATTTTCGTTCTCAATTTTTGCAGTTGTCATAAAACTTTTGTATTGATCTGAAAACTGTTTCAGCTCAACTAACAATTGACTTCTTTCAGTTTTATAAAGCTTAGAAATGCAGCAAAGGACATCCGTAAGAAAACTATCAAGCTTTTCGATTTCATGAAATTTCTTTGGCTCTAACTAGAAACAATCTCTCGAAATATCTTTATTTGGATTGAATCTCTCTTCGATACTCGTCTCAGCACAATCTAAAATATTGAAAAAGACCAATTTATAGTTTTGGACAGTTGAGATTCCAGGAGCTTCGTCTTTTGATTTTTCACCAAGCATTACCTTTTCCTTTGAGGTTCTTTTTTCCTTGAAATCTACTTCCACTTCTACATCAATCTTGTAATCTTCTAAACTGCTATTAACTGTACTACGTATAGCATAATATTTTGTTTTTGAATAAAGAACCTCAAAATGTTTATCACTCTTTTTATCGCTTACTTGTTGAAGCAGCGTCTGTACCAAGTTCCAGGTGGTAGAATAGTCAATGATTTTACTTTGTAAATATTTTGAAACAGGAGATATATCCAGAAATAAATCTAGCAAAACAATAGACATAAATAGGTTCTCAAATTTGGACCATTGACTGATGAAATTGCTTGACATGAACTTTGATTTGCTGTCAAAACTTCTAATTGATATTTTTTTTTAAAACGGTAATAAAATTGAATAGCTTCTCTGGGTTTACAGTTTCTTCACTCCTTAACAACTCTTCGTCAATAATCGAAGAAAGAGCTTTGTGTTTGCTCCACCACCTTGTGGCTCTTATTTTTTATAACTTGTACAGTTTTTTTATGGTCAATATGTTTTTTTTTTTTGTTTCTCTCTCCCATACGGCCATTCTTTTGTAAGATGATCTTATAAAAACAGCAGATTCTTCCACCAATCCAAATAAGTTTTCTGCTTGGAGCAACTTTGTTGTTGAATCTGGCACTACTAAGTTAAGTACGTGTCCCATACAGTGAATGTACACTCATGTCCATAAATTAAGGATAATTCAGAACCACACAGAAATCGAACTCTAAATTAAAAATTTCACCTGTAGAATTATCACACACATCTTCAAGAATAATATGCAAATTACAGGAAGCCACCATATGACGCCGATAGTACGTCACACAATGACGAGAGTGTAAGAGAGGGGTATATAAGGAATGGTGGCAAAGAAGTAAAATTGTTCACAAGCGTTCTGTGCCATAACCGAATAGTTATGACACAGAGGACGCATGTGGATGATTTTTTACGTGGTAGAATTATCGGCCGCCTGGAATGTGGGCGTACTCAGATGGAAGTATCCGAGGAACTTGGAATTGCCCAAAGTGTCATCTCTAGGCTTTGGCAACGATTCCAAGATGATGGAAATGTCAATAGACGTTACAGTACAGATCGTCCCCGAGTTACAACGCCGAATGAAGACCGGTATTTGGCAGTAACTGCCAAAAGAGGCAGACAGAGCACAGCATCCGACTTGTCTTGTCAGCTATCTGCAGCCACGGGTACTACAGTTTCAAGGCAAACCGTGTACAGATGTTTGGGAAATATTGGTCTATATGTCAGATGTGTTCCGCTCACGGCAACTCACTGTCGGCAGCGATTAGTCTGGAGTAGAGAACATGCAATGTGGCCATTCTCACAGTGGGCTTGTGTGATGTTTTCCGACGAGTCCAGGTTTAGCTTGAAGTCTGATTCACGTCGGACTTTCATATGGAGTACGCCAGGTACCCGTTACCACCAAGACAACATCATTGAACGACACCGTTACGGTGGTGCAGGATTGCTCGTTTGGGGTGGAAATATACTGGGCTCCAGAACAGATCTGCATGTTCATATCGGAACCATGAACGGCCACATTTATCGGGACATTATTCTGGAACAACACGTACGTTTGTTTAGGGGTGCCATGAGCGCAGAATTTGTGTTTATGGATGACAACGCCCGTCCTCACCGAGCAAACATCGTAAACGAATGCCTTCAATCTGAGGATATCCCCGTATGGAATGGCCAGCATTCTCACCTGACTTGAATCCGGTAGAACATGTGTGGGACATGCTTGGCCGACGAGTTGCAGCCCGTCAACCACCTCCTACATGTGTACCGGAACTTGGGATAGCATTGCTTACTGAGTGAAGTAATCTTCCCCAAGATCAGCTCGATAATTCGATACTCAGCATGCCTAGGCGTTGTACGGACTTTATTTCATCACATGAGAGACATACAATGTATTAACCATCATACCAACCATGTAATATTAAGTTTTTGTAAAGGAGATATTTTTTACAATTGCTCCAGGAAGCAAAAATCGTAGTTTTTATGAATGGTATCATACATACACCATCTTTTTGTTCTTTATCTTTTGTTTAATAAATGGGCTTTATGAATAAGTCACGTTTGTTTTGTTTCTGAACCTTTATTTGCCGGAGCTGGCATTATCCTTAATTTATGGACATGAGTGTAAATAAGATCTTTTTTCCTTTTTGAACTGATCTAACAGCGTTTCATATTGTTAGCTCCCTCAAATGAACACGCAATACTGAAGTGCCACTGAATTAGGGATAGCAAAGCCTCTGCAAATTGTGTAGCGCTGCGCATCATGTATGCGCAAGTGAGGGCGCTGTGGTAACTGCATATATAGCGCGTACTGTGGTTGTTCTGAATTAGTTGTTGGAATTGCCAGTATGGGTAAACTGCCTGATTTAGACGCCTTCGATCGCGGACAAATCGTAGGTGCGCGACGCATGGGCCATTCAATTTCCGAAATCGTCAGACAGCTAGGATTTTCAAGGTCGACAGTGTCAAGAGTATACCAAGAATACATGGATGGTGGAAAAAAAACTAGCGATCGGGCAAACTGCAAAGGACAATTAGCCTTGACAGTGCGTGGTGAGAGACGGCTCAGGCGTATTGTACGTAGCCAGCGAAGCCAAACATTAGCTCAAATTACCACCCAGTTTAATGACGGTGCCAGTCGTACAGTCAGTAAACGGACTGTGCAACGCTCGCTTCACCGTATGGGTTTCGGGAGCCGTCAACCTACGAGAGTACCATTGCTCTATACTCGCCATCGGGCTGCACGTCTTGCCTGGGCAAGAGAGCACAGAGACTGGAGTGTAGAGGACTGCAAACGAGTAGCATGGAGTGATGAGTCTCGATTCCGACTACTTAACGCCGACGGGAGGCTGAGAATATGGCGTCAGGCTCATGAAGCCATGGATCCTGCATGCCTGGCTGGAACTGTACAAGGGCATGGTGGCTCAATCATGGTCTGGGGTGTTTTTTCGTGGCACAGTTTGGGATCTTTGGTGCGTGTACCAACCTCCTTCAATGCAATTCGGTACATAGAGTTGCTGGGTGATCACCTCCATCCGTTTATGCTGTTCTGTTATCCGCATGGTAATGGAGTTTTCCAGCAAGACAACTGTACCTCTCACAAGTCCCGGTTGGCTACTGGCTGGTTGGATGAGCATTCCTCTGACTTCTCTGTCATGAATTGGCCACCTAGAAGCCCAGACTTAAATCCTATTTAGCATCTTTGGGATGTTTTGGAACAAGGCGTGAAAGGCCATCACACAGCACCAAAGAACCTTACTGAATTATGGACAGCTTTAGCCAATATTTGGCAAGCCATTCCCGTGGAACGTTTCCAGAAACTTGTTGAATCTATGCCTCGTCGTGTGGCAGCCGTTATCAAGGCCAGAGGAGGCCCAACTCGTTACTAGGTAGGTATCCCTAATTCAGTGGCACTTCAGTGTATTTGATACTGCAATTCCACAATTGGCTAATTTTGATTGTATAAATTCGTACAAAGCAAGTCTACTTGAATCATCAACTATTGTTACTTTTAAAAGACTTTCATATATCTTTCCTTGACCGACATAACGGACGCAAATTTCCAATTGGTCCGTAATAGCTACATCTTGGTACTATCTACCATCACGCTGTATATTATGCTAGTGTGAAGGTCTTTCAAAATAATATTACGGCCCATCGAACAAATTACTTTGGTTATCTTGTTGATAAAAATTTTTCACAAAAATGTCAACAGAGAGCCTCGTGCAATCGGTCCTTTAGTTAACTTTCCTGTAGTTTTTCTTTTGTTAATTATTTCCATTCTGTGCTTTTTGCTGTCTTCAATACACTTTCTGACATGATTTTGCAAAATCACATCATAATTTGCAACCAACATGACCAGTTCAAGAAAATTACCATGATTTTCTATAGAGTCCAGTGTATAAGCCCCTTCTGCTTTATAGCCTCTGTATGCAATGTCTTGCCTGACAATAAAAAAAAAAACTATATCAATTTAACGTTGAACAACCAATCTTCTGGTGTGAATTTCTCTTTCTCGCTGTTTGTTTTGGTTGCCAGTCAGAATAGTTGAAATATCATGACCTTTTTGGCTTTGTAAAGCTGCCTTAGCCGCGAGTTCCTGATAACGAGAATCTTCATGAATCTCAACGGTTTTATAAATCTGTACGTCAGAGGTAAACCATCATAAGTGAATTTTCTTCATTTTCGATATTTTTATTGTAAGTGACTCGTGTTGGATGGAGCTTCTTTGAGGAAAACTGTCCTATATGCAAAACAAAATGGTGGGAGAAATATAGACTTATAAACTGTCGCATATGTAAGTCATGATGACAGGTAAACCATCACAAATGGGGAAATTCACTGAAAAAATTCACTTATGATGGTTTACTTCTGACGTAGAGAATATGCTTAGAAGAAACGTCATGCCTGGTATTAAATGAGAAATGTCTATTATCTTTACCTCCAAAGGCAGCAGGAGCAGTACACTTTGTTAAGCCGAATCGAATATAATAATTTTCTATGAATTTTTTCACCATTCGGCAAAAGTCGGTAATAAAGTTTTGAAGAGTCGATTGGCAGTTTAGTTTCTTTTCCTTCACTAACTTGAATCGGATGCTTCTCCATAAAAGCTTTTTTAATTTCGATAGGGTCATTTTCGTTGGGGCAGATGAAATATCCAAGCTGGTGTGTAACCGGATCAGGTGTCTTTTGGTGGGTTTCGCCATCATCATTTTCTGTGTCAGAGTTTGAATTAGTTCTGATTAGATCAGATTTGATGAGCTAAAAATATGTGAGTGCGAATGTTCTACCCGTTTTTGGATTTGCAAATTTGCAATGGAATTGATGTCACACATGACATTGTAATGACGCAAATCGTCGAACAATCAAACGTGTGGATGCCTCACTTATAAATGCATCATGTCTCACAAAGTTAATCATCTCAAAAAAATCTCAGAGTGTGTAACATGGAAAGCCAGAAGGAGCATATAAGATATTGTTTGTTATACGAGTTCGATAAAAAGAGTACGGCAGCCGCATCATGTCGCAATGTTTGTCAAGTTTATGGAGAGGATGCAATAGGCGAAAGCACATGTTGTCGATGGTTTCGTAAATTTAGGGAAGGAGACAGAAGCTTCCAAGATCAGGCTAGGAATGGACCGCCATCACACGTTGGAGAAGACGATATTGACCAAGCCATAAGGAACAACACCAACCTAACCTTACAAGAATTAACGGAGACCTTCAACGTACACCGGACAACGGCTAATTCGAGAGACGGCTGGTTAAGTTGGGTTTTACGAGAAAGGTGGATCGTTGGGTTCCACATAACCTGACAGCTAATCAACGGGATGACTGAATCGCCACCTGTGTTTCCTTGCTTTCCCGGTACAAAAACGACCTATTCTTGACACGAATTGTGACAGGAGAGGAGAAGTGGGTTATGTACCGTAACATAAAGCGTCGTAGGACTGTGTGTCGCCCTTCTGATCCGCCTGCATCGACTTCGAAAGCCGAACTTCCTCCCAAGAAGGTGTTATTGAGTGTGTGGTGGGATGTGCAGGGAATAATTTCCCTGGTAGGTCCTGCCACTCAACCAAACCATCAATGCTGCCTTCTACTGTCTACAGTTAGACAGGCTGCATTCAAATTTGGTAGCAAATCGGCCAGGTCTCATCAATCGTCACGGTGTTATCCTTCATCATGATAACGCCAGGCCACATGCTGCTGTCATCACTCGCCAAAAGTTACTGGGCTTTGGTTCGGAGGTTTTACCCCACCCTCCCTATTCTCCTGACTTGGCACCAACTGACTATCACCTATTTCGTGCGTTGAACAATTTCTTCAATCAGAAAATCTTTGATGATCTTGATACTGTGAAAACTGCCATCCAAGACTTTTTTGACTCGAAAATGCCGGAATTTTACCACCGTGGGATTCATCTCCTACCAGAAAAATGTCATAGATAGCAATGGGGATTAGGCACACTATTAGGTACTGTTCATTTTGCGTTTATTTGCTCTTCTTTATGGATAATAAAAACGGGTAGAACTTTTGCACTCACCCAATATATTCCAATAAAAAAAGAGCTAGGATGTTTAGTTAGGAAGTTATGAGTCAATAACCAACTTGTTTAGAACGGTCCCAACTGAATCAACTCTCCGGATATGAGCTGCCATGTTGGATCGAGGGGTCAGTCGTATTTACCACTCGCAAAATTAAATTTTTAATTTACCAAATTTTAGCTAGTATTTTTTTAATCCCGTCCGGATTAACCGGATGTCCGGATTAGGGGTACTCTACTGTACTTATGAGCTAATAAACTAATTCCAACTTTCTTACCTGTACTTGATGTAACATCGTGAGTCAAAGGCTGACTTTGCGACTGAGAAGTGGAACTAGTTAACCAAGTATTTAAACTTTTGGAACCTTTTTTTCAACGTCTAAAGATTTTCTCTTCTTTTCTTTCCTTTTCGTAGCGCCACTTTGATACACACGTTTCATGTTGACAGAACTGTCTAGCGCACTAACAACAAGGTAGGATGAAAACCTCCAAACTGTTTGAAACAACTGTTTTTCACTAAACAAAGAGCAAACTGCTTTTCTGAACCGGCCCAAACACTTGGAACTGTTTGATCTGGGGATCAGACTGCTTGTTCTCTAATCTCAACTGTTCTAAGGTCACAACATAACTTAACATAAAAAAACAAATGTAAAGTGGTAATGTTTTGACTGTTTTTACTTTTTCTCCCCTTCTCGATCCAGACTCAAGAATGCTATGGACTCTTCTCGTTCTTGAACGGAAACAACTGTTCACGACAAAGGGACCGACAACTTACTCTTCTCTCAAACAATAAAATTGTCCATTTATTTCAATTAAAACTGATTTTAGATCCAAATAAGAACTGAAGTAATTTAACATATTTTTAAAATTATGGAAACTTTTAAATATTTGTATAATGTATCGGGAATCCAGGTAAAACACTTCCAACAAAAAACGTTTTCCGCTTTAATACAAAATATATAAAACTATTTTTATTTCTGAATTAAAACGTAAAAAAAATATTGATTGGTTATAAATGTAATTTTTTAAATTTCTCATTTTTCCGTTCCGAGATTAAAAAGAAAAACTACACAATAAAATTAACTTATTTGTTTATGTTTCTGTTAGAACAGAACAGAAAACAGACTAGATTGGGATACCGAGTCTGGACTTCCAGTTTCTTCTTTTCGTCAATCTGTTTTTTTAAACAGTTTTTCCAAACAGTTGTTACAATTCTGCAAACAGTTCGTTTGGATTTTGTAAAAACAGCGATGTATCAGTCGCTTCCCTTCACCAGCGACACGTCCCCACACACCGGTGGCAATACTCGTACATATGCAGACTGACTGTTCTGCCTTACTGCTGTGATAAGAGTAAACATTTACTGACGTTTTAACAACAGCTTAAAATTGAATGTACACGCGTAAACTTCCTGGAAAAAAGTAAAATGACTCTAGTGCAGCTAATTATAAAGTAGTGTAGTTAAAAAAGTACGCGAGTAATAAAAAATACAAACCACTTCTTTTGGGGTCCCTTCGGGGTCCTAAGTATAAACCACTTTTTATAGGTCCCTTCGGGGCCTCCTTGGGTCGGGGGCCCTCGGCGATCGCCGACAAGCCGACCTGGTCAGTCCGGGCCTGATGCTAGCTGACCCAAAGACGATCTTTTCAAGACTGACGACGCGAACAATTCCGTACCGAAAAAAGCACGCCAACCATAAAGTAGGTAAACTTAAAAAAATTATACACAATGAAAATACGGAAGTGAATAATACATCCAAGTTTATTACATTCGTTTTTAAAATTAATAATGATCAATTATGTACATACCAAAACACAAAGTCTATTTTCTTGTGTTTAAAGAATGCCGCAATGGAGCTAATTCAAAGGAAAGCGCTGGCGACGAGACTTGGACTACCTCCATAATCAACGCGCATTTAATAGTCAATATTTTGGTACGTGTTAGGGTTACGACAAAATATATTTAATATTTTTGTACACAATTTAATTTTCTTTAATGTTTGTATTAAACTTTTTTTTTACATGAAGTTAATATTTCCCAAGTTATTTGCAGAAATACAAAAAAGCCTTCAAAATCTCTAAATACTCATGGAGATTATTGCTTTTGAAATTAGATATGGCCATGGCGTCAAAAGTTATTTTTGCTAAAGATGTTTGGGTAAATAAATGAGCTAGGATTTTTCTAGCGTATGCATGGCCAGGCAACATTTTTACCATGTTTTGTACCATGTTTTTATTAACTGGCTTTCTTGTTTGTGTGTTTGTCCGGTATAAATCTTGCAATCGATTTTTAATTAACTTCCCGACAAGATAGACATCGAAACTTTTAGAGTAGCTCAGAACACAATGACAATGCATTATTTTAATACTTTTAGCCATCTTTAAGCAGGATTGAATTCTTTTTCAGTTAATTTTGTTTTGTAGACTGGTGCCATCTATCAGCCGGGACGGGAACGAAAAGTTAAACGCAAGTTAACTTCCAATTAACTTCATTTGATTTCAAGTTGATGAGATAATTCATCAAAAAATTTTTTAAAAAGTATTTATTAATACTATTAATACATAGAATTGTCAAGTTTATATGATTCAACAGAAAATTTAAAAACATGGTATACAAAAAGTTCTTTTTATCTTGTAATTATTTTCTACTGACGTAGTTACGTACATCAAAGTTAGTATTTATTTTAACCCACCTCCAGTCATTATGTACCCAATGCAGCTTAAGGCTGCTATGTACTAAGAAAAAAAAATCGTATTTCCCTTTTCCTCTTCTTGCAGACTCTTGTGGTGGGAGAAGTCCAGTTGACAGTTCGAGAATTCCACCCCCACCCCCTTAGGATTGACATTTTGAGGGATTGTAATGGCTCTCTCTCTATAGGGGGTTAAGCGCTGCCCCCCCCAATTTTTTATTTAATATATATTTTTGTCAACTATTTACAGGTACATAAATCCTGATAATCAAATATAATTGGTATTGTCAGATAGCCTGAACTTTTCTACAAAGCGCTACAGCATTCATTTTATAAATTTTGTCCACCGAAGGAATTTATGAGCGTTTAAAACACACTATACCAGATTTTTCCCCGAATAATTTAAATTTTAAAATAATTGCATTAAAAAAAACGAAAAATGTACACAAATGTAAAATTTCTTTCTCTATTGAAGGAGTACATTAAAAAAAAAATCTTTGAATCCAAGTCGGCAATCCGTGGACAAATTTTCTCCATAGGTTAACATTGAGGTGAGCGAATCCAATGAGGTTAGTACATAGCAGCCTTAAGTATGACATAAAAAGGTAGAATCCACCAAGCCTCACAACACAACTTGATAACAATGGATCGAATGTTGCTGCAACTTTCTCTTGAGTATGCAAGACTTTTGGCGCACATGCGCGGGTCATTCCCCGCATCGCGACGGGGATGACCCTGGCATCCGCGTCCCAGGTGTGATGGTTCGCTCCTTTCAAAGTCAATTATCTTTGTTCGTGTTCGACTTATTAAAAAAATGTAAAAAAATGCTTTTGTTCACAATTTAAATGCTCTTCAATTTTTGTACTCAAATTTTTTACATAAAATCAATATTTCTCAAGTTATTTGCAAAAAACCAAAAAAGTGTACACATTTTCCAAGATGGCGGCGAAAGCTCAAGTCTGATTGGTGGGGACTTTTAGTATGTTCATTAGCATGTCTAAACAAACATCTCCACCAATTTCCAAATCTCTGATTTTTTTTTAGCCATAAAACCTATTTTGACTGGGCTATATGCGTTTTATGACGATACCTTTTCTAAAGCTGCATTGTCTACGTTTGTTCTGCCGTACACCTGCATTGCTGTCTTTACCGGAAGAGTCTCAAGATGTCGTTTTGAAATTTTTTACAGCGTTGTTTAGTGAAAATTAAGCAAGACTTGTCTCCAGGATTTCGTAAGATTTCTGAAAATATTTTACTCTGCAAAATCATTTTATTAACGAGGGAAAAATATCCCTAAAGTACCTAAAAATGTAATTTGTTTTCCAGTTTGTAACAATTTTATTTTAAAATCATTCCCAAGTACTAAAGTTATGAATAGGTTCTGATTATCTGTCAAAACTTGGTCAAAGCGTAATTTGAAATTGTTTAAAGTGATTTTTAATCACTACAGATTATTATTATTTCATTATGCCGTAATCAAATTACAAAGAACAAGTAAAATGTTCCATATTATAAGGTGTGGTCCAGGACAGAAAATTTGCAATCTAAAAAAAAACTTAAGCCCAAAATTTGTGTAACGAACGACGAGAAATTTTCAATTTATCTGGCAGTAAAACAGAACGGTTGAAATGAGTCATTTTTCAAATGGATCAAACTTATAATAGACTTACAATTTTAAGCCCAACATGGTATCGACCGACAACCTTTGCATTTCATGACGATACTTCACTACAGCTCAATTCATCACCAGTGCAAGCACGCTTCATTTTAATTTTGAACGTTTAGTCGTCAAGATTGTAAAGCTTGGACATATACGCAGAGTACCAGATTTCAAAATGCATAGGGATCTTAAGAGAACAAGCATTACTAATTAAACTAGCATTCTTACTTAATACTGCAAAGGAAATTGTTAGATATATGTGTGTTTTCCTTAAAGAAAGAGAAACTGTCACATGCCACACCAGATGGCACCACTTATTCAGAATTCCTGTAATTTCACTGTTGTTCAGTGTCGCGTGTTGTCTTGTGTCGTGTTTAAGATATTAATGTAAATGATGCATATTAAAACTTAAACTTATATTTTTTAGCCTCATCTCTGTATTATCAAAAATATAATTCTCTACAACTTCATTGCTCTGCTGTGACGATAGCGCTGACGTCAGGCCCAGATTTCCGCATGGGCAAGTGGGGCATTTGCCCAGGGCCCCCAAATTTATGGGGCCCCCTAATTTAGTATTAAGTTGTACATATTTTTTAAAATTTGGCTTTAGGTTAATTCAGTAAAGGTGGGCAGTGGCGGATACAGAAAAAAATCCTGGGTGGGGCACAGTGCACCCACTATATTCATTTCAAAAGAAAATTTCCTGAATTTATTTATTAACATTAAAAGTAAATTAATTAACACATTATTATTTATTTATTTTTTTTCAAATGTTTGACTTTTTGGTCGAAATTTTTTTGAATTTCCGTTCCGAATTTATGGGGGGGGGGGGGGGGGCTTGGTGAGTGTTCCACATGTTCATGTGGAAATCTACTCCTGGAGGGGGAGGGCACATGACCTTCCTCTGGATCTGTCCTTGGAGGGGGCCCCCAAAGTCTGCTTTGCCCAGGGCCCCATTGGGTCAAAGTCGGGCCCTGGCTGACGTGCTACATAGAATAAGGTAAGCGCACTTTTATCTTTGATTCGCGAGTGATTTATCCAATAGAAATTACGAGTGAAATGTATAACCTCACATAAGGGTCCATGAATAGTTTCTCCTAAATTTCTCTTGCGATAAAGGTTAACTTAATGTTGTGTTTAAACAGGCTTGACGATGCGAAACAAAGATTTAACGATATAAATGGAGGGATTCGAAAATAAATTTTAGATTTTGTAAACGTTACGCCACATTGAACATGTATGCAGTTTCTGAACAATGTACTTTTCTGTATTTACAAAACCAATTAATCCAGCACTCTCCCTTCGATATCAAGTTTCGTTTACCGCGAGTACAGGCTTTTACTTTCCATTCGACTTGCTAAATTGTAGAATCAAAAATAAGGTAATAGACTTACCTCTCGTAGGGGTGCCACAAGAGCATGAATTAGTTAGATACGTAGCAGATAGAAGACATCATTCATTGTAGTCACAAAAAATAGTCCTTTTGGCAATCATTAACTATTTATTTCACACTATCATCTTGACTAAACTATAAAAGATTATTAATAACCATATACATTTACATTTATGTTAAAGAAATATCTAAATAAAGACTCCATCGAAATTCATGAGTCTTTTTTTGGAGCCTCAGGGCCGGCGACAGGGGGGGGGGGGGGCAAATGCCCAGGGGCCCGGGCCGGTAGGGGGCCTGGTTAAATAAGAGTTGACTAAAAAATGTATACAATGTGTGGCAACCCAACTCGCAGACAGCTCCGACGTCGCGTTCTGCGCATCTGGTTCGCGCAGGATTGAGGATTGCCGCGGACATTGGAACACCGAACTTCACTTCACTTTCCGTACTAGTGTGGTACGCACGCGTCTCTGCTCCGAATTCACTGCGATGAACTACGAGCCGGGTTTCGTAACGATTACTGTAAATTTGTTACGTTGTGGCAACCCAACTCGCAGACAGCTCCGATGTCGCGTTCTGCGCATCTGGTTCGCGCAGGATTGGGGATTGCCGCGGACATTGGAACACCGAACTTCACTTCATTTTCCGTACTAGTGTGGTACGCACGCGTCTCTGCTCCGAATTCACTGCGATGAACTACGGGCCGGGTTTCGTAACGATTACTGTAAATTTATGTTATGTGTCAAGTTTTAAATAAAAGAACATGTTAAGCTCTAATTGTTGCTTATACCTTCTGATGTCCGTAATATGGGAATAATAGTTCCCATAAATGTTCAAATATTGAGTGGAGAGGGGGGCCCGCTGTATTATTTTGCCCCTGGCTCAGTTGACGGCGGCCCTGTGGAGCCTCATCATCGTTCGTTTTTAATCAGAGTTCTAGTTTTAAAGTCAATTGTTCGATGAGGGCGCTGATGTAGCTGAGCTCATTCTTTCGGCGAGGGGACGGGGTGTTCAGTAACAGTGCCGCGTAACGCAACACAGGCAATACAAATAACACAGAAATGCAAGCGAAGTCTTTGGTCTGGAGCTAATTTCAGCAACATACCTATCTCAGTTTGTCCCGACTGAACTTGTAAACAGCCATTTTGAGACGATACTGACCAGTTTAAAAGCTATCTTTAAAATATTCGCGCGTCATCCCTATACAAAGAAAATTTTACAGGTAGTTAATAACTACCGCGGTTACTCGTATTAATAACTCATGTAAAAGTACGCACTTTAAACCATACCGAAAACGCCCGCATAAAATTACCAATCCAGTCCTACGTCTCTAACAGATACAGTCAAACCCCGTTATAACGAACTTCAAGGAGCCTTAGGTTTTGTTCGCTATATCCGAACCGTTAAGAAAAATGTTAGAGTTCACAAAATGTATAACTCATTAGATGCTATGTGTATTCAATAATGATGTATTAAATTAATGATAAAATCTATTAAAAATGAACATTAATGAATTAAATTGACTAAAGTCGATTACATTAAACCGACACAATACTAATTAAATTAAGTAAAAATGAAGACAAATGGAAATAAATTCATTTTACCTTCAATTGTTGCTTACTGTTTTGATACAGAAAAAATCGGTAATCTTCTGCTGACGTGATGCCGATTTCAAAAACATTTTATGAATTTCTTTGTCCAATACATCCAATGACTCCAACACTCTTTCTTCCGCTGTTTGTGTAGAAAAAAACTTATTAATTACACGCATCGCTGCTGTAGCATCTGAAATGGTGGGGATTTCGTCATTTATGTGCTCCTCTTCATCAGCACCACATGCAGAATCTCCGATTTCAGAATGATTCATTTTAATTTCTTCCACAATATCTTCATCAGTCGGATTTTCACATGTTTCGAACAATTGCATGTCATAATCTGAGAATGATGAAATTTTGTGCTTTTCTATCCACATCGCGATAGGTAAATCTTCATCATTTTCCTCTTCAACATTCTTAAAAAGTTAAAAATTAAAAAAAATTCAGTAGTCGACTGAAAAAAGGTTCGTTATAGCCAATTCTTAAGATTTCGGAGGTTCGCTATAACAGGATAAATTAGCATTAAATACAATAGGAAAACGGCGGGACCAAAATTTTAGTTCGTTATATACCGGGTTCGACTGTATAGTAAAGAGAAATTTTGTTTGATCTCAGATGCGAAGTGAATTAATGAGTTATCAGTCCTCCGTTACCAAGCATACCTTTAGCTATTACCAGATAAGAGTAAACTGGAACATATGAAAGCCGACCAGCTTACTCAGCTTAACAGCAAAATGTCCCCCACGACTGGCAGACATTGCGCAAGGGAAACCCACCGCAGGGGCCGAAGCCACCCCCTCCCTCTAACAACGGGAAATCCCGGACACCTTACAGTCAACACCGACTCAAACACATATTTAATATTCAAGCCATCCGTGTAACATATTTATGTACTTCGGGCCCCACAAAAGAAAAAAAGGCCTACAAATGTGTTAAATTCAAGTCAATTTTCATTCCCGTCGCTGTCGACAGATGGCTGCACCACTGGAGTGCAATTTTCATTTCCGTCGCTGCCGACAGATGGTTGCACCACTGCACATACTGGATACAGTGGAATCTCGATCGATCGTTTTTCCGTATGTACCGTTCATTTTATCCAGTCCCAATGATCATATTGCTTTGTTATGTTTCCGCATCTATCGTTTTCCCGCATTTATCGTTCATTTCAATCGGTCCCTTGAAAAACGATAGATCGAGATTCCACTGTATATATGATTTGATTTCTCAGAGGGATGACGCTTCATTAGAATCCAAATATCTCTAAAACTATTGAATTAACAGAATAAGTGTACGCAGAAAAAATTATCAGTTTTCGAAGCTCTTTCCAAATATGTAACATTTATGTACTTTCATGAGAAAAAAAAATACACAGAATCCTGTATTTGTCGGCCATTTTTTTTCGAGGATGAGTCCGCTCGGTCGCGTGATCTCGACAAACCCTTCTGTTACTTTATTAATATATATTTATTTATTAAGTAAACGTCTGTAGCTTAAATTGAACGATTGTTACTTCAACAATAACAGCCATGAATGCAATTTTCTACCTAAAACTATATAAATTATAAGATAAATAATGCTTAAAAATATTAATTTAGCCATTTATTAATAGTTCACTAAGACTAAAAACACTACGTGTCAAATGTTTTGATATATGCAACACGTTACTAAGTTTATTGATAGCTTTAATTTGAAATTTATTATGTCTTGCAAATGATAAAATTTAACTGATAAAGACTTAACAGTGATCTTCTGCATTGTTACGTTATTACTTAGAATAAAAATTCTCGATAATATAACATACTTAAGCAGAAGTAACATAAATCACTGAAGAGTGCAGGTGTTGATAGTCAGCAAATAAGCCTACTCCATGATGAAGTAACGAAACAGATTACATGTTTTAATTATTAACAATATTAAAATTACAGCAATGACAGTGAAAAAGGGTACTTACGTTTATTTAAATTATTCCAAAATCTTCTAATAAAACTTCAAATATAAAATTCCATGCTACAGCATGCGTTTCATTGTGAATACAGCAAGCTAATACAGTACGGTGTCAACTCGAATGGCGATTCGCTATGACCGAGATTTGTGACGTCAGCCTCTAGTCTGAACTTCGCGCCGAGGCTTTGTGTTCGAGTCGGTGTTGCTACAGTGGGCGCCCTGATCTAACTGCCACTTGCATCGAACAGCGATATCGCTGTCTGAACCAGTCGCATCCACCCGCATTATGTCAGAGAGGTAAATAAGATTAGCACAGATCCGGCGAGCCTCGAACTTCGCCGTCGTAAACCATAGGGAGAGTGTGTCAGTGTGCTCGGCCAAGGAAGCTGCGAACAGCGATCACGTTTATCACATTAAATTAGCCAGTATGTACACAGCGAGACTGCTGGCCATTCATTTAAGGGGGAATCGTATAGGTGGCCAGCACTACCCCTTACAAACCAGTCCCGTAATTTAGAACCGAGTCAAGTGACGAGACTGGTACACTTGACCTCGCACCTCCAGAGGCAAATTTGAGAACTTCAGCCATGACAGATTTTTCGTGCACTAACCGCCATTAGTGTACACGGCGGTGGATTTGTCAGCGACGGGCATCGAACCAGAGACGTTCAGATCAATGACTGGGCCACCGAGCCCCGACATGTAACATTTAAAATTGTACATTGTTTTTATTCCAAACATCTGCGGAAATTACTTATACATAAAAGAGGTGTAGTGAGCACATTTAGTTTTGCTTATAGGGGGCCGATATTCAGAAGTCAAATTTTTCATTTTCTTCAATTTGAATATACTATCAACCGGGTTCATATAGTCCTTAAAAGTCCTTTAAGGACTGCTTATTTTCACTTTTCGTTTTTAGGACTCATCAAAAGTTCTTGAAAAGTACTCATTCTTGCATTCAAGGTCCTTACCATTGATTCCTTCACTTATTTTAGAGACCGGTTGTATTGTGCTGTTATAGCCATGGTCAAATATCGATCTTCATTTGATGATGTGGTATGGGTGCAACCTCTGTTGAAGCATCGGGTAACTTGTCCATCTAAAAACCTTCATCAAAACGGTGAGATACCGTTTTGAGGTTCATTAAGGTTCGAAGACACTTGAGTCTGTTTTGGCCTGCTCGAAACTGTGCAGTTGTTTTACCTCGCATTTCATTATCCCATAGTGAACATTTACTGGGAAAACTAAGGGCGTGTAGTGGCACATTAAGGTCCCGAGACACTTGCTCCTGGTTTTGGTTTGCTTGAAGCTGTGCAGTTGTTCCACCTGGCATCACATAATCCAAATGTCTTCGGTCCTAGTGAACATTTACTGAGCAAGCTAAGAGCAAAGTAAAATCTTCATCACCAGTGTTTTAGGTCTAGTCTAGAGCTTTATATTGTTTTAACCATTCACGTAATTTGTAAGTTGGACGCACCAACTCTTGCAAAATCACCCGATATTTGAATGAACATGAACATGAATGTAACTTGTACAAGTTCACAAACCTGCTGACGATTATATTTTACGAATTAAGGTTTGATTTGGTTTGGAGCGCTACGGTCAAGTGTTTGATACACGAGGGCTCATTAGACTGGGACAAACTGCTTAAGGCCGATTCCGAACGACTACAAACATCCATGCAACAGTGGGACTCGAACCCACAGGATCTGAACCGAATGCCCGCGTCCTAGCCATTCGGCCATCTCCTGGCTATACGAATTCAGGAATTTTTCTCAATTTTTGGACATGTATAGATCATAGACAAATATTTCATTCAAGAGGCAAAATTATAATATAGTTTAAATTTATTAACTTTTAATGAGCAAATAAAGACATAAAAATTACAAAAGCCGTACAATTTATATAGATAAATCTTATGGTACAAAAGTTAATTTACAAACAAAATATATTCACAAGAACGTTCACAACACACAAAAAAAAACCCTGATGATAATTTGTGATGTATTGCTTTCAACAAAAGGTTCTGGTGTGGTAATAGATATAAAACATTTTTTTGAATTAATATAAAATATATAAATGAAGTCCAATATAGATTCTAAGGAAATTAAGTTTTGCATGCTCTCATTTTAGTTTATGCTCTAATGCTGTTGCTCCTAAACTTAATTACTGTCTAAAACCAATAAACTGCTTAGGGTAATAATCAATTACACTACAATACCAGTTGATTGCCTTTGGTTTCTTAAAATCCTTAATGGATCATAATAATGGCAACTACTTCCAAGCTTTTAAGTTTAGTCATGCTTTAAGGCCACAGAGAGGGTGCGATTGTCTGTATGAATGAATCACAAATAATTGTGATCTGCCCATAGATCTACAAAACTTATTGACTGCCTCATTAGTTATTCAATGAATTTTCCAATATCAGTATAGGATATTTAATCTGCACTTGGTGTATATTCAGACCACAAAATTTTGAGAAACAATTCCTTAGTGGTGTTTTTTGCCACTGTTTGAGTGCTTGAAATGGTATGTTTTAGGAATGAATAAGCAGGCTCAAAAGATTTTTTTCTAAGTTACTAAATTAGTTTAAAATGCTGAAGGGTAAGCCACCATTTATTTTATCAATTTAAATTGCATGAAGTTAACTCTGATATTCTAAAAATGATTAAAGACTGTTAGTGGAAAACGGCACAGGTGCCAATTGTCGTTCTGTTAGTTTCTATAATAATTAATAGAGCTATTTAATTTTTTTTATTGTTATATGGACTCATGCCAATACACTGGTAAAAGGCACAAGTGCCAATCGCCATTCTGTTAGTTCCTATAATAGTTAATAAAACTTTTTTTTTAAAAAGAAATTGTTATATGCCTTTTACCGGTGTATTGGCATGGGTACATAAGTGCCAATCATCGTTACTTAGTTCCTATAATAGTTAATAATAGCTATTTTTTTTCCAAAGAAATTGTTATATGTGCCCATGCCAATACACTGGTAAAAGGTGCAAGTGCCAATTGTCGTTTGTTAGTTCCTTTAATGGTTAATAATAGCAATTTTTTTTCAAAGAAATTGTTTTATGTACTCATGTTAATAAATACACTGGTAAAAGGCACAAATGCTAATCGTCATTCTGTTAGTTCCTATAATAATTAACATAGTGAATTGTTTTATATATAATCATGTTAATACACTGGTAAAAGGCACAAATGCCAATTGTTGTTCTGTTAGTTCCTATAACAGTTAATATAGCAAAATTTTTTTTATACCTACTCATGTTAATATACTGGTAAAAAGGCACAAGTGCCAATCGTTATTCTGTTAGATCCCATGACTGTTAATACAGCGAACTTCCACAATAAAATATATAAAAAAATATTCATTAGATTTTCTTTCTTTTTCTTCATTTTCTAAAAATTTTGGTCTTTGGCACTTGTACCATTTTCTATGGAGAGTCTTCAATAATTACTTCACAGCACAGTTTTGCTCAAAAGAATTATTAGAATTTTGAAAATAATTTAATTTCACCGATGTAGGACTTCAAATTTGTGTTTGTGTAAGTATATTAGGAACTATGACCACAAACCTTTCTGCCTTTGCCCACAGCTCTTTGTAGAACCAGTTAATTGTAAGTTACATATTCTAACATGCTTAATATGTTTCTTTAAAAAAAAAATTTTACTGTGTCCCATCTATTACTTGTTAAAAAATTGAAGTAATAATTTAGTTTTTATAAATATGATAAAAAAATCCCACATAACAGTTTTGGAACAACAAGCATTAGAAATTTTTATAAAACAAACAGATAAGACATTGAAGTTAAATTAAACTCAATTCCTACTGATACGGGTTTTTAAAATTTTATAAATATATATATTAAATTTAATATTTCTATAAATTATTTAGAAAATTTACATTTAAAAAATAATTTTTAAATCTAAAACTGAAAATTTCTGCATCTATCTTCAATTTAAACTACCTAATTAAATAATTGGATATTTACTAGACAACAAAAAAAAAATCAAAAAAAAAAAAAAAAAAAATCTGAAATATGTTATAAAACACACGTGAGAAAGGCACAATTTATAAGTAGAATGTTTCTATGAAAATATATGATAAAGTCATATGAACATGAGATGTCTAAAAAGCAAATATTACACAAAATTAAAAACAAATTATACACCAAATAAAAAACAATGATTTTTAAAGTCTGATTAGTTATAGTACAGTGATATTATGAATATATTAATGTTATAAATATACTCTGTATGAAAAATAACATGTGGTATTTTAAAATATCAACTTGATTTATAAATTATTTCTTGAACTGCAAATTACTGATGCTTATATTTCAGACTAGTTTAAAGTTGACATAAGAAAATTTTTAAAAAGGTAAATTCAAAATTGTTTTTTATAAATTAGCACACTAAATTTTCAATTGATTTCAAATATTTAAAAAATACAAAAGAAAGTTAATGAAAAATTTTAGTTATTTAGGGTTTCAAAATAGCCTTTGTGTTTTCTATAAAAGTAGAAAAGATAATTTATGAGATTGACTCTAAGAATTTGAAATTTCCTGTAGTGCCTACATAATACTTTCTTGTCTTTTATGTGAATGATCCTAAAATTGAAAATAAGCCTTATTTGGTATAAGTATAGCAAAATACTGAAATTATGAATCATGAAATTCAATGTACGGTTATGGTCTAGATGTGCTCTTAATATATTGATTTAATTAAATTACTCAAATTCTAGATACTTCTCTATAGCATATATATTGCCTTTAGTTACTATGTTAAGAAACATGGAATTAAAATTATGGTTATGGTCTAGATGTGCTCTTAAATATATTAATTTAATATTTCATTTAATTAAATTAGTCAATTTAATTCAAATTTCATTCAATAAAATTAACTGA
This sequence comes from Dolomedes plantarius, assembly GCA_907164885.2. Lineage (NCBI taxonomy): Eukaryota > Metazoa > Arthropoda > Arachnida > Araneae > Dolomedidae > Dolomedes > Dolomedes plantarius. The sequence goes on from OU015490.1 coordinate 60,020,613, forward strand.
TTTAATTAATTTTTCCTTTAATCAATGTTATTAATGTTTCATTCAATTTAATTAATCAAATTCTAGATACTTCTTGACAGTACTATATATCAACTTTTGCTACTATGGAAAGAAACGTGGAATTAAAACTATGGTTATGATTCAGATGTGCACTTAATACTTCCATTAAATTAGTCAATTTAAATTAAATTTCATTCAATAAAATTAACTGACTTAATTTTTCCTTTAATAAAATTTACCAAATTAATATTTAATTAAAATAAATTTAATTAATATGTCATTTAATTAAATTAATAAATACTAGATACTTCTCTATAGCACAATCTATTGACTTTTGTTACTAGATGAACATAAATTATGGAACTATTATTAATATGGTTTAACATTAGTTTATTTAACGACAGAATTTAGAATTAGTAAAGCAACCAGTTGGTATTTTTCATATTATTTTAGACACAGTATAAAAATACAATGATGATAATTAGCTGATGAAAACCATAGTTTATATGGTTTATGGCTTATTATGGCTATGTCATGTTAGGGCAATACCTACAAAGGTTTCTTTAGTACACTAGAAATAGCTGATATTTTAAATATTGAAAACAGCACTGAAATACGGATAAAAAAGTATTTATCTTCAATAAATAGCCTATAATCACTCAAAAATCTCAGATAAAGATTTTGTAAAAGTACTTAATATAAATTATGAATACATTTAACAAAATACATCAAAACAACTGTTAAAATATTTGATATAGTCAACAGTAACAAATTTTAAAACATATGCTCTAACCATTACTATAAAAAAACAGGCATAAATCTTAAACTAAAACTACATTTTTTTTTCTCTCCGTCATTCTGAAAACTAACATTTGATAATGGAATGTAGTTTATATATCACATAAGATAAAATCAATACATCTTTTAAGAACAAATAATTTACAACTTTCCTCTATTATGCGTAGACAGTTTCGGAAACATGGATATACAACCTTGTGAAAAGATAAACTCTAAAATAGTTTTTTTAAACAAAACCCGACATTTAATGTAAACAGACAAAAAATTCAAGCTCACCATTTGGCAATAAAGAAGTGAAATTTTGTCACAAGATTAATCAGGAAAAAATGATTTTGCAATTTTGGAAATCTGTACAAAAAGGGTTTTCCTAAAAATTTCTAAAATGTCCAAGGAGAGTAGGAGAATACAACATGCACATAATTATAACTTAAGCAGTCAAAAATAACCAACTCAAGTCTCAGTCTTTTTGACAGGACATCTTTATACACAAATAACACAGATTACAATACACGATGGCATCATAAAGTAGTCCCTTTTGGCTAATATAAAATAGGTGCTTACTCTATCTCTATTATATACACATTTCCCATAAAATTTATTATATACATTAAACAGAACATTTAACACTCTCAGATACTCTTCAGAACACTTAATTTCACATCTGTTTCGAAAGATATGTTTTTTGTAAAGTAAAATACGAAGCTACTTTGTTAACTGCATCTAAATTGAAATATATCTTTCCTAAAATTTTATTTCAATGAACAGCTTCACACAGGAAATGCTTCAGACTTATCATTTTCTAAGAATGCTTCCATTCCTTAATTTTAAAGTAAAATTGCTTGCATTACTTTTGTATTAAAAAGCAAATGATACATTTAAAAAAACAAAAACAAAACTAATAATAAAGGATATAATTATGGTTGGGAAATACACACTTTACTGTTTCATATTCAGATATAGAGTCAACTTATAAGACAAAATGCTTACATGGTAAGACAAAATTTTTACATGGTAAACTTCTTACTCTTTTATACAAGCACAATAATTATGATAATATGTATTGTATTGAGAAGATTTAACAGAGGTATAAATATTTATGCCTACTCTCTATTTAAAAATTTTCTTTTTTAAATCAGAAAACATACAGTTTAAGAGCAACAGAAAAACTGCAAAGAAATATCAACAAGGAATTTTTCTTATTTTCCCCTCATAGGATGATGACCTCATTTGATGACCCTTACACTTGTGGTTGGTTGGTTGAGAGCGCTATGGTCATTTTTTGCTATACAAGAGTTCATTAGACTGGGACCTACTGCTTTAAGTCAATTTTGAACGGCTACAAACATCCATGTCAATAGTGGGTTTCGAACCCATGGACTCTGATACTGAATGCTAACACCCTCATCATTTGGCCATTGTCTGACTCTTGCATTTGTGATTTGTTCATTGCAACAATCCTATCAATGCCTGATCCATCCTCAGCCTGATGAACTATTAACTAGTTCGAAACATGTAGCCACCCTTTTTAATTTATTGCGGTATTGAAGAAGTGTTCATTATACATTTATTATCCACATGTTTCTTGTATGATATGATTTTATTTCAACTACCCCATTTTTGAAAAGTATTATTTTCTGTAAATTTCAAAACTAAATTCTTCACTGAACTATAAAAGTTCACTACTTCAAAAGCAACTAAAAATCAGTACTGAAACAATTTCAACAAGATATATCATTTCTCTTTAAGTCCCAAATATAATATAGAAATTACTCTCTAGAACTTCAGGTAAGAAAACATAACATTTTAGAGTAGCTTGCAAGATATTTAAAAAAGGCTTGCATCGATAGAGTTTCTTTCATTTTTTTTCTTACAAAATCTTAAAGATTTATAAGCGTACACCTGATAGCTATATTAGTTTTTCCTTGATTCCTTTATAATTAATACCAAATGCTTGAATAAACTATTATTATGCGATATGTTGTGAATTCTTTAATACAAAGTGGCAGGTATGTAATGTAAAACATAAAATATAGCATATGATGGTTAACTGAGATAAACAAAACACTAGTATTTTTTACAGTGAAGGACATTGTTTACAGCAGAGTTCCAAAAATGTGTCTGAAAAAAAATTTAGGGGTTCCGCGAGACAGTTTGATGGCCAATAATTTATCTTGCCCTCATATTTGTTTTCATGAATTTTCTAAATGATTTTTGTTTAATTCAATAAAATCTGAGTATTAAAACAATATTTGTTTCATTCAATATCACATTAAATTTAGGGGAGAAAGGGGTATATTTTTCAAAATATGTAGAGGGTTCCATGATCAAGTTTGGGAAACACTGGTCTACAAAATTTTAAGTCTATGTTTTAAATAAAGAGATACTCAGTGTTATTAATAAACAATTTCAAGGCAGCAGACTGAAAAACACTGTAGACCCTGTACTATAAAAGTAAGTATTACACATTCAGTTACAGATGAAAACGTGATTTAAAAAAATATTAACTTGTTAACTTACCATGCAACCCCAACCTAAACTTTCTTTATTAGTCAAGACTTCAAAACGAGCAAGAAATTAATTCCTGAATGAAATCAAAAACAAAATGATTGAGATTATTCTTGATAAGTTACTAATTATCAATTACACACTAACAAGCGAATAACAGGGTCAAAAAATAGTCACCATCTGCTAAGGATATAAACAGATTATGCATATTTCTTTTGTTCTTAGGTTACCTTTCAAATAATTGAACAAAAACAGCCTTATTTTAAATAAAAATTATGTCTGAAAAAAAAAAAATATCTAAATTTTAGATAATTGCAGTTAATCATTTATTATCACAAATATAATGGCCACTCATTTCAGTCTTAATTTACATTACAAAACTAGCTATACTAATTGAAATATTACTAATGAGTAGTACAATTTCAGCAAACTCTCATCTACATTTCAGATTCGTAATCCTATTTATTTACATTTATCAAACCTTTGTTGCAACAGTTACATCCAATTACTCTTTCATGTATACACATTTTGTAATAATATAATTCAGAGTTACTGACGATTCATTACTTTTAACGTAGCTAAATACATACTGAACTTGATTATAATTATACAACAATGTTAAGGTATATAATTATAAATTATGATTAATATGTATCATAGAAAAGGAATTTCTACTTAGTACTACGATTTTATAGATAACAGTTTTAGTATGAAAATTAGACAGTAATAGTTTTTAAAAATATATGCACTATGTATACATGATAACACAAAGTTTTAAAATTCAGATCATAAAATTAAGATATTTTCGTACTTTTTATCGTTTAAAATCTGAAAACTGAGTATATGAAACTTCAATTAATATAACGACAAATATATAAATTAAAAAACTAGCAAATTATTAGCAAGAAATTTTGCAGTGGTATCTATGCAAATTTGATTAGGAGTAAATTTTTACAATTACACACACATAAATGAAAAGGAAGCTTCAGACAAAATAGTTATAAGATAGATAATGCATATTCATCCAAATGTACATTTACAATAAACTATTTATCATTATGTCATAATAAATGCTTTGAGAAATTTTGTACTTCTTTTACCTTAAATATTTTCAGTGCACTGTTAACAATGCCAAAGAAATCAAATGCCACAAAAAAAATAGAGTTTCTATACGTAATGTTAAGCATCTGCATACAGAACATTAATGACAATGTGTTGAAATTTCAATTAGCATTAAATGCAGTTATTTGGAAATATTATCAGCTAAAAAAGAAAAAAAAAATGCAGTTAATAGGATGTGGAGAGAGCATTTGTTTTCCCTTTTCTACAGAATATATATACTGACTGAAGGGAGTGGTGGCAATGATATATATAAAAATGCTTATTATTATTTAAAAAAAAAAAAAACTACTATAATTTGTCTCCATTTATGCAACAAGAGGTTCACTATCACTATCACAGTAGTAATGATCAGTGTTCTGTACAGAATCAGAAGTTTCTTCGAAAGAAGCATTTATGGCTTCCAGGCTTAAACTCTCAGAGTCTGAATTAGGCCTAAGAACAGTGCATGGGTTATCACTCTGAACACTGACATCTTTGTCATCATCTGTATCTTTACAAACACTTGCCCTGGAAACTGATAAGTAGCATTCGTGCTTAGTTCCAGGTCTGAGGAGAGATGACCCATCAGATAGAGGTCTGAGGAGAGATGACCCACCAGATAGAGGTCTGAGGAGAGATGACCCATCAGATAGAGGTCTGAGGAGAGATGACCCATCAGATAGAGATAGAGATAGAGGTAGAGGATTTGAGGATTCACCAGCTGAACTGGCGTTGACAGCTTCAGGCCTGGGGAGTGCACCCTCAGGGCATTCTAAGACACCATTCCTGGGCACACATGGCAATGGAGGAGCAGCCATGGGATTACGAGAGTGACGCGGTCGCCGGCTTCTTCGTCGACCTCGATGCACTGGCACACCATAATGAAGATTTTCGACATATAAGTTATGATGCTGTGACCCTTGGACAGCGACTGCATATGATGGAGGGGGCTCACGGAAAAAGAACTCCCGGCTTAGTCTGGAGAGGGGTGTTTCACGAGATGATAGACGTTGTTCTAGCATGCGCAGTGCATGGAGTCGACAAGTGCAGCTGATGGCAATTACTAAAAGTAGAGCACATATCAAAGAACCCATAACTGCAGCAGTCAAGACACTGTTCCTTAAACCTGAAGAGGATAAAAAAAAAATATATATATATATACACTCTATATGATCCAGCTAAATTTGAGACATTAATGAAAATTTTAAAATATAGAAGACAGTTTCTCTCTACTGCTAAATTGATAACAATGCCTTTTATTTATAATACTACTAAAACTTACAAGAAACTTGTGTTTAAAATACACTTATGGAACACGTCTTCCACTATAAATTAAAAAGGATTACATGTTTTGGACAAGTTGATAGTTCATCATCAGGATGAGAAGCCTTGGTGCGACTGTCGCAATGACCTTTCCATTTGTGAAAGTCCATTGTGACAATCACACCAATGGTCCTTGGTCTGATAATGTACTATTAACTAGTTCATAACGTAATTTAATGTAGAATTGATGAAATGTTCGTTACATGCACTACTATGCTATTTAAACTTATTTGGTAATAACATTTACATTATTCTTTAGTATGATTTCCTTTAAATTACAACTGTTGTCCGACTGGTCTTTGTAATCTATATATATATAAAACAGTTCCATAACTGACTGACTGACATATAATGCACAGACCAAACTGCTGAACCTAAAGGGCTGAAATTTTGCATGGCAATTCTTCTTATAGTGTAGGGGTGCAGTAAGAGAGATTTTTGAAAAATTCTTCTTAGATTTTTTAAAAATTAAATTTTTAAGCTGTTTTTGTAACATTCTTTAAAGTTTGCCTTTAAAATAATAATCCGAGAGTTATAAAATTTATATCACGAGAGAGATCATAAAAATTCCTTTAAAATGAAATCTTTTTCGAATCTTTACCTACATTTTCTGATATTTGGTGAATTTTTAAAGATTAATTTTTAGACTTTAATTTATTAAATGCTGATCACATGGCTTCTTTTCTTTTTGTGATACTTTAAACTAATTTTGCATCACATGCATAACAACGAAATAGACAAAAAAAAAAAAATTTTTTTTTTCCTGCTAATGCGGCAGACGATTGGATATTATCCAAAAAAATATTAAAATACAGTAAAAGAAATGTTCCTCAAACTGTACTATATTCTTTAGTATGTTCTATTAGATTTAATTTGAATATTTTCTTCTAAATTATTTTGTCTATAAAAATATCCCTTACAATATATATATATATATTTAGCATTAATTGCATACATTGAACGTTAAATTTAATTTCAATGTACCCTGTGGCGAAGCATGGGTATTCAGCTAGTCCATTTATAAATTGCCCAGTAAAATGTAAAATTTCTGTTTTTCAAGAACGAATTAATTCAATTTAGATTACTCCTTATGGGAAAAATTCTATTGGTACTCGTCGTGCCTTCTGGAAGCATTTGACAGGGAATACTGAGGTACCACTGCATTTTAGTTTGTTGCTTGTAAAATACAAAATATGATCTGATAAATCAAATTTGATTTATCAGATAGGCATAAACATGCATTTTCAAATCCAGAGATAAATATAAAAAAAATTTCTTTCTAAAAACTTAAATCTTTTCACCAGAAGAAAGATTATACAAATTAAAAAGGGGAAAAAAATTACAGTTTCTTTCATCCGATCCATCACCACAGTCATCAGTACGATCACAAGTCCATACTTGTTGGATACAACGTCTGTTATCACATAAGAATCCACCATGTTCATAGTTGCAGAGCTCAGGAACTAAATAAGGGTTACAATTAGTAATACAATACTAGCTACAGATTTTGCTTTAACATAAAACCCCTATTTTATGAATATACCTAATTCTGTTTTTACACAATAGATACATTCCTGAAGAATACGTGTAAAAAAAAGACATTGTATCTCTGGAAGAAAAGAAAATAATTCAGTGAAAATAATTTAAAAAAACTATATGAAAATATTCGTTTTAAACTTATTATTTTATTCTAAAAAAATACACATGCAATAACATGTTATGAAAATGAAAAAAATTCTTCATGAACAAACAAAACAAAGGTTTTACACATAAAATTTTTTATTACGAAATTTACGTACCCCTACACATCGCATGAGCACCAACTATCACACCTTGTTGAAATTCCCCTAAATCATGATTGCCTGTTATGCTGACTGAGCAGTCAGCATAGCAGGCATACCATAGGATTTGTGGACAACTTTTTGAGCATCCACAAAAGTCTGTCAATTTATATAAGCTGCTTGTGAACGAAAGCATTTATGAGAATGTGAGTCTACATGTTCGGAAAGTGATCGTCTATCCCAGTTATTCTTTATAATACTAACTAGCCGCTGCGCGACCAGCATTGTCGCTTTTAGTTTTATATTTTCTTTTGCAAAACAATGCAACTGAAAGTATCAATTTCCATTACTTCAGAACAGAGTTAAAGATAAGACTGAGAAACCCAACAACAAAGATTTTAAAAATTAAATTCCTCTCTGCATGTAAAATTTCTCAAAATTAAGATATCTACACTTTATCATTACATCAAATAAGAAATTGTTGGAGAAAATTTTTTTCACGTAAAAAAATGGAGTAAAAATTCAGCAAGTACTAAAATATAGTGTTGATTACATCACTCTCTGTATATATTACTGTGCACAATTCAGATATCTACACTTAATCATATCAAATAATAAATTGTTGAGAAAATTTCTTCACTTATAAAATGGAGTAAAAATTCGGCAAGTACTGGTAAATGTGAAGAAAATTAACTATTACTGGTTGTTGATTGCTATGCCGGTGACGGTTAAGCCTAACCTCGCGATTATTTATGCTCTATCTTTCACGACTCTCTCTTAATGAATTATTTCTTCGCTTTCTTTCTTGAGACAGTTCCCAACTTTCATTCAATCGTGCAGAGCGCTTTCGAACATTCCTGATTTCAGTGCGTAAATCCATCTTGACATGCGGTTGCAAATTGAGGACGGCCGCTAATGTTTACATCTGGTAGTGGCAGCCGTTGCCATTCAGAGTGTAGGAATATCGTCGATTTTTGTGCCGCATACCTACGCGTTTTATATATATAGATAATTGCATATAAAACACTTAAAGATAACAATTTGACTAAAAATATGAACAAAAAATTAGAAAACATGGTTTATTAGGTTTATGTTTTATTATTTTTGTACTATTTTCATTTTTAATTTCACAAATATAAACAAGATTTCAGAAACACAGATTGTAATTGCACAAAAGTTCGATTTCAATATATGCGGTGGTTGTGCTTGATGCATTGATACAATTTTTTTAACATTTGGCCTGAAATTGCTTATGATCATATAGTCACAATAACTAACATAACAAATATAAATATATATTCTAATAAACAATTTTACTAACTTATATGCAATTATAATATAATTTCATTCGACATATATACAAAAGCATCATGACATTCGACTTTAGATGGGTGGATCCTTCCACCCTATGCAATTCTGTATTTATGCATATTAAAACGGATATTATTATCTAATAATTACATTGTTAAAAAAATTAAATAATTTTATAACAGAATAATTTATTATAGATCTCTGAAATACTACACTAAATAATTTTATAACAGAATAATTTATTATAGATCTCTGAAATACTACACTATCTGGCCAAAAGTAACCGCACACCCCCCTAAAGAAGTGGATCTGGCAGGTGACATAATCTGATGTCTAACCGAAAGCTATAAAAGTGTTGGTAGTGGTTTGCCAGGTCATATTTATGCATTTGTAAGACAATGAGTAAGACAAAGGAGCTTAGTGACTTTGATCGTGGCATTATAGTGGGATGCCACCTTTGTGGGAAATCAGTTCATGAAATTTCCGACATTCTACAGATGCCAAAATCCACTGTGAGTGATGTAATTGAGAAGTGGAAACGTCGAGGCAGTGAAACTGCAGAAAAACAAAGTGGCAAGCCGTCTGAAAAGGGTAGTGAAATAAAATTGCAAGTATTGCAGCGGTGCACAGCTTACCGTCACACATGGAAAAATGTTCTTTGGAGTGATGAATCTCGCTTTACAATCTGTCAGTCCGATGGACGCATCTGGGTTTGGTGGATGCTTGGCGAGAGCTTCTTACGTGACTGCATTGTGCCGACTGTTAAGTTTGGTGGTGGCAGCATCATGGTGTGGGGGTGTTTTTCATGGTTTGGCATGGGTTCCTTAGTTTCTGTGGTTAGAAACATGAACTCTGAGATGTATGTGGACATTCTGGACAATGCTGCTCTCCTAACTCTATGGCAATATTTTGGGGAAGGCCCATTTCTTTTCCAGCAGGAAAACTGTTACATTCACACATCTGAGACTTGTGTAGGCATGGTTTGACGAAATGGGTGTTCAAAAACTGGACTGGCCTTCTCAGAGCCCCGATCTAAATCCCACTCAACACCTTTGGGATGAATTAGAATGCAGATTACGAAGCAGCCAAATTGACCATCCTTACTGCCAGCACTCACTTCAGCTGTGATGGACGCTTGGAAGTCAATTCCTAAGGACACTTATCAAAAACTGGTGGAAAGTCTCCCCAGATGTGTGCAGGCTAACATTGATGCAAAAGGAGGACCAACATCACATTAATATATGCCTCAGGACTCTCCGAGTCTGTACCACTGGGCATCCAGATACTTTTGGCCAGATAGTGTATAGACCCTTTTTAAACTTCCATCGACCCCCAAGGGGTCTACCTGGGCCCTGTTGGGAATCCCTGGTTTACACTATCCTCTCCACAAGTAGCTGACACTGTACTATTTAAGGTAAGGTAAATAATATAAATTTCCTTTACAGTCACAAAGTAAAAATTTAAATTAAAGAATTGTTCCAAACACTGGTCAAAAATGGTAATGACACCCAGAAGAGTCCAAACAAAAGTAAAAGTAATAGCACAACTAAACTACAACATTAATTTATAGTAGGAATTCAAAACTAATGTAAAAAGTACATAACAATTTACTTAAAACAGATATATATTTTTAACAACTGCCCACTTACCACAATTCTTTTCATCAGAAGCATCCTCACACTGTGCGACACCATTACATCTGTGCTTCATAGGATAACAACCCCGTCGAGAATTGCACATTATTAGACCAGGGCATAAATCGTAACAATCTTTTTCATCTTCCCCATTCAAACAGTGAAAAACTCTAAAAGATAAATAATTAGCTTTAATTAGGGCTGTCAGAAGTTGAAAGTATATAAAAAGAACTTTTCACAAGAAAAAGAGAACAAAACGAGGATGGTGTATAGAAATATATAACTATAATATCTATACATATAAAACAGTTCCGTGACTGACTGACAGATAATGCACAGACCAAACTGCTGGACCTAAAGGTCTGAAATTTTGCATGGCGATTCTTCTTAGATTTTTTTAAACTAAATTTTTAAGCTGTTTTTGCAATTTTTTTTAAGTTTACATTTAAAATAATAATTTGAGGGTTATCAAATTTATATCACTAGAAAGATCATAAAAATTCCTTTAAATTGAAATTTTTTTCGAATATTTACCTCCATTTGCTGATTTTTGGTGAATTTTTAAAGATTAATTTTTAGAATTTAATTTATTAAATGCTAATCACGTGATTTCTTTTCTTTTTGTGATACTTGAAAGTAATTTTGCATCACATACATGACAAAATAAATTGACAAAAAAAGTATTAAAATATGGTAAAAGATAAAAATTTAACTACTAAACTAACTGAGATGGAAGTTTTTAAAGAATTTAATTCAAATTAGTATGTTTTATGGATATTAAACAAATTAATTGCATACATTGACCATTGTATTTATTATAAATATATAATATTTTGACTGTTTTTTTTGGCATTAATTGCACACAATGACTGTTGAATGTACTCTGTAGTGAAGTACGGGTATTCAGCTAGTTTATTCATATGCATCAACAATTTATAATTATTACTTTGAAAAAATTTGTGAAAAAAAAACGTTAGTTACTAAAATATAATTTACGTTTTCAAATAGATCAAAAATATCTGTAAATAAAAACAAAACAAAAACTTTAAATTCATAATACTAATAGCTTGTAGTAATGGTAATAATTACAAAATAATAAAAAAAATAAGTAAATAAAAAAAAAAAAAATCACAATAGGGTTTCCTCAGTCATAAGCCACTTCCCTTTTTTATTTTTTTTTGGGGGGGGAGGGGTGCATGTGTGTGTGTGTGTATGGCTAATAAAAATTATAAAATTGTTTACATGTTAGAAGGTATAAAATTTTGTGTGTCTATAAAGCTTGATTTCTATTGAGAGCACCTAGTGTTAGTCAAACATGCTTTTGTCAAAACCCAACCACCATTTTGAAAGTAAAACTTCACTTGGCTTAATTCCTTGAAAATGGAGTTGTCATCAGTAATAACTGATGTAAATATTTTTTATTCACAAATGAGGACACTGTGGTATAAAAAAAGATTTGACAAATAATACCTAAGGAAAAAAAAGAGGACATGTTCTCTATAAAAGAGATTTTCTGGCAACCTTAGCATTAAAAAATTTTAAAAATCACTTATGGACTAAACAAAAATAATTTAATATCAAGAAAAAAATAAAACCCTACATTTTACTCAATTTTAATAAGGAATAACAAAAATAACTGAATTTCAGTAACCTTAAGGAAACAGATTAAAACTATTATTACCTACTATTACTTTTTAAACATTTGTCTGGAGAGTATTATAAAGGTTCAGTCTCGAGAAGGGAAGAAAATATCCACATGATTTTATAACACATATGTTTAAAAAAAACTATGCTTTTATCCTCAGAATATCAGTCAATAATCCTTACTGAAGTTCTTTATTAATAATATTCACTAAGATTTCCTTTAATAGCTTTTGTTAGTTTGTAGCAAAGAGCGAAATTCAGGAAAATTAGTCAAAAGAAAGAATAACATGACTTCTCTTTATTATTCCTGGTGACATTAAAGAAAGAAAGAAAGAAAAGCTATGCGTGGGGTGATCAATAAGAATTTAAGCCTAAATTTATAGACTGATCTCTATAGTACTTAATCAATTTAATCTTTTACTAAGCACATATATATTTAAAAATCTAATTATTTAAAGATTTGAGAGTAAAAATCAACATATGAAGAAGAAAAAAAAAAGAGAGAAAAATTTCAGCATTTTGACCCATTCTACAGATGATATATGTGCTTTTGGATTGTCTAGTTGTCAAGAGCATTTTACAAATACGTAATCAGTATTATTAAAATTTCATACAAATTTAAAAAAAACTCTAGAAATGCTCTCTAAATATATATAATTATAATTTAATTTATAAAAGAGAGAATTTATATTCTCGTATAACTAATAAAAACTTTCAAACTTAAGGTGCCATTGTGTTGTTTCTAATCTTCTAGCATCCAAATTAATTTCTGATGAGATCCATGAGGTGGTTGACTGAGGCAAAATCAATGACGAGAAGGGGGTAATGAGATCTACTCTGGTATTTCACAGACACTCTAAAATGTGCTCTGGGGAGACCTGCCGGACATGGCACTTAGTGCAGATGGAAAAGATGTTTCTTCTCCCATTAAAAGAAAGGCTCCTGTGGTGTCCACTAGCAAGCCTAGAGTGCCATTCAGGAGCTTCTATTGCAATTTAGAAAAAAGGGAGTGCCAGGACGACTCCTCTTGCTCCAGTGATGGGTGCGGGGAATCAGCCAAGAGATATTATCTAAGGAAGGAGTTCTCAATCTTTTTCCAACACCGACCCCTTTTAAAAGAATGATTTTCTTCATCGCCCCCCCCTCACATTTTTCACTATAATATGCAGCATACAACATAATTATAATGCTAATAATTGCACATAAAACACTTATAGATCACAATTTGACTAAGAATATGAACAAAAAATTAGAAAAAGGGGTTCATTACGTTTATGTTTTATTATTTTTGTACTATATTTTTAATTTCATAAATATACACAAGATTTCAGAAACACAGATTATAATTACACAAACATTGCCAAGAGAAGAAAAAAAACCGCTTCTCACAATTGAATCGGGAGGACCCATGTGCTGTTAAGGTCCAGTGGATTTCCCCACTTTTGCCTAGTGTTGATACACAAATAAAAGCCAACGGCGGCATTCGAGGCATATACAAAAGCGTCATAACATTCGACTTTAGATGCATGGATCACTCCGCCCTATGCAAATCTGTATTTATACATATTAAAACGGATATTATTATCTAATAATTACATTCCTAAAAAATAAAATTAAATTTTAAAGTAGGAAAATTTATCATAGACCCCTAATAGGCCTTTTTTAAACTTCCATCGACCCCCAAGGGATTCACCTGGACATCGTTGAGAATCCCTGATCTAGGGTATTTCTGACAATATAGTTCAAGGTAAGTAAGTGAAGTGCTAGAGAAGGACATATCCTCACAGCCCTCCTTAGCCAAGTAGTCCGTAGCCTCATTGCCATGAATAGCCACATAGGAAGGAATCCATTTGAGATGAACAGCATGAGACTGAGAAATCATCTTCAACCTGCTTAAGATAGAAATGTTGATTCTATCACCCACAGAGGTCCAATTGATATTCAATTTTACAAGATGCCACTGCAACTATTATAAATGAAAGTACAATGTCAACGAAAAGCCATATGAATTCCTCAAAAGGAATAAAAATCATGTTTTAAAAATAAATCTATCAGCAGTTTTTGACCTTTATATAAATATCGACCATGGTTTGGTTTGGTTTGGTTGAGAGTGCTACAGTCATTTTTTTGCTACATGAGGGCTAATTAGACCAGGACCTACAGCTTAAAGCCAATTTCAAACGGCTACAAACATCCATGCCAATAGTGGGACAAATATTGACCATGAAAACCAAAATTTTAAAATCACATGCAAAAATAAGGCTCAAATTCAAATAGGAATTAAAAGGCTATTCATGAACCACTCACTGACAGAAAGGCATTCATCTATTAGAATCTTCTCAATGATTTTAAGACACTGTTAGAGATAAGTATTTTGAATAAATCAAAACACTGCATTACAGATACTTACAGACATGCATTACAGATACTTTAATTGTACAAGAAGAACAGTATAAATCAGGGGTGACCAATATAAACAGCATTCAGAGCCATTTGGGAAAGTCTACATACTTAGATGAGCAAAAAAGGTTATACTGGATATGAAAGAAATTTTAAGCGTTGTATTTCTAATGTTTTTATTAAATAAACTATTCTACAACTGTTAGAAAAATTAACAGTTTTAAATTCTTAAAAAGTTTTAATAGATTTTGTAATTATTTTTCTTTTAATTCTTTTGCCAAATGATTCAAATCTGGTATATTTTAGAAGTTTGCAGCAATTCAGTTAAATGTTTATTTGTCAACATTTTAATTTTAGATATTTTGATTCAGGCACAGGTTTATAAGATTCTTCTTGAGAGCTGCAAAGAGAGTGATAAGACCCTTAGTTTGGCCACACATGGTATACAGTCAAACCCTGTGTAACGAACTTCAATGGACCAAAGGTTTTGTTCGCTATATCCGAACCGTTGAGTTCACAAAATGTATAACTCATTAGTTGCAATGTGTATTCAATAATGATGAATTGAAAAAAGAAAATCTATTAAAAATGATCATTAATGAATTAAATCGACTAAAATCGATTATATTAAACTGACACAATACTAATTAAATTACGTACAATAGGAAAACGTGGGACCAAAATTTTTGTTCGTTATATACAAGGTTCGCTTTAAGAGTGTTCGACTGTATATACTATTCTGAGGAAAAGGGAAAATACATCATCTATAGCATGGTGTGAAATTCTGCCTCAAATCTGAAAGAAATTAAACACAATGAAACTGAAGTGGTAGTTAAACTTACTTATCACATCTCTGAGTGAGGGGATTATAGCACTGAGTAGTATTAGTACCACATCTCACAAAATTCTCTTGACAAAATCCACATTCAATTTCGTCACTAAAATCAGAACAATCTGCTATTCCATCACAATGTTTGGCTGCATCATAACACTGGAAATACGACTGGCAAGAACGCCCTGAAGCACACTTATCTGAAATATAAATATCAAATATTTGTACAATTCTCAATGACTACAAAGCAAATTTTGCACATATTTAACCACTTAACTGATTTGCTTGAACTCAGCTCAGGCAAACGGCCAGGTAAAATTTTGCTATGCTCAAAATGTGTTTAGCCATATTTTAAATTTCTAGAGCTATCTCTCATTGCCTGATCTTTCATTAAAAAACTTCCTTTCTGCTTCTTGGCAGCAAAACATGTCACCTGAACTTCAATTTATATTTAGGTATCATTTTTAGGTTTTTTTTTTTTTAAAATATCTGATATCAGGTTCTTGTTACTTTTGCGTGCAATCTTTTGTGAATAGAATATTATGATGGATCTTACATTTTATTTTATTTGTTTTTCACCATTATAATGATGAAGACATTACTTTTCACACAATTTTATTTTCAATTTGCTCTTTTTGTTTTATTTGTTTTTCACCGTTATAATGAAGAAGACATTACTTTTCACACAATTTTATTTTCAATTTGCTTTTTTTGTTTTATTTACTTTTCATTTTGTGAGTAGACTGCAAGGAAGACATTTTACTCTACTGCAATATTTTCTCATCTATTAAAATACAAGGTGCTGCCATTAATTTCCAGAACTGGTCTAATAACTCCAGAAAATATTACATGAAATGCATACCCATTTAATGTGTTTCGAAGTAACTCCTACTTGCCGTAATGCACTTCTTTGCTCGGCTGTATAAGTTTCGGAAAAAAACTTTTAAAGTCCTCTTTCAGAATGCTCTTTAATGTGGATGTCACCGTTTTCTTGATGGCTTTGATATCCTCAAATCTTGTTTCCTTCAGCAAATCTTTCAGTTTTGGAAACAAGAAAAAGTCTGCCGGTGCTAAGATCGAAGAGTATGGAGGATGCTGCATCTCCAAGACCTTATGCTGGGCCAATTTGCTGAAGGAAACAAGATTTGAGGATGTCAAAGTCATCAAGAAAATGGTGACGTCCACATTAAAGAGCATTCCGAAAGGGGACATTAAAAGTTGTTTCCGAAACTTATACAGCCTAGCACAGAAGTGCATTATGGCAAGTGGGAGTTACTTCAAAACACATTAAATGGGTATGTATTTTATGTAATATTTTCTGGAGTTATTAGATCAGTCCTGGAAATTAATGGCCGCACCTTATACTTATGTATCATTAATGGTAGATTTTTTTCCCGTCTTTCGTTCTGCAACGTTGCAAAACAGAGTGTATATAGGAATATTTAAACTTTATAACCTTTCAAAATGTAATTCACGATAATTTGTTAACTTTTGTAAAAACTACTTTCATTTGTGTTATACTTGCACATAAAGTTGAAAGAAAAGGTGGAATTTTTTAAAACCATATAAATATATATATATATATATTTTAATCACAAGCAGTTTAGTGTAAAACTTACATCAGAAATTTAACACATGAAAAGTGAGCGAGTTAAAATAAAAAATAAAATGATTAAAACATGGGTATTGCTAATTTGACATCTGGCCTCAGAACTCTGGAATCACTCATATTTCTGAAAATGTAATCATAGCTGTGTTATAGTTCCTAACAAAATTTTGAGAATAATTTCAGAGACAAATAAGAAAAAAAAATTATCAAATAAAAAAGAATATGTCCATGAATAGTTTAAATATGTGTAATTAATATTTTTGGTTATTATGTCTAAAATTTCTGAGGAATAAATAAATATGAAATGTTTTGTTGCACTAGAGCTAAACATTACGAAATTTACAGTTCATTACTGGTTGGTTTGGTTTGGAGTGCTACAGTCAATTATTGCTACATAAAGGCTAATCAGATAGGGACCTACTACTTAAAACCAATTCCGAACAACTACAAATGTACAGCTACCAAGAGCAGGCCCTGATTTTCCATTATGCCGGTAGGCCCAGCCCTAAGCCCCCCCCCCCCCCCCCCCAAAAAAAAGAAAATTCCCAATTCAATTTTTTTTTTAATTTTACCTTTTTTAATAGCAATTTTTTTATATATATCCTTTCAAATTTGATTGATTGGTTCATCATATGTATAGTTAGTTATATGTATAGTTCATCATATGTATGTTATAGTGTATACAAGGGATTAATAAGTTTTTCTGGTTGCATTGTATTGGTGTTTTAATGATGAAGTTAATATGTTGTATTGCTTTTTGATAGCCAATTCTTGGTAAAATGGTACTTTCACAATGATTCATGATCATTTTTTTTTTGTGTGTCAATTTTGGAAATGTTACACCCACATCAGTGTTAGGGGGGGCCCCATCCCGAGTTGTGCCTATAGTCAAGAATTTTCTAAATTGGGCACTGACCAAGAGTGGGACTCAAACCCACAGACTCTGGTATCAAATGCCAGTGCCCTAGCCATTCGTTCATCATCAAGCTCAGGTCATAACTGATTCCAAATGGTTACTAACAACTGAGCTAATGTCAAGGTTTGAATTCACAGATAAAATTTTGAAAATAATATTCTGGAAATATTTAACAGCAACTTCATCAAATTTAAAGAATTTGACCTTGAAGAGATTAATTATATGCTGTTAATATTCTCATTTCTTACCTCTAAAATGTCTCAATAAATGAATATGAAATGTTTTTTACACTAGGGCTAATCACTGTGGGACTGTTTATAACTGATTCCCAATGGTTACTAACAACTATGCAAATGTCAGGGCTTAAATTAGGGACTCACACTAAACAGTAGTTGAAAAGAACAAAAATATCTAGAAAGGAATATTGATCAATCACCAATAAAGATGAAATTACTTTTATAATAAATAATTCTCAAATCTGTCGTTATCTCTTGAATTCCTTAAATAATCTACGTTGGAGTTTAAAACACAGAACTTTAATTTTCTGACTTAATTTGGGGTTTCAAAATACAATAACTGACATAACAGTTTGAGTCGAATAATATGAAAATAAGGCACAATGAAAAATTAAAAACATTCTGGACAAATTTAAAAGCAACTAAAATTTCCCAAGAATAAATGAATATGAAATGCTTTTTACACTAGGGCTAGTCACTGTGGGACTGTTTATAACTGATTACAAATGGTTACTAACAACTAAACTAATGTCAAGGCTTGAATTCATAGATAAAATTTTGAAAATAATATTCTGGACATATTTAAAAGCAACTTCATCAAATTTAAAGAATTTGAACTTGAAGAGATTAATTATATGCTGTTAATATTCTCATTTCTTACCTCTAAAATTTCCCAAGAATAAATGACTATGAAATGTTTTTTACACTAGGGCTAATCACTGTGGGACTGTTTATAACTGATTACAAATGGTTATTAACAACTATGCAAATGTTAGGGCTTAAATTAGGGACTCACACTAAATGGCAGTTGAAAAGAACAAAAATATCCAGAAAGGAATATTGATCAATCACCAATAAAGGTGAAATTACTTTTATAATAAAAAATTCTCAAATCTGTCATTATCTCTTGAATTCCTTAAATAATCTACATTAGAGTTTAAAACACTGAACTTGAATTTTCGGGTTTAATTTGGAGTTTCAAAAGACAATAACTGACATAAAAGTTTGAGTTGAATAATATAAAAATAAGGTACAATGAAAACTGAAAAACACAGCAATCTTGTGATGACAAAAATTAATTTGCAACCAAATAATCAGCTTTAAAATAGCATCTTAAATTGATGTATTTTAAAATAAAAAACTAAAACTTATTATATCAAGATGAAAAACATTTATAAATAAGATGGAAATTAAATAATAAAATGAAATCCATTCCTAATGATAATTTGCAAATTCATATACCAATAGATACTCACTGGAACAATGATGCTCATCTGAACCATCTTCACAGTCCATCTTCCCATTACACCGCATTACTGCAGGAATGCATTGATTGTTGCTACATTTAAGCTCATTGATTTTACAATTAGTATGTAAGGCAAAAGCTGTAAAATGAAAGACAATTATTTTTTAAACTGTCTTACATTTCAAAAATAATATGGCACATAACAAAAATATATTCAGTCATAAAATAATCTAATACATCATAATTCATTTATGCCCTAGTTACATGCATAAAAGAGCATTTGTGATATGTTAAAAATCAAGAAATAACTAAATCAATGATAGACAAACACTCCGGGGAATGCAGACAAATTAAAATTTTTGGATGCAAAAATTCTCCTTCTTACTAACCTTACTTTAGAACTAAGATTTTCTTAAGACTTCACTATTTAAAACTCCTCTGTTTTAGTTAATGATATGACTATGTTATCTTTATCTATTGCATCCAAAAATATTTGCATGTAACTTGTCTATTTCATTTTATTCTTAATCTTTTACTCTATCTTCCTGCCTTTTCTCAATTTCCATGTTTTATCTGTTAGCTTCGTTAACAGGTTTGCCAATGTGGGATCTGGTGACCACGTAACTTCCACCCGCCCCACCTTTTGGACCCTCGCTGTGTTTCACACTATTTCTTCTAGTCTTTTCAGTTGTTACCCCTATTTATATTAAAGAGTTTCAATAATACTTGCATTTGTGAACAGTTCATTGCAGCAATCACACCAATGCTCCTCAGCCGGATGATAAACTATTAACTAGTTTGAAACACATAGCCATCTTTTAACTTATTGTGAAATTTAAAGAAGTGTTCCTCACTAGGGATGGGATATCAAAAGCGAAATATCGATATGAGTATCGATATCAGCTATTAATATCGATATCAATAATATATTTGCACAAAAATATCGATAACACATTTTCCTTTCAATATGCAGTCAATCGTATTCGATGGAATGATTGCATAGTAAAATAATATATATATATATATGGTAATAGTATAATAAAAAAGTAATCGAAATTTTTTTAAATAATGAAATAACATTTCAATAAACAATATTTTATAAAATTGAAAAGTTTCTATTTAGAGAAAGAAAGAAAGAAACTTCATGGTAGAATTGGCCTAACTTTTATTTAACAAAGTTTTACAGTTTTTTTTTATCTATTTGTTTCAATAGTTGAATATAGGCTCTCATTGATTAATTTTACAATTTTTCTATATCATTTTCTTGAATCCTTCATTTATATTTTCCCTTTGGTTTTGAGATTTTTCAACCCAAATTGTTATGAATTATAATTATTTCAAATAAATTCTTTTGAAAATGGGTAATCGACAATATTAGGAATATGATATCGATATTCTGATATTATCAGAAATCAAACATCAATATTATAATATCTAATATCAAAGGAAAATATCGACATTATTGATAATATCAATATCAATATCCCATTCGTATTCCTTACATTAATCCCTTTATGCATCTGAATTTTTCTAAGCATATCAAACTAGGATATATGAAACTATCCACTTAGCAATGAGCATATCCTACAGTTTCTAAGCCTCTCAACACAAATTACTGACACATCTCCATTCCTACTTTATAGATACTAAAAATTTGCTAATTCAAAAGAAGAAGAAAAAAACTACAAAATTGTTGACAGAACAGATGCAAATTTAATACCATGTCAGAATAATGGAATATGCATGACAGCCAACCACTTAGCACAGGGATTCCCAACGGGTTCCAGGTAGATCCCTTGGGGGACGATGGAAGTTTAAAAAGGGTCTATAGCAGCGGTTCCCAACCGGTGGGTCGCGGAAGGGTTACAGGTGGGTCGCAACTCGATCCTAAAACCATTAAAATGGTCGTGTACTTTTATCTTCACTTAGGAACACTTGTTAGTGAGTATGAAACCACTTGTAGCATATATTGTAAACATATATCTATTGTTAAATAAATAACTGTTTTGCTACAAAGTGCTTATATTTTGTCAACCATTTTCAAATCAAAACACAAATTGTTTATCAATAATCAATCTGTATCTTCAAAAAAGCATATATATATATATATATATATTTACAATATTTGATGGTAAATTATATATACATAAGGAAGGGATACGATACAAATAAGGTTTTTACTCCACCATGGACCGATGGACTGTGGAGGTATTCCGATAAGGAAAGGTAGGTCGTCAGCTGAAAAAGGTTGGGAACCACTGGTCTATAGTATTCCAGGGGTCTATTATAAATTTTTCTGTTTTAAAATTTAATTTAATTTTTTTGGAATGTAATTATTAGATAATAATATCCATTTTAATATGTATAAAGGGTCAAAAGATAAAAAGAAACAGGGCTTAGGAACACCAGAGGCGTTAATGCAAAAAGAGGAGGAAATTAGAGGGCTGGTTAGAGCCACTATAGAGGATATAGATTCAATAATGGGAGATAGTGAACAAGACAGCGTGATAAATAAAATGCCCACACAAACTACTAAAGTTGACGTGGAAAACCAAGAAATTGTTGAGCTAGAAGTACCAGTGCAGAGTATAGAAGGTAGTTCAACAGAGGAGGGAGAGAGAGATAATGAAAGGGTAGTACACAAAGAGGAATTCGCTGAGAGAGACAATGCAGTAAATATGTTGCATGAAAAGATACAGATAACAATTGCAAATAGTAAATGTTCAACATTAGAAAAAAGTAAATTACTTGCAGATGTGAACAGCTTGCTGGGCCTATTTAGGAGTCAACAATGCCATACGCAATATGTAAGAGGCATGTACCAGGAACTACAGAAGAGTAGAATGAGTGAAAGAGTTGAAACTTATGCAGATAAATTAAAAAAGAGAGTTACTGATAGATCCAGAAGTAGATCTAGAAAAAGACAAGACGAAGCTGTACATGTTGTTACAATTGTGCCTAAAACTCAACAAGATTCAGAGGTAACAAAGTCAGTGGTACAAAGTAAAATAGACCCAGTAAAAATTAAAGTAGGAGTAAAAATATTTAGGAAAATTAGTAGAGGTGGGGTAATTATAGGCACTGACAAAGAAGAAGACCTAGAAAAAATAATGAAGGAAATTAAGGACAAAGACAAATTAATCAGAAACTACAGAATAGAAAAGCCAGCAAGGAGAAGGCCTCAGGTGATAATATATGGAGTAACTGAAAAGCTGGGAAATGAAGAACTATGCGACAAACTTGTAGAACATAATGAAATTGAAGAGTTGAAGAATGGTGAAATAAAAGTGATAAGGAAATACAAAGCAAGAGAAGGAGAAAACGTAATAGTTGAAATGAATGGAACAGCCTTTAAAAATATAATGAAAGAGAAAAGAGTTAAATTAGGATGGAGACGCTACAGTATTAGAGAATATTTACCACCTAAAATATGTTTTAATTGCTACCGAGGAGGACATATTGCAAGATTTTGTAATAATGACAAGATATGTAGGGGGTGCGGTGTTAAGGAACATGAAGGTGAATGCAAAGTGGAATTACAATGTGTAAATTGTAAATTTTATAATACGAAGAATGAAATAAAATTCGCAACAAATCATAGTCCCACCGATAGGATGTGCCGATATTATTGCACGGAGGTGGGAAAGCTACAAAGCAGAACTGACTATGAGTAATTTTAATATGTTTCTTTATAAATTCGCCCATTTAAATTTAAATGGGTCTTTTCTTGCTGCCATACAATTCATTGAGGATATTATTCATCAGCGAATTGAATTTGTTTCCATAAACGAGCCCCATGTTGTAAGCGGGGATAGAGATCATATTATAAATTTACCTAGTACGCACTGGCATGTGTATAATGAAAAAGAACCAAAAGTTGCCCTCTTGGTCAATAGGAAATTTAAATATATGAATGTTTTCATATCAGATTGCCTTGTTGCAGTCAAAGTGTTTTTAGCCAATATAGAACTTGTTATTATTTCCTTGTATCTGCCGCCATCTCCAAACGGAGACAGGGAACGTACAGAACCACAATTGTCACATTTACATATGATTATTGCTAAGCATAAGAAAAGCAAAATACTAATACTCGGAGACTTTAATGCAAAATCTACGTTATGGGGTCAAAGAAGAACAAATACAAGAGGAAAGGCTATTTTGGGTCTGATATTACAATATAATGCAGTGATACATAATACTCCTAACAGTAAACCTACCTATAACGGGCCTTTCGGGCAAAGCTGGATTGGTCTTCACATAACCATAGGGATTTCAGAAGAGGAAATTAAGAAATGGAGGGTCAGTGATGATTTCACATTAATGGATCATAATGCTATTATGTTTGAATTAGAAATTGGAAGGAATATACAGGGTCTTATAGAGAAAAAATATGAACTCAAAAAGTTAAATTGGATGTCATTTAGGGGAGATTTAAAGAAAGAAATTAATATAATTTCAGAAAAGCTAGATAATTTTTCATCAAGAGAAGTTTTAAGTGAATTAAACACAATTATAGTTGAATTATGTGAAAAGCATAAGAAAAAAGGTGGGAGAATTCAAAAGAGAGCCTATTGGTGGAGTGGGTCCCTGGCTACAAAAAGAAGCAGAGTCAGAGTTTTACAAAGGATAGCTCAGAGGGAGAGTGATATTGTGGAAAGACAGAGGAAAATGCTAATATTCAAGGCTGAAAGAGCGTGCTATAAGAGAGCGTTAAAAGAGGCCAAAAAGAGGTCGTTTAGTGATTTTATTCAGAATCTTACAGTTAAAGATACGCATGGTAAAGTTAACTATATCATTAAAGATAAGAAGCAAAGTGTTATAGCCAGTATCGTTGATCACGAGGGTGTCATACATGAAACAGAAGATAATATTGAAAAGGCACTTACATCGTATCATTTTAAGACTGAAGAAGATACTGAACTGAATGTCGTTGATGATGAGAGGGAAATTGAAGATAATGAAATAACGAAACGAGAAGTAGACTTAATTCTAGAGGAAATGCCAATGAATAAAGCGCCTGGCTATGATGGGGTCACTTTTAGTATAATTATGGAAATTTATAGGGCAGATAGAAACTTCTTAAGGAAACTCTATAATAAAATCTGGAAGGAAATGAAGTTTCCAGCAGTTTAGAAAATAACTAAGGTTATTTATTTTTAAAGGATGGAAGGGATCCAAAGCGCCCATCTTCATATAGACCAATTTGTTTGCTGCCAATATTGGGTAAGGTGATGGATAAAATAATAACCAAAAGACTGGTTTACCACCTAGAAAGCAATGGAATTATCTCCGATAACCAATTTGGTTTCAGAAGGAACATAAATACTAATACGGCTCTACACAATTTAAAAGGAATAATTGAGGATAATAAAGCTAGACAGGAACATACCTGTACTCTGACTTTAGATATAAGTAACGCTTTTAATTCAGTCCACAAAAATAGCATTGTCAAAAGTTTAAAAGAATTAAAAATAAGTAAGAATCTCTATAATATAATAATTGACTACTTGCAAGATAGGAAGATTAAACTAAGAAATAATGATCTAATGGATTATAATATTGGGGTTCCTCAGGGGTCTTCCCTGGGACCTATTCTTTGGCTATTGGAAATTAACCCGCTGTTACAAAAGGAATGGGAAGAGGCAAACATTAAAAATGCAAGCATTTGCTGACGATCTGATTATTACAATTAGCAGTAATGTATCTTATAAATTTACTCAATATGCGACTAAGATCTTAGACTTGTGTCTAGAATGGGCAAATAATAATAAATTAAAATTTAACACGGATAAATGTTTCTACACGATAATAGCTTTTAAAAGGCAAATCAAACGCAAACCTACAATCAAATTGGGTATGCATGGGATTAAATATTGTAAAGCAGTAAAGTATTTGGGTATACTCTTGGATAAAGACCTAAATTTTATGCAATATCTGGTGGAAGTACAGGATAAGGCTCTTAGAGTGATGTACGGTCTGTCAAGGTATAGTAAGAAGACTTGGGGCTTCAGGCCCAGTATATTGAAAGAAATATATAAAGTAATAATAGAAAAAATTATCCTTTATGGGGCCCCATTCTGATTCAAGAATACAGTAAGACAAAACAATTTGTTAAATAAAATTCAAAGACCTTTCTTACTGAGCATTACAAAATGCTATAAAACAGTTACAACGAATGCATTGGCCGTACTGGCAGGTTGTATGCCTTTAGATCTCAGAGCTGAAATTGACTACAAAATGTTTGAAATATATTACAAGGAACAAGGAATAAAAGTTATGGATATAAATTTTAGCAAAAATAATTGCGAATTGGCGAACAGACCTATAAAACGTGAGACTGATTTATGGACAATAAACTGGACATTTGATTTAATTCCAATTACTGATATTAATTATTACACGGATGGCTCCCGCATGAATGGAAAAACTGGGGCAGGTATTAATAAATATATTAAGGATTTAAAAGTATTGGAAATAAAACAAAGGCTATCTGATAATGCGAGTTCCTTCAGTGCTGAACTGTATGCAATACAACTGGCTATTGAAGATGCTATTGGACAAGGTCATAAAGCAATTGATATATATTCAGACTCACGTAGTGCGTTACAGGCATTAAATACACTCAGTTTTAAAAGTGAGATGGTGGATAACATCAAAAAATTAGTTCAAACTTCGGGACTTAATGTCGCACTACATTGGATAAAAGCGCATATTGGGATTGATAAAAATGAAGCAGTTGATCAGACTGCAAAAGAAGCAACTAAATTGGAAGTAATAAATAAAGAAATTAAATGGACTAGAAACCAAGTAAAAGCAAAATTATTTCAAATGGCGGAACACGTCTGGCAAGATAGGTGGATCAATAAAACTGCTGGAACTAGAGTAAGAGAAATTTTTCCTCAAGTTAAAACTGACAGGCTAAGTGCAGATTTTTACATAAACCAAGCAATCACTGGACATGGGTCATTTGGTAGTTATCAAAGCAGGTTTCACGGAAAAAGTAGCACTTGCTCTTGTGGTGCTGAACAATCGGTGGAGCACTGTATGATAGTATGCAGTCAATTTAACAATATATGCAGAAGCTTACCTACCAATATTGATATCTGGAATAAGAATAGGTTTTATAATGATTATTACTGTAGAAGAGCCATAAGAAAAATAGTTATGGCCTTATGGCTGTACATTATTCGATTTCATAGATATTCTATTTCGTTGTGTGTTACACAATTAGCATAAGTTCCCCCCCCCCCCCCTTAATTTTTTTTTTTTTTTTTTTTTTAAACAACGCATAACCGAAAGGTTTGGACGTTTATATATTTGCATCTTAATATGTATAAAATACAGATTTGCATAGGGTGGATTGACATTCGACTTTAGATGCGTGGATTTGCATAGTGATCCACGCTTCTAAAGTCAAATGTCATGACGCTTTTGTATATGCCTCGAATGCAGCCGTCGACTTTTATTTGCAGACTTGCCAACCTCAATAAGAGCAAAATCCCGCAATATTCTACCGTGCATAAAATAACCGACGTAACGACAACACAAAACAGTATAGTAAAAAATCATAAAAGAATTATAATGTATACTTACTTAGAGTTTATAGGATCTCTTTAATGATATTACATAGTTCAAAATACAGGGTGGGCGAAAAGTCCTTGACACATTTCAGAAAATAATATATAAAATAGAAATTGTCATAAAAGAGTTCAGTTTGAGGTCACTTCTTTAATAGAATGTTAAGTTTTTTTATCAACAGAAAATTTCGAACTGCTGCCAAAAGAGGGCGCCACAGGACCAAAAATCCATAGAATGACATATTCTCGTTTGCGAATGCCATTTCTTTGCTTTGTTTGCAAATTGCATCATTCTTAAAATGACATCTCCCACTGAAAAGGCGAATTGTGTTGGTTGGTATTTTGAAAGAAAATCAATTGTAAAAGTGCAATGTAACTTTCATACCAAATTTAATAAACCACCTCCAAGTCGGAACAGCATTTTGTCCTGGCATAAGAAATTTCTAGAGACTGGTAGTGTTCTCAATAAACCAAGAAGTGGTCGACCATCAACCTGCGATAGCGATGTCGAACGAATACATGAAGCTTTTACTCGTTCTCCTATGAAATCAACAAGACAGGCTTCCATTGAATTAGGAGTTGCCCGATCATCAATAAGGGATGTGCTCCATAAACGACTGCACTTTAAACCATACAAAATGCAACTCGTACAGCAATTAAAACCGAGTGATTTGCCAATCTGTTTCAACTTCGCTGTTGATATGCTGCATCGCGTTGATGTTGATAATGATTTATTACAACGCATTATCTTTACGGATGAAGCAACTTTTCATTTGTCGGGCCACGTCAATAAGCACAACACCAGAATATGGGAATCTGAAAATCCTCACTTTATAACTGAAACGGTACATGATAGTCCAAAAGTTAATGTTTGGTGTGGTTTAATGGCAGACCGTGTCATTGGTCCGTTCTTCTTTGCCGAATCGACTATAACTAAAGAAGTTTATTTGGATATGTTGCAGATATTTGCAATTCCACAAATATCACATATACCTAACATCTTTTGGCAACAAGATGGAGCTCCACCACATTGGGGAAAAATTGTACGCAGCTACCTCGATACACAATTCCCTCAGCGATGGATTGGACGAGATGGTCCACTAGTATGGCCACCTAGGTCTCCAGAGTTAACTCCGCTTGATTTTTTCTTGTGGGGATATGTCAAGGACAAAGTCTTCACTTCGAAAATGACCGACATTACACAGCTCAAGACACGGATCATCGAAGTCATTGAGAATATTCCACAATCCATGTTGACAAGCACGTGGTTTGAGATCGAGTATCGCCTAGATGTGACACGAGCTACGAAAGGTGCCCATATCGAAATTTGATAACAAGAAACTTGTTCTGTAAGGGTAACTATTAAAAAGTTTTTCATATAAAATGTCATTCTATGGATTTTTGGTCCTGTGGCGCCCTCTTTTGGCAGCAGTTCGAAATTTTCTGTTGATAAAAAAACTTAACATTCTATTAAAGAAGTGACCGCAAACTGAACTCTTTTATGGCAATTTTTATTTTATATATTATTTTCTGAAATGTGTCAAGGACTTTTCGCCCACCCTGTATTTCCTTACTGTTCAGCACATCTTGAAATTATAATATTAAACAAAAGTTATATACAGTGGAATCTCGATCAATCGTTCCCCGAATGATCGTTTATTTCACCCAGTCCCGAATAAATTCCACAGAAAACAAGCAAAATCAGACCACATGGATCGTTCATCGATCCATCGTTTTCCCACAATATTCGTTCAGAATATCGCAGCTTTATATTAATTTATCGGATTGATCGTTTTTTTCATAATAACTAAGCCTGAAATAAAAATGTCTGGATTGAGCTAGAGTGATGCTCTAATTAAACAATGAGCAGAACATTTGAGATGCACGGTCTCGTAGTTTTGTTCTCTCCTGTTTAGCCTGGTTTCGCGTTAACATACCACTCCCATTATTTGTTTGTCGTTGGTGTTCCTTAATTCTTTAGCCCCTGGAATAACCTATTTTTGGCAACTCATTCAAAATTCTCCGACTATTCAACATTTCTGTTCTTATCAGCAAGGGCTCACAGTCAACCGACCTGAGCAGTTCCTGCTGCACTCTGGCTTTTCTGTTGGCCTTGGGATGGAGGCGCCCTGGTGTTTCATCTAGGGTATGAAAAGTTTCTGAATGCTGCAGTTCTTCACTGGCTGATGAGGGTTTCACCCGGAAGCAGAAATTTCTGGTGGTCTTATATTGGACCCCATCCAGTGCAATGGAATGGTTCTAGTTACAAACTATTCACGGCTGCCGCTTCTTTATACTCTCACACAATAACCGATACCGAAAAGAATGCAATTTGCAACACAGAAAAAATATTGTTTACTTGTGGAGAGAAAACTGACAAAAAACAAACGAAGATTAAGTACTTTTATTTGAATCAAAATTCCTGTGTATCTACGTGTATTTCTTTTTTAATTATTATTATCTTGGATTTCAGTACAACTTTGTAATTTTACCTTCAGTTACACTACAGGTATGTATGCATTTATGTATGTGAGTAAATATATTTTAGGGATATAAAACTTTAAGGTATGTTAATACTTTTTGTATATTCCTGCATCTATCGTTTTCCCACATCCGTCGTTTAGTTTAGTCAGTCCCTTCGAAAACGATAGATCGAGATTCCACTGTATTTGGAATTTGTAATCATACATTTTTGTGTACATCATATTTACACTAGCAGGGATCCCAGCAGTCTATTTCTATTACTTTATAATGTTTGTTTTAATTAATTTCAGAAATTCTTGGAATTTTTGTAGCATTTACCGTAGCTGATTTTGCTCTTTTTAAAAATTCATTGTCAAATTGTTCTTCAAAACAGTGTCCTTTGTGGGTTAAATTTGCATATTAGCAAATTTTCTAAGGTTTCCCTTGACATAGATGACCGAAGTAAATATTTTTGTTATGTAAAAAAAAATTCGGTAATAATAGTGTCCTTCCGGAAACCTGGAAGATGCATTAAAAATCCAGCATTGCCGGGGTAAATCTGGAAAGTTGGCAGATCTGTATTTGTGTACCAACACTAGGCAGAACAGGGGAAATCCACTGGACCTTAACAGCACATGGGTCCTCCCGATTTAACTATGAGAAGCAGTTTTGTTTTTTCTCTTGGCGATGTTTGTGTAATTACAATCTGTGTTTATGAAATCTTGTTTATATTTATGAAATTAAAAATGAAAATAGTACAAAAATAATAAAACATAAACCTAATGAACTGCTTTTTCTAATTTTTTGTTCATATTCTTATCTTTAAGTCGTTTATGTGCAATTATTAGTAGTGTAATTATGTTGTATGCTGTATATTATAGAGAAAAATGTGAGGGGGGTCCATGAAGAAAATCATTCTTTTAAGAGGGGTCAATGTAGGAAAAAGGTTGGGAACCCCGATTTAGCACTATTATATCCACAAATTACTTACATGAACAGTGACGTTCGTCCATTCCGTCTTCACAGTCAGGAACTCCATTACACCTCAGATATGCAGGAATACACTGACTGGTTCCGCAGCGGATTTCATTACTTTTGCATTCATTTTCAGCACGAGGAGCTGAAAATTAATTTTTTTTTTGTACTTTTAAAAGATTGGTTAGTTTTATAAAAATTGAAAGTTTTATTTCAGACAATTCCAATACATGTACATACACATAGGAACCCAGTCCATAAAAATTATCCTTAAATTTAAATATTAGCAGAAATATTTTTTTTCTCAGTGATTTGCAAGTGGGGAAAATTAATGATATGTTTTATCATTTAAAAGGATATTTTTAAAAGGATATTATAATTTTAAAAATACAACTTAATTTCTAGACCTATAAGTAGATACACATAATTATGGTAAAAGAAGAAAAAAAATCCAATATTTGTTACAAGATACCTGCTTAACAGTTTTAACATTTCAACTACAGGAAGGGAGCAAGAAAAAGTTTTGTATGGTAGCTTGACAAAATGAAGTTTTCAGGAGGCTGTTTATACTTCTTTCAATACCAATAGTCTCAGACGAAGATTCACCTTCTAGCTTACATTTCACGGTTTGATAAAGTGCTGAATCTACTAATGTCACGTTTGCATAAGTGATAGTGGACACTTCACCGAAGATTTATGTGTTTCAGGGTCCAGGAAGCCGCAACCAGGATGTGAGAGGTGGGAAAAAAAGTTCCTGTCTTTGTTTGTCAGTGGAGAAAAGTGAAATCGGACCCGGACGGGTAAAAATGCCCCCAGGTCAAGCTAATAGGACAGTGTTGTGCTAAAGCGTTTAAGGAAAAACTATTATGTTATGTTTAACAAAGAAAGGGACCCATTTTAAGACTTTATTCCATCCCATCTTATCACTCTTCTTTAAAAGGAAAAAATAAAGAAAGAACTTTGTGCTTTTTGAGGGTTTAAGTTGCTTTTTTTGAAAAATGAAAGGAAAGCGAAGAGTGTAAGCTGATTCTTAAAACCGGTGGATTGATTCTTTAAAGCGAAAATTTTAACATAGAAATAATACATTTGTTTTTGTTTTTGCAATATTGATTCTTATAACCACTGATCACTATAAGTGGTGGTTACTGTATGTCTACTTGACCTCGAAAACTACCTCACAAGAAATTCTTGGTTGAAATTAAAGATTACAAATAATTAAAACACTAATCCAGTTTTGTTTTGTTCATAACTTTTGCTCTTACAAAATTAAAAATATTCTTTCATTGAAACCTATCTTTAAAAGAAAAAATAGATAATTTCCTAATAGGAAAAAAATAATTATTTTCACAGTTGCTTTCAATCTAATTTTTAACCTATGGCAAATAAGCATAATAAAACTCAACACAATAAACTTTTATATCTAACACTTAATAAATTAACCTTCATTTTCAGGGACGGATTTACATATTTTTATACCCTAGGCCAAAGCACCATTTTGTGCCCCCTTCCTTCCAATCAAATTTTTGACTTATAACATTAGATTTGATTTAGAGTAAGAGTTTTTGAAGCATATAAACTTAATAAACATTTGAATATCATATTTAAAAAAAAAAAATAAAAAGATTTCTACATAATTTCTTCTAATTTATCTAAAAATTACAATTAAAATTTTTTTCCTTAGTGCTTTCGCCATGAAAATTCTTCAATAGTTTCGTTGAAGTCAACAGATCTTGTTAAATCTGCTTCAATGCAAAGAAGTGCCAAGGCATTTAGTTTGTCTTGTTGCAGCAAAGATCTTAAATGATCTTTGATTCTTTTTAGTGCAGAAAAGATCTTTCTGTAGAGGCATTTGTGGCAGGTGTGCACACAAACATTCTCAATACGATATCAACATTTGGATACACTGTTTGTAATCCACTTTCACGAAGCCTCTTGCAAATTGCTAAGGGACTTTTCGAACCTATGCTGCACTCAGTTATGTGAGATTTTAGATGTTGCAGTTCATCACATAATGCAGGCTCCAAATCATCTTTAAAAATTGCCTGTAATTTTCTTCCCCCTTCTTCAAGCTCAGGAGAAGTAAGTGATCAAATTTTCGTAATTCCTTTAAATTTTTCACCGAGCTCTCTATAAGCTTGTGACCTCTTCTCAAGATCTTTGAGTTTGTCCACAATCGTGAAATAGGCATTAACTCTAAAGATATCCCGCCCGTTTAAATTAACTTCGCCTTCACGTTTTTCGTCAGCATGTTTCGTCAGCATGTAGGTTTCAGCATGTAGATGACGAGAAAAAATTATAAAGTTCTTGAAGAAAATTAAAAAACCATATGGTTTCAATGCAGCAATCTACAGCATGTGTGCCCACTAAATTTAGAGTGTCCTGCACAAGGTATGAAGTATGCAAGAGGAGAAACTTCAAGTATCCTAGCCTGAAGACCTGAGTAAACACCAGCCATATTAGCTGCATTGTCATATGATTGACCACGACATTTCAAGACACCAAAGTGGAGATCAGTGACAGTCTTAATAACAGCTTCAAACATTTCATGGGATTTGTGGCCGTTAGTTAAAAATTTTATAAATCTCTCAACAGGTTTCTCATTTTCTTTCACATATCGCAAAACAAACGGCAGCTGATCCACATGCGAGATACCAGGAGTTGAATCTACAACAAGGGAGTAGTACTTTGATGTTTTAGCTTCATTAGCAATATGCGTTAGTACTTTTTTAGCTAGGAGCTTGATGAACTCATCACAAATAGTAGATGAGAGATAGAATGTCTGTCCACTACCTGGATTCCCGAATTTCCTGATGTGATCAGCCAAAAATGGATCAAACACAGAAATTGTCTCCAACATCAGCATGTAGTTGCCATTATTATTAGAACCAAATATTTCCTTTCGACCTCTAAATAGGACCTCCACGCGAAGCAAGAGCTTTAATTACTACAACCACTCTATGTAACACATTTCTCCAGTATCCAATTTCTTGATCAACCATTTTAGTTAGCTGCAGATCGATTCTTCCAAGTTTAGCTTCTCTATATTTAAAAAAATGTTTGTTATAATATATACTCCTGACTCCTGGTGACCTGGCATCGAAAGGTTGCATTGTTCAAAGCAGAAATTTCAAAAGATATTTCAACAACACATTTACCCAACATTAAAAATGTAAGTTTTTATAATAATTTATCACATTTATCCCTTATTATTAATATAAAAGTTCATTTTATTATAAGGGAGATAAAATGCATTTTTGCTTTTCAGCTAAAATTGATTGTTTCATGTTTATTCGATAGTTTAGCTTAAAAAATAAAATGATAAAATTGTTTATCTTTAATTGCTTTTGATTTTACAGTTATTATATAAAATATCAATATTTTAAGAATTTATCTCAAAACACAACTCCAGATAAGTATAAGAAAAGGTTACTTTACTCTAACAGAGATCGCTTCATTTTGGAAATTCATTTGCAGAGCTTTAATTTTAATTAAAAAATATACTTTGTTTTAAAAGACCTTAAAATGTGATTACAAAAACATTATATATAAAACTTTTTTTTAAATGAAAACTAGTGATTTTTTAACACATATATTACCCTAGGTTTTGGGAGGTAAACTTGCTCCGAAATGTTATGTTCTTGTTTTAAATATTTGAGTTTAGACGAAGGTAGCCCCAGATTTTCTTCCACATTGTTTCAAAGCTTAAATTTTTTCATTTAAAAACGCAATCAGAAAATTCTAACTTAAACATAGAATATTAGATAGGCCTCGCTAGATAATTATATAAATATGCACACTATTCAAGTATGTGCGAGTAAAAAAATATATATGTTGTAATACACATATTGTGCATTTCTCAAATATGGATATATATATAGCAATTGTACGTGTCTTTCTCGACAAGTTGAATAAAATATCCCATTTTCCTGACGCTGTAGCTCGCTTGTTATTGGGTTTAGATATATATATAAAATAAAATAAAAGAAAGAAAGAAAGAAAGAAAAGAAAAGAAAAGAAAAAGTTTAAAAAAAATTTGTTGTTTTTGGGCTACAGAAAATTCCGCCGAGGTCTTTAGAAATGGAAAACTCGGTTTTTTACTACTGGACTAAACATATACAAGTAGGAAAAAAATCTAATAGCCGATCTTTTAAGCGGTAAGATGTACATAGCTACTGGGCTATAAGCTCAAAACAATTTACGTTTTGTATACTGCAAAAGGTTGAAAAAACACTCAGCCAAAACGAGCTTGCAGATCACACTCTAACGGAAAAACAAGTCTCTTTTCGTATCAAAACCAAACACGGGCCCTGCCCTTTAACCCCTTGAGGCTCAATCCATCATCTCCTTCCTTTTAAGTCCCTCTCAACCGGGATTGGTACGCGATCCTCTTACATGTTCACTTTTGGGAACCTGATTTGCCCAATTTGAGGCTCCTCCCAAGGAAAAATTTAGAAGAACCGACAAATATTTCGGTTCCCTTTGACAAAATTAACTGTCTCTTTTCTAAGACGACCCATTCAGGTTGCAGACACTCTGGCAGTTTCCATATAATAGTCCATTTTACTTGAAAGAAACACCTTGCACAGAAAGACACCCTAGTCCGGTGTTCACATAATAATTCTTTCACCTTGAAACAGTTTCTAAACCTGGAGGGTGCCATCGTTCCTTTGACAACGGGACAGCAATTACTGGACAGATGATGATGGGTTACGAGTTTAAAAACCATTAGTCTTCTTATCGGACTGTCCCTGGTCTGAAATCTGTTTTTGGAGGAAAAAGCGAGAGCTGTTTGCTGTTTGTCAAAGGTATCGAAAGATACAGCGGAAGTTGTCTTTTGTGAGGTTCAAGTCCGACTGCTTTCTGCAATCATTATCCCTTCAAATTACAAGAATTCTTAAGTTGCTTCTCGTTAACTCATAATGGATGTTTGGGAAAAGAATGAAAAAATTAGTCAGTTGATGTAAAAGTCAACTCAAAATGCGTATATTGCAAATAACATTTTTAGGGATACTAAGAATATATAAATAAAAATGAAAAAGTAAAAAAATTGAACTTTCTCTTTTTATATCGATAAAAATTTTATAATTTGGTTGTTACTTCTTCTTAATTTACGCCCTCTTAACGGCTGGGAAATCCGCCCCTGTTCATTTTAAATGTAAAACTACAGTGAAAGTATACTATAGACAAAAAACTTTTGAATATACTATAAATATATTTCTACAGTAGTGTTACAGCTCCATAATTCCTACACATTTATACTGAAATTCTTACATTATTAAACCATCACTTACAATCTTCACAAGTACAACTAAAAATAGTTAACTAGAAGACCAATTTATGATAATTCAGTAAATAATTCAGTAAAATAATCAGTAAAATAATAGTACAAGAGACAAGAAAAACTACTACTACTGGAAAGGAAAGAACCCTGATTTTCTAAATATAAATTTTAATTTTTAAAAAATAGCAAAAAAAACAGTTTTTAATATACTGAAATTTTATAAAGTGAAGCTTTTAGCACCTTGTGAACACATTAATAAAATTAAATTAAATTATCTACTTTGAATTATACACTAGTTTATATACTTTAAAACAATTATAAATTAAATACAGAAAATTTTCACCTTTTAAAATTTAAAGAAAGAACTTACTTATCTTATAATGCAACTGAAATCCTCGACCTCCTTGAACAAATTTTGATATATGAAATTTAATCCATAATTTATGACTACTTGAAACAATGGGTTCATATTTAAAACTTTTTCCACATAATTTCTTTTCAGTGTCATTTGCTAACAAACCAACTTTCAGCCAGTTAAAAAGGCAGCATGGACTAGGTAAAATAGAACAACTTTCTTCTATATCAACATCTTCAAATCTGAGGATGGAAAAATTAAATGAAACTATGAAATTTAACAATGTAATACATGAAATTACAAACATTTGGAATACAAGGAAAATTTCATACACAATAAATTCAATTTAAGCAGAGCCTTGGAATTCCTAAACAAGGCCACAAAGATAAAGGATAGCTTACCATAGGCTAATCATTTTAATGATGTTATAAATTATTTTCATATAAAATACATATTTCTACTAAACTTCTATTTTTTAATAAATGCCCCAGAAAAAAAATAAACTTACACAAAACTCTCTTTTTGTAACATTTAGCACCTCCAGGATTCATACTCATTTTTTTAAATAAAAAATAAGGAGTCATGATTTTTTGGGGATCTCAAATATGATTCTAAATGTGTTTTATTTACAAAATTTAGACTTTAAAAAGTATTTGAGTTTTAGGATCCTATACAACCTTCTGATATCAACTTAAATTCATAATAATATTTCAAAATTTCTTTTACACACTGCAATCTGTTTGGTTGTCCCTACATAGGGCCAGAAGGTAAAAAGAAAAATTCCAAGACCTTAAAAGAAAAAGTAAGTACTTTTTAAAAACATTTTATGAGCCCTTAAAAACAGAAACTGAAAATAAGGAGTTTGGACTTTTAAGGACCATATGAACCCTGACCTTTCATCCATTTATAATAGAACTTTTGAACCATACACAAGAAAATTAAGAGTAACTAATGAATGAATTACAAAGAAATGCAAAAATGAATACTAGTAAAATCCACTATGCATGTTTCAATTTTAAAATGATGCCCATCTCATTCATCAAACTGACATGAGATCAACCTGCCTAAGTCCACTGTTGGTAACAAGAAACTTAATCACAAAAAAATTATAATTTCAAACTTGCTTATTTACATGAAACTTGAAAATTGTCTACTGAGACAATCACACCAAATTCTCCATAGCCTTATGAAGAACCATACTAATTTGTTTGAAACTAGTTGTAATTCTTAATTTTAATTGTGGTTTTAAAGAGACTAAGTGCTACTGTTTTTTAACTTATTTACTTTAAATAAAAAATTATTTCAATCTCATTTTTTTATTAATTATTTTAATAAACCATATTTACTTCAGTCTAGTTTTTTTGGCCTGAATTCAGCACGAACTTCAAACCTAACATATATTTTTAAAATTATCCTCTGAGACATTTTAATAAGTTTACAAAGTTATAATTAAATACAAAACTCTTAAATCTTGTTAATTTCAATAGAGGGAGAAAAAAATGCTGAACAGTGCAAACATATAGATTTTAAAAGTTATGTACTTTTTATGCTAAATTTAACATTTTGAAACAAAATATCTGTAAAAAAGGTTTCACCTCAGTTTAAAATAAATAAAGCAAAATACAAACAAAACTTACGACACTGTAATCACATCACCCACATTTCCTAATATATGCCAACTACATGATAAGTGACTTGAATACAAAGCAGGATAATTTGGGCTGGTAATAAGACCTTCACGCTCTGTTAGTTCAACATCTGAACACTCTAGAGGAAAAGAATAAATGCTAGAAAAATGGCTTTTTGATCGATTCTACAAGGAATTATAACATAAATTATAAAATAAACAATAATTTCATTGCATAGGATAGTAACAACATACATTATTACAATTTAAAAATTTATTAATTTTAACATCTAATAACTCAGATTTGACTCTATCTTGAATAATTTAGCTTTACTGAGTGATCAAAATTGTAATTATATGTATGAGCAACCTGAAAGAATAGAGAAAAAAATTTAAATGCCTATAGCCGGGCTTTGAACTTCCTATAAAATGGATACAACTAACCATCAGACACAAATTTTGACTATTAAGGGTTAACTATTATAGAACTAATCATAAAACATGTCTATAAGATTTATACTCCACACACACTCAGGTAAAATTAACATTTTATTACATAAAACAACAATACATGAAATAACTGAGCTATAATCATTTATAAACTAGACAGATTTATATACAAAAGGCAGTACCATATCTTGAAATTCCTTAGTTATTTATACAGAGCCAGTGAATAAAAAAAGAGCATTATAAAATACTATAAAAAACTCATATTTATTTTTTTTAAATAAAATTTAGACAAATGTGAAACAACATTTTAATCTTTTTAAGTCATTTTAATCTTCTAAGTAAAGACATCTCTAAAGTCATCGAAATATGCATCAATTGTTAATCAACAATGAAAGAAAAAGACTTTGAATTTATATTTACAGCTCATTAGAATGTACAGTTTGGTACAAGAATAAAAGTTTGAATTTAAAATATGTAAAGAGAATATCAAAAAATTTTTACCATATTTGTTAGGATGATTTTTAACATTTTCTAGTCTAAATTTATTGAAATCATCAGCTTTTGTGAATTGTCCAAACCAAATGACTGAAAAAAAAATCATAATACATAAGTAAGATAAAATTATACATATATAACTTTATATTTATTTGGTAATGTATTTTATGAAAATATTGTGATAATTTAGTAATTAAAATATTTATTAAACTTTCTGCTTAATTCAATGCAATTAAAATATCTATTAAACTTTCTGCTTAATTCTTCAAAATTTTGTACATTTAATGGTAATCAGATAATTTCATAATGAAAGTGAATACTAGAATAATTTATGACAAACACAAATTCATTATATAACTTTTAACCTAATGCAGCAATATTTACAGATGTGAAAATAAAAATCAAATATGTAGAACTTTGCAAGGCTATTCGTTGAATAGAATTAATCTATTGTAATTTTTGCAACTTATAAATTTATACTTTAATTAAGGTAAATTAGGCTTATTTATTTTTAATTACTGATGGTGAACAGGAATATATAGATAATCTGATGCTGTATAGCTTTATTTACAATTGGAATTCAGTGCTTAATATTTTGAAACTATTAACTCATAAGAAATAGATCATATTATCTAGATATAAAGAAAATAAAAAATGTAATAGTATTTATAACGTTTGACAACACCAATCAATAATCTGAAACAAACAAAAAAACACAACAACAACAACAACAACAAAAAACACAGCCATGTTTTAGAATGTTCAGTTAAGTATACCAATATAATTAAAGAAGTCACCAAATTCACTGATGACCTGGGGTTGAGAAAGTTAGTTTTTCGTCAATATCTTTACACAGATTTCAACTACAGTTGATTCTCATTAAACAAACCCCATCCGGACACGATCATTTTGGTCCTAATAACTGGCTGGCGAGTAATATTAGGCTTATTCAATAGGAATTGTTTTGGTTCTTTAGGATTCGGTCTGAATAAGTCGCTCGTCCGATTAACTGGTGGTCCAATTAACCAGATTCGACTGTATGTGTTTTAGAGAAACCATTAATCACACCCATCAGATCAGTTTATTGTTTTCAATAACATAAAAAATAAACAGAGCTGAAAGCTTCAAATCAGCTATATTTTCAGGTGCAAAATTACACATGTCTCAGTACACAGCAAGATGTGTTTACATTACTGTTCCTTTTCTTCTATGCATCACTAGTTTGTTTTATATACATCAACCTTCTGCTTTTATTATTTTTTGCAAAATACTCATTTAATTTCTTTTCTATTTGCAATTAAATTTACATTTTAAAGGATTGAATTTCATTTGCTTTATTTCTTTCTGTGTCTTGTATAAACAATATTCACATTTTATCATCCATTCAACTTTTAATAAAATTCTACCCGTGTTTTACACGTTCATCACCACTGAACAGTACTACGAAAATATGTATTGGGATAATAAAATTAAAATAATACACCAGACTATTCATGACTTTCCATTCGTTTTCACTAAATTCAATAGAAATATTGGTTCTTTCTAAATGTTTAGAATATTAAAACAATTGCACTGTTCTAGTCATGAACTAAATGTAATTTTTTGCACGTTCTCCATAACCAATATAAATTCTATTCACCGTTTGAAAAGTAACATATTAATTTTAAATAAACGTAAACTGTATTGTAAACAACAAACATCTTCTGATAACATAATACAATTCTCTACATTTCAGGTACATATAACAAATAACTAAATAAAATATTTAAACTATCTTACCAGAAATGATGAATAAAATCTCCATGAATGAAGTTTTCAATTTCTAGGCATAGTACCATATAAATCTAAAATGAAACCAGAAAAACTCAGTCAAGTTTCAAAAGTGAACCCTTTGTTTTGCTAACCAAACCAATAAAATTCAACGAATACGCACAAGAACAAGATAAACCCCAGTATAAAGTTACGTAACAAGAATAACTTATTACAACAGATAAATTATCAATAAGAAGAATCTGACAAGTTTACAATAAACACGGAAAACTTACTTTCGTTTTGTTTACGTCTATGTTTGTAAAGACAGATAAAACCCAGTTAATCACAGAAGTAAGATTACTTAAGCAATTTTTGACTTCAATAAATAGGTAACATTATTTTTTTTATTAAAATATAAAACTTAATTTTATCAAATGAAACTCTTGATGTCTTCGTTACCTAATTTACACCTACAATGTTTTTAACATGAAAGTAGATACGAAACCTTAAGACGAAACAAACAGAAAAAAATAGTTCATCGCTAGGTGGCGGTCCCATTCTAAAATTGTGGTTAGAAAGTAAAGTAGTAATTTTAGACTTAATACTATATCAAACTTTTTAAATTTGTACCTTAATTTTTATGCATGAAATCTTTATAAATGTAATATTTTAACGGAAAAAAATTTCCTTTGCTGTGAAAGACCATATTTTATTGAATGACTGACTGGCATCACAGTACGATCGATTTTCTAGTTTTATTTTTCTTGTTGCATGAAGATGGCGGAAGATTCAAATAAAGGTGAAGTTCATGCGGAAATACTTCAAAGAGGCAATAGGTAGGTTTCATTGTAAGAAATCTACGTTTGAAAAAGATTAAATAGTACTAAATTATTTTAAATAGACAATTATATCGCTTTAAATATATATTTAAATTTTTTTTCATATTACTAATAAGTTCTAAAGATCGTAAGACTGAAACATATTCTGCTTTTCTGTA
Organism: Dolomedes plantarius; assembly: GCA_907164885.2. Taxonomy (NCBI): domain Eukaryota; kingdom Metazoa; phylum Arthropoda; class Arachnida; order Araneae; family Dolomedidae; genus Dolomedes; species Dolomedes plantarius. Next base: position 60,061,921 of record OU015490.1, read on the forward strand.
CCGGGAAGATCTGTTTTAATAATTTACCGATAGGTAAATTATTAAAATAGATTAAAATGTACAATAGTACTTGCGATTAATCTGAGGTATACTAGGGTTCTAATTTGTGTGCGTATGTGCCTTGTTCAACTGACTTACTAAAGATATTAATACTTCAATCTGACAAATATATTTGTTTCTAATTACTGTATTATTTTCAACGCCTGTACAGAAAGAAACCATTTGGAAAATATACTGATAATCAGATCAAAGTAAGAAAACCAGATATTCAATACCATTATAAATGCTCAGTTAAAAAGAAAAATATAACATGTACAAAATTCCATGAAGACATTTTACTCTAGAAAATGCATTTGGTATCATTTATCTTTTTAGGGCAGTATGATTTTAATGTATATTTTTAAAATAAATTTTTGTTATTTAAGCTAAGATGGTTTATGGAAATCTTGTTGTAAATTCTGGACAAGTTAAATACATACAATGTTTCTGAAGTTATCCTCAGGTCAATATGAAATTTTGAGAGACTTATTTCTTTTCATTTCTCATGAAAAAAAAAGTTTATAGTTGTTTTATTGAATGTTGTAATATAAAACATATGTGAAATGTCACTTAAAGATAATCTAAATCTTTATTTTATAGTGTGCTTTCAGAAAACGAAGTTATCACTTTAGTGGAAAAATGGCTTAGTTCACAGCCTTTAAATCAAGTTGATGACATTATTAAAAAATTTGATGATCCAAAGTTAACAGAGCATGTCATAAGTATACTTTTTGAAAGGGAAAGTAAAAATTCTGAAGTAAGTTAAATACTTATTTTTCTATTATTTTTTTTTCTGTTATATTCTTATAAACTAAGTTACTGAGAATAATTAAACTGGTGTGTTTTAGTACATGTATTGATCATTTTTTCCCTTGCACTTTTTATTTCTAAATATTACTACACAACATATATAATTGAATTTCCTGTTGTGCATAATTTTAATTTTTTGATTTGAAGTCTGTGATAACATCTGTTATGAGTTGAAATGAGTATAAAATAAATTGCTCTTTCAAGTCATCTTGTGAACAGTAATATTCTAACTTTCATTTCTGAATGTGCTTCTAGTTTATAAAATGAATTTAAAATTTTATCAGTTTTTACAAAGTGTAAAGCAGTAATAATCACATATAATTTACTTTTAAATGTTGAAGTAACAAATGAAATAAAGTAAAATCAATAAAAATCCAAATAGAGAAATCCATGAATTAGAATAAAATTTAATTTGCATGATATCCTCACTGCTGTTTTTTTTCTTCTTGAAAGTGTGATGGGACATCTAAACATGCTATGATTAATGAATGTACGGTACTTACGTATTATCCCGTCGACCATTTTCAACAAACAAAACCTGTCGCCAAACAGCCACATTAGATTTAGCACCATGAATGGTTAAATAGTGTATTATGCCTGGTGCTCTCTACCAGAGAAGGATACGCCACCGTGGAGGTCATAGGAGGGGAACCCATGGTGGTCAGTCTGTGTTGGGGAGTTAGAGAGAGACAGACAACATAGTGCTAAAAATTAATGAGAATATTTTAAGAGCAACTATCCTTAAACTCTAAGTGAAAAACTCTAAGTTGCTCTATCAAAGAGCAACTATCCTTAAACTCTTTGTGTGTGTGTGAGGAAGTTGGTCACCGAATAATTTACTGTAAAACACCAATATCGAATGAATTTGATTCGCTTTATGTAGGAAATAAAAAAAATACTTTAATAATTTTAATGTTAATTTTATGTTTTATTATTTTAATTAGTATTTAGATATTTGAAACCCTCTATTTTAAAAGTCAGATTCTAATCCACACTATTATATTAAATTGACATTTAATTCACTGTAAACCTATAATTAAAATTAATTAATACATTTCAGCATTTTTTTAATGCCAGGGTACCACAACTTTGAATATACTCCACTGCATGCTGTACCATAGAAGGCAGGTCCCAAATTTGAATAATTTTTTCTAAAAATGCGAGGGAGGGGGGAATAGAGAAATAGAAGTTAACTTGTATTATTCTTTTTTCAATAAAAAATAAGATAAAATAAAAGGTTTATCAAGGATAAGTTGGGGTTATATAAAACCAAGGTGAATATCTGATCAGTATGTTGTGAAGTCACGCTACCTATTCTTGGAGCTAAATCTTAGTTTGTTGACAGTGTTTCTTTAGCAAAGATGGTCGATGGGATAATACAGCAGTACTGAATGTACAAATAGTAACTATAGTTAGATAAGTTTCAGCTATCATTTAAGAACTAAATATATTGAGCTAAAGTGGATATGGTTTGGTCATTAGTGGGTTAGTGTAGAGGAAACTCTTGGTGCATAAACACATACCTAAGTGATATCCAGATTTGTCAAATTTTGGTGGTGGTTTATCAATCTTTACTTCATATAATGCAATCAAATTGTCTAAAGAGTTAAATTTTGATTGCAATGAAGCTAGGTTCAGACTATTACAAGGCTAACTAATAGATCAGCTGTTCATAGATACTGTAACTGATGAAGTAGGATTTCACAAAAATTTCTATATTTCCTGAGAATAACTAATTTTTGTCTAAAATATTTTGGGGATTATTTAATAGTTCTTAGTTTAAATTACTGTAATAAGATTTTATTTTCTATTACAAAAATGGATGAAACTTTTAGTTCAAGTATTTCAATCTGTAAGAGCTGCTGCATGTTATCATACTTTCTTCTAATGCAATAATGAAATAGCTAGGTTACAGAAATTTTATTGATGTTCTTGACTGATTACAAAAATATACAGATATTTCCCCTTAAAATGTTAGATTAAAACAATGCAAAATATGCTCTTTCCTTCACAAGAAAATGGCTTGGAAAAATCTGTATTTAGAAACTGTAGTACATAAATATATGATTTACAGTATTTCATATTTACCTTTAACAGAATGTTGTATTATGATGACAACCATATGTTATGTTAGCACAATGTAGTTAAAGAGGGAACAATTCTAATTTTTTTTTGGCATGTTGTTAGTTAAAAATTTACTTATGTATAAAATTACAAAAAAAAATTTAGTATTAATTATATTTTGATTGTGTTCTCTGAAATTTTCAGAATGGACATCCTTACACTCTAATTTTTTTTTGGCATGTTGTTAGTTAAAAATTTACTTATGTATAATATTACAAAAAAAAAATTTAGTATTAATTATATTTTGATTGTGTTCTCTGAAATTTTCAGAATGGACATCCTTACACGGTACGGTTTCATGTGTATCGTTTTAATTCATCCCAGCCTGAGGTACAAGATGCTGATGGAGAACAGCACATAAGTACTCAATGGATTCTACCAACTGAAGATTTTCATGGTTTTTGGGAATCACTTATATACGAGGGTGATATTAAAAGTGATGTAATTATGATTTGTATATTCGTGTTCATTAAAAAATTTTATTCTGATATGAGTGTATTAGTAGAATGTTTTATTTACATTTTACTGCATTTATTAAGTAGTTTTCACTAGCCAAATATATCATTGATTTTTTTTTAAATTTATTCCAGTTTATATATATATCATTCAAGTTGCTTACTTTTCTGATTTACTGTTTTGATCATTTCAAAAATAAATAAATTATAAAGAGACTCATTCTGATCTATGTAGGATTTTTCTGCAAAAGGATATTGATCTTTGATGTGACGTATGTTAGCTATCTAAGGATTAGTATAAAGTTATTTATGAAATATTACCCATTGCAAGTTACTGTTTAAAATGCAGTTTTATTGTGCTACATGTGGGGAGAGGAAAGGTTAAATTTTCATTATATTTTTATAGGAGGCCTAAATATTAATTTGAAGGTATTAAAATTTTCATATAACATAGGTGTAAGTCTATTTTAGAGTAAAAAGTAATTTAGAACTAAAATTTTGAATTTCAAATGTCCTAACTACTATTATAAAAATTGACCGTAGTACTCCAAATCAAACCTAATTGCTAATATCCTAGTTTGATTTTGATGACATTATTAGTTCTAATTTTTTCTTTCCTGTAAATAAAATGTACACTCTAATTTTTTCTTAATTATATTTGTATTTAGTGAAATTAAACATTTTGAAATTTATTCTCTGTGCTGACATATGTAATTTTTTTTTCCAGCTTTTGAATTATGTGTCTACAGCTTTGCATTTTTCAGAAAAAAAAGTTGATTCCAATGTCATATCTTGGAACAGAATAGTTCTTCTTCATGGTAAATTTTAAAACTTTGATTTTACCTTTTGTCTTTTTATTATTTTAGTTCGTTAAAAATATTTCAGACTCACAATGAGGAAGGGAGGGAAAAAGGAGATTTCTTGAGGATAACTCAATGTACCCTTTTTCAATATTTTATCTACCTCATAAAAAAAAAATTAAAAATTGAGAGTCCAAGATACTTTAGTTTAGCCAAAATTCAGTAATGTGTTGAACTCTGATTCGAATACTATACAGGGTGTTCCAAAATTCGACCGACAAATTCAGATGGTTGATAGTAGGCATCAAGACAATGAATAATCACATAGGAATGTATGACCGAAAACACAAACCTGATGCTGAAGGGCTCTGTTTACTTAATTGGACTGTACCTCTTGCCAAGCCCACTAGATGGCCAGAAATATTGCATTTTTCTGGCGGAGGTAGAAAACTCAAAAACAAAAACATTTCTGCATCTTTGTTTATCCTCTAGTTGACCAGGTTTGTGTTTCCAGTCATACAATCCTATGTGAATCTGTTTTGTTTTTGAGATTTCTACCTCCTCCAGAAAAATACAATATTTCCAACCTTCTAGTAGGATTGGCAAGAGGTATGGTCTGATTAAGTAAACAGTACCCTTCAGTGTCAGGTTTGTGTTTCCGGTCATACATTCCTATGTGATTATTATTCGTCTTGATGCCTACTATCACCCCTCTGAATTTGTCAGTCAAATTTTAGAACACCCTGTATATCAATGAATTCCTTGCCACAGCAATGTACCAGATAACTAACTAGCAAATTGTCTTGCTAAAGAGGGTTATAGGTTACCATAACCCCTATCTCCGAGCTTTTGCTGAAATAGACAAAAAATTCAGGGATGCAGTTGGCAATGTGCATAAACTGCAGACTGCAGGTAGTCTTAAAACCAAACCAAAACTCTCCTCTAACTAGCAAAAGTGTACTGAACTGCTCTCTCGCCCTATCCCTCGGGATCTTGCAAGACTCATTGCTGCTGCAAATTTTAAAAAAGTGACATCTCATGGCTTTTTTACGTGGATACCTGCACTGCATCAGCATTTTGTCTTATCCTGACTGCTCCCTTTGTTTTGCTTACAGGTTTTAAACACCTTTTAACGTGTTCTTCTCAAGACAAGCACTTAAAACTTTTGTTGCAGATTTTTATAATATAGCTGACTTCTACTGGGCTGCCTATGGGGAGGTATGGTCACTGGATGTTCCCCGATATAGGAAAAAGAAAAAAATAGTTTGGCCAAAGTTTTGTGAGAATGGATAGTTTTATATATCAAACTGTTATAAATATAAGATTCTTATCCTTTACCCTGACATCCAGAAATGTATAAAAGTATGAAAGAAAAATTTAATTACATGTTACCATAGAGTCATATGTTTATATTAAAATCAAGCTTTCATTTGGGAAAGTTGGTTATTTTTATTTGTTAGGTATCCTAAGGATTAGCTTAGGGTTATTCATGAAATATTGCATGTTGTAAATTACTGTTTAAGATGTTGATCTCACCAAAGAAGTTCCTAAAGAGTAATTTTAACTAGCTTTAAGTCATTTTTCTTGCTCTGTACTAAATTTTTTTAAATTTCTAAAATTTGTATAAATGTATACATATACCCATGCAAGTTAAAGTTTTTGATGGATATTTTAGAATGTGTAAGTCGTTTTAACTATTTATGTTTATTTGTATGTTTTTAGGACCACCAGGAACTGGTAAAACATCCTTGTGTAAAGCTTTAGCTCAAAAAATCAGCATACGATTTTCATCTAAATTTCAATATGGTCATTTTGTTGAAGTGAATACACATAGCTTGTTCTCAAAATGGTTTTCTGAGGTATTTTTTAAATATTTTATAAAAGCAAAATTATATATGAAAATTCTTTTGCAATCAAAAATTTCCTAAAACTGCTGTAGCTCAAAATTTAAAATTAATCTGTTTTTCAAAATTTACAGTAGTTTCCTCTGTTTGCAAATTATACTTATATTTTAGAAATTAGAGTAATGGAGCACTTGGATAAGAAAAAAAATAATAATTCATGTGTGGGAGATTCAGAATGTATTATGTTTATGAATTACCCATTAAACTAGGTTATACCCTAAGGTACGAAATTTTGGTGAACGTTTAATTTATATTACTAGTTTTTATTAACAAAATTGTTTCTAATATCCTTAACTGACTTTTATTGAAAACTCTAATCTTTCACTAAAGATAAAATTTTCCTTTTTATAGCACTTTTAGATTATGTATGTTGTATTAATTTTAAATATATTGTGGTAAAGCAATTGTTGGGCAGTGTCAATTATTCGAAATTTAAATGAACAGAAAAATTTGTCAAACTGATCTGTTATGTAACTTTTCTTTTAATAGAGTGGAAAATTAGTAACAAAGATGTTTCACGAGATCATAAATATGCTGGAGGATCCTAAAGTGCTTGTTATAGTACTTTTAGATGAGGTATGTTGCTTTTATATGTGGTTAAGTTTAAATTTATTTTGATAAAGATTGTATCGGGCAATATGAATTACTTAAAATTTATTTTGTTACAATTTCTGTCACTTAAACTGGTAAATTAAAACTTGTTCTTTGTTTGTTCCAATTTTCCTTAAGTTTCCCATTTAAGAGAATCAAACTTTGAACTGAAATAAAATATCATACTTTTAAAGATGTATACATGGAAAGTTAACACAAGTGGTTTTACATGTTTTAAAAACAACAGAAGTCTAGAATTTTTGTTTAGGTTCATTTGCATCTAAATTATTTTTTAGAATAATTTTTTTTTTTTTAAACCTGACATGATGAATACATAACACCAATAATGTAAATAATTCAACATGAAATAATACGTATAAAGAGGGCATAGACAGCCAAATAAATTAACAGAAAACCTACCGAGCATTGAAAAATTTTATCTTTTAATAAAAGTTAAAATTTTTCAATGTTTACAGTTGCAACAAATCCTCATACTGAAAACAGACAAATATAACTAAAATTGAATAAAGTAAGATAATTATTAGCAGGAAGAATGCAGACAAAAATAAACCGAAATCATGCACTTAGGGTTCAACACATGATAATGCAAGATTCTGTAGCAGTAAAGAAACTAAACCATATAACGAGGCAACCGACTAGTCTCTTCATCAGGAGGCCTAACCAAATCAGTTACCTCAAGGGGGAACTTTCTGAATAGGATGCAGTTATAACCAAAAGACATCCCAATGCCCCGAGATCCCCATTGAAACAGATAGTTCCGCCTTGAGGTAACTGATTTGGTTAGGCCTCCTGATGAAAAGATTAGTCGGTTGCCTCATTATATGGTTTAGTTTCTTTGCTGCTACAGAATCTTGCATTATGGTGCATTGAGTCCTAAGTGCGTAATTTCGGTTTATTTTTGTCTGCATTCTTTCTGCTAATAATCTTGCCTTGTTGAATTATTTAATTTTAGTTATATATGATGAATACATGTTATTGATGAATTTCTTCATTAATGTGAGAAATTTGAAATTATTTCCATTGTTATTAAAGAATCAGGTATAATTAAAAATTAGAACTGTGTCACCTCTTTTGGCTAATTGTTTTACCTATTTCATACAGAAAAATTTTAACTAAGACTAGCAAGGAACTGTTACAACTATAGGTGATGGGGACAATGCCTAATTCTTTTAGACTACAGCATTAATATTGTAGTTTAGTAGAATTAGGCACATTTAAAGCTTTATAATTATGGGGTTTGTTTTGAATGCTTTTTCTTTACGAACACTTAAGGCTATTGAGTAATATTCTTCATTTACCATATGCATTCCTTCATGAGGATAGCATACTTTGCTATGTTGCTATGTGCAACCTTGCTATGTTGGTAAGAATGAGTACCTAAACTTTGAGGAGAATATTAGCTCCTGCACTTAAAGACTATCATGTTCAACAAATGTCAGTCCTTTTGAGCATCTGTCAAATCACATTAAAAGCCAGTTCAGCATTTTGTTACATTAAGGAAATTTCTGATATGATAATTGCCTTGGTTTGAATATTTCAAGACAATGTTAATGACTAATACTATAATGCTGACACAATATGGTTATGCCATTTACTGATTGTGTGATCCTAGCATTCTGACTAAGTTCTACAATTGCATGCCAGAAAAGAGAAAGCATATAAGGCTAAAGATACTGATTTTGTTAAAGTGTCTTCACAAAATTGCACCCAAATAACCAACTAATCAATCAAGATATAAGTTCATTAATAATAAAATTTAAGGATAACAAAGTATAAAGTTCTTAAAAAAAGAGTGTCATTTCAGTAAAGTTAGATTTTTTTTATTTCATCACAATGCAAAATCATTGAAAATTTAACATTTTAGGAAAATAGAATAGCGAAAGCTGTGCATTTTGGGGATTTTTTTTCAGTCAAAATTGTTCAAATCACATTTCTGCTTTAGAGGAATACTGCATTTTTTCTCTATCTTTGTATTATATTATTATTTCGATATTTGTTATTTTATGTTCAACTGCTTGTTTTCTGTTAAGTTTTGTGCTTCTACTTTTCTCTAAAACTTTTGTAGAAATTTGGCTTTTCAGCCCATGATTCTAATACATCTGCAGTCTGTCCTAGTCCTGTAGCAAGTTATGTAATGAAAATATACAAACACTAGCTAAATGGACTATTAGCTACATTATTTAAATTTAATAGTTGGTAGAGTATCAGTTTATACATAAATGATAAACTATTATGTAAATGATCAAATTCAAAACCTATTTGTAATATATAATAAAAATTGCTAAAGTACTGCAAATATATTTGCAACCTTTAATTTTACAATCATAACATAAATCTGAATACAAGAAATAAACTGGTGTTTTTCTATTGTTTTTTATTGCAATACAGTTTAGTTTTGTTCATATTTTGTGTACATCTATTGAATTTCCTGTAATATTTCTTAGGTTGAAAGTCTTGCCCGCTCACGTGCATCAGCTTTAAATGGAAATGAACCCTCTGACGCTTTGCGAGTTGTGAATGCACTTCTCACTCATTTAGATATGATTAAGAGGTTCTTGCTTTTTATTTTTTATTATTTGCTTTTTTATCTGAATTATCTTATTAAATATAGGTTTTGAAAGTAATTTGACTTAAGAGCAGTAGTAGGTAAAGTGTTAGCATATAGCAAAATCTGGTAATCGTGTTATCCTGGCAACCAAAATGTTGGTACCAACTAGGCAAGTTTGTAGCAAATAGTAAATGTTATCTAATATAACATTTGACTGCCCAAATAGTAATGAATAATAATTACCCAAATAATAATTATAGGAAAAAAATAATTACTAACTACTAATTAATAATTATTATAATGTTATAATAATTAATAAATAATTACTAACAGTATTACTATTAAGTTTAACCAAAATGTTGGTACAAACTAGGCAAGTTTGTAGCAAATAGTAAATGTTATCTAATGTAACATTTGACTGCCCAAATAGTAATGAATAGTAATTACCAAAATAATAATTATACAAAATAAATAATAATTACTAACTACTAATTAATAATTAATTATTATAATGTTATAATAATTAATAAATAATTACTAACAGTATTACTATTAAGTCTAACCAAAATGTTGGTACAAACTAGGCAAGTTTGTAGCAAATAGTAAATGTTATCTAATGTAATATTTGACTGCCCAAATAGTAATAAATAATAATTATAGGGAATAATAATTACTAACAGTATTACTATTAAATAGTATTACTATTAAGTTTAACCAAATTGTTGGTACAAACTAGGCAAGTTTGTAGCTAATAGTAAATGTTATCTAATGTAATATTTGACTGCCCAAATAGTAATAAATAATAATTATAGGGAATAAATAATAATTACTAACAGTATTACTATTAAATTTTACCAAAATGTTGGTACCAACTAGGCAAGTTTGTAGCAAATAGTAAAATTTATCTAATGTAACATTTGACTGCCCAAATAGTAATAAATATTAATTACCCAAATAATAATTATAGGAAATAACTAATAATTTCTAACTACTAATTAATAATTATTTGGGTAATAAATAATAATTATAGGAAACTTACCTTTCATAGAAAAATACTATGTTGGATGAGTGCTTGTATATTGTTTTATGTATAAGAAGTTCATTAATTGGTATGACTTCCCTTTTAAGCGGTCAAATAACATAATTTGAAATACTTGCTAGACAATTTATGCAGACTCTATTTGGCAAGTTTTGGGAAGCATGAAGGTCAGTGGAATTACACATAAGTACCAAAGCTCTTGTAAATTATCTACTGTACCAAAAAAAAAATTCAGTTATAATTACTAAATTCTTGTTGTTATAGCATCATATGATTGTGAAACTAGTGAGTGTCACTTTGTACTGTTAAAATAGGGAACTGCAGGAATAAAAGTAAAGGTGAAATATGGGGGCAAGTAGTGGTATATTTTTCGCATGTTTTTTTCAATACTGTACATTTATTTTCCCACTGTACTTTATGTATGCTACTAACCTAGAAAAATTTTCTAATATGTTATGTTTAGACTAAATCTTTTTTTTTATTATATATATATATATATATATATATATATATATATATATATATATATATATATATATATATATATATATATATATATACAGTCAAACCTCCATATATCGAACTTCTCTATATCGAAATTTTCTATATATCGAACTCTTAGCAAATCTCCATGTTCATTACATAGAAAAACTGTTTCCATATATCGAAAAAATCTATATATCGAAAATTTTTTTCAAGACATATTGGGAGATTTCATTCTAGTTTAGAATATAATCTCCCAATTTTTGGCGTTTGAAACAATACGTCGTAGACTTCAATTCACGGAAATGTCCCTGATGAAGTTTTTAGTGGACTGAATAAATGCGAACATTTCTTTGATGAAATTTCTGCAAAACTGGCTGTTCAGCAAGATATTCGTAGTTTTTTTTAAAAGAATGTAACTGTGATCATTGTAACCACTGTCTGGATTATTGTTTTTTAAAGGGTATGTAGTACTCAATAAATCTTTCATATTAATTAATTTTTTTGTTATTAACTTTCATTTGATGTGATTCGCATATAAATTGGAAATGGAGGTTCGTATACGAAACTCCATTATGAGTTTTAGGAGAATTATGATAAAACTAAGATTTTTTTTTAGTTATTAACTTTCATTTGATGTGATTCACATATAAATTGGAAATGGAGTTTCGTATATGAAAATTAGCTTTAATTATTATGTTTTAGGAGAATTATGATAAAACTAAGATCAATTCTATATATCGAATTTTTTTCCGGCACTTTGCTACTTCGATATATGGAGGTTCGACTGTATATATATATGAGAAGACTTTAATGTTTCTTGTCTGTTAATTAAAGTCTATGCATTTATTTATTTCTATTATTTCTGGGAGAAGAAAAAATATTCTCACAGGATATTTTTTACAATTAAAGGACAAAAAATTAATTTATTTTCTTAATATTAAAGGTATACAAGAAAGTGGTAATCATTATCTCTCTATATATAAAACAGTTCCGTAACTGACTGACTGACAGATAACGCACAGACCAAACCGCTGGACCTAAAGGGCTAAAATTTTGCATGGCGATTCATCTTATAGTGTAGGGGTGCACTAAGAAAGATTTTTGAAAAATTCTTCTTAGATTTTTTAAAATTAAATTTATAAGCTGTTTTTGTAACATTCTTTAAAGTTTGCATTTAAAATAACAATCTGAGGGTTATAAAATTTATATCACGAGAAAGATCATAAAAATTCCTTTAAAATGAAATCTTTTTCGAATCTTTACCTTGATTTTCTGATTTTTTATGAATTTTTAAAGATTAATTTTTAGAATTTAATTTATTAAATGTTATCACGTGGTTTCTTTTCTTTTTGTGATACTTTAATTTTGCGTCACGTGCATAACAATGAAGTAAATTGAAAAAAACAATTTTTTTTTCCTTTCTAATGTGGCAGACGATTGGACATTATCCAAAAAATATTAAAATCAAGTAAAAGAAATGTTCCTTGAACTGTACTATATTAACTGCACTATTATATTCTTTAGTATGTTCTTTTAGATTTAATTTCAATATTTTCTTCTACATTATTTTTTCTATAAAAATATCAGTTACGATTTTTTTATAAATATATTTTTTGTTTTCTTTTGGCATTAATTGCATACATTGACCGTTGTATTTAATTTGAATGTACTCTGTAGCGAAACACGGGTATTCAGCTAGTAATAAATAATCACTGATTAAATAAATATAAAGAATTTTGCATAGTTTAGCTGATATCTTGCTTGCTATATATGTATTCACAAGTGCATTTAATTATTATTTGCACTGTTCTTTTGAACTGTTTACATAAAAATTTAAAACATTAATAACAGTGAACTTAAATTCTTTTGCATTTATTATCATCATCTTCTATTTGGGTTTAGAAACACTGTTTTATAGATGCTTAGATATGTTATAATGTATAAAAATTGTTACAATATTTTTAGGTACCCAAACGTTTTGATTCTAACCACATCTAATATCACTGAAGCTATTGATGTTGCCTTGGTTGATCGAGCAGATATAAAACAATTTGTTGGTTTGCCATCAGTAGAAGCTATTTATCAAATATATTGCACCTGTATTAAAGAGCTTCAAAAGGTGAGACCCATTATTTATATATATATTTATTTTAAGTCAGGTTGACCATAGGAGCTCAGTAAGTCCCCAAAACATCAGAAAAATAACAAAATTATTTTTTCTCTTGTCTTTAATATATGCTTCTGAGTTCTATAACCTTTACAGTTGATTGTTAGGGATGTTATTTTGGTGATTTATAAAACCTGTACAAAACAATGAAATTATAAATTGAAAACCACTACAAATGGACCTTCAAAGTAAATTCTTCCATAGTAAGCCACAGACACAGAGCACTTTTATGTGTTAAATATTATGCATGTAAGCTGAGATTAATTTATTTTCTTAATAATAAAAACATGAAGGAAAATCAAATAACTTGGGTAAATGCTAAACTTCTTGAAATTTAGGTTAGAATAGTAACTGTATAATACAACAGTAACTAGTACAAAATATTAAGGATGCATTAACATTGATATAAAAGATTTGAATCATGTTGACATTAAATAAGAAAAACAATCGCAGCAATATCTAAGTAATAAATTCAGTATTAATCAATATACTAAATCTATATATATAAAACAGTTCTACAACTGACTGACTGACAAATAAAGCACAGAACAAACTGCTGGACCTAAAGGATTGAAATTTTGCATGGTGATTCTCTTTATAGTGTAGGGGTGCACTAAGAAAGATTTTTTTAAAATTCTTCTTAGATTTTTTAAAATTAAATTTTTAGCTGTTTTTGTAACATTCTTTAAAGTTTGCATTTAAAATAATAATCTGCAGGTTATAAAATTTATCTCACGAGTAAGATCATAAAAATTCCTTTAAAATGAAATCTTTTTCGAATCTTTACCTCCATCTTTAAAGATTAATTTTTAGAATTTAATTTATTAAATGCTGATCACATGATTTCTTTTCTTTTTGTGATACTTTAAATTAAATTTGCATCATGGGCATAACAACAAAATAAATTGACAAAGAAATTTTTGTTCTTTTCTTTCTAATGCGGTAGACAATTGGACATGATCCAAAAAATATTAAAATACAGTAAAAGAAATGTACCTGAAACTCTACTATATTTTTTAGTATGTTCTATTAGATTTAATTTCAATATTTCCTACATTATTTTGTGTATAAAAATATCCGTTACGATTTTTTTATAAATATATTTATTATTATTATTATTATTTCTGGCCATTAATTGCATACACCATTATATTTGTTATAAATAAGTATATATATATATATATATTTTTTTTTCCGGCATTAACTGCATACATGGACCGTTGTATTTAATTTGAATGTACTCCGTAGTGAAGCACGGGTATTTAGCTAGTATAGTTATGCTTTGCTACACATCATAATAACTCCCCCCCCCCCCAAAAAAAAAAAAAAATTAAATAAATAAATAATAATAATAATTAAGGTATTTCTCTTAGAGACTGTTTAACATAATTAATTATTTTATTTCCGTAATAGCCAAGTAAAGATATATTTGCTGTTATAATTGTTCGATTAATTTTGACTATTTAAATTTATCTGAGCTTTTCAATTCTGTTATTATAGGTTTCTTTAAGTGTTTCAGCTTTTATAAAAACTTTTTCTATGTGCTGTTTGTTGAAGTATTACTTCTCTCTCTGCTGCTTCATCAATTTGGGGCCTAATGTTGAACTGTGATTTTTCACTTTTGTACTAGATGGAATGGCAGGCCTTAACCATGTTACATAACTGTAGGCTAATATAATAGAGGAATTTTACATATTCAAAGACACGTAATAAGAATGATCAATCTAATCTGTTGGGAATTAAAGATGATCTCATTTGATATTTTGATACTCAGCAAATACGTTGATAATTTTTTTTATGCTAAGGAAAAGTATTATGTATACTCAATAAACAAAGCTTCAACAGTTCGGGGTGACGCTAAAAAGAGTCAAAGAAATAAAAAAACTAAAACACTTTCAGGACTCTTTAAGTTGTCCTGCCACCATACTGCCTCTCCCAAATACATGTTTCAATCATTAGTCACAAAATTGCATAAATTGCTCACGTATGCTCGCACACATACAGAACTGGAGCAACTTCTTCTGCTTTATATTTTATGATTTTCTACTGGAACTATTTTACTATGCGATGTTACCAAAAAGTAAAGGTACAAATACTTGAATCACCTAATAGTTTGTCTAAAAAAAATTTCTGTCAAAATATTTATTTTGAAATAGAAGGAAAATTTTATTTTGCTTCTGTTTCCTTTTCAGAAATTTGAAGACCATAACCTTGTTAATTCAGTGAACAATTTTTTAAATGCTTCACTTGGTCAAGGAGCTTTGTCAGATAAAAGTCACAGAAAAATGATTTTATAATCTCATAGAGACCTACATCTAAATTTGCATGGGTATAAACATTCCTTAAATTTAGATTCTATTTTTAAGGATCTGAAAATTCTTTAAATTTTCCAAGTACACTTTAAGAACTGCTCATTTATTATTAAATCCATACTAGTTTTGAAATCAGGGTTTCACACAGCAGTATACATTATAAATTTTACATATTTTATTACAACCTCCAAATAATTTTGTAAGTACATTTGGTGTCTAGCAATTCAGTATTGCTACAATTTTTCTTTTTTCCTTCCCCCCAAAATTAATATTCAGTTGGTATTAATTAGTAAGGAATATGGAAAATACAATAGAAAAATGACATAAACTGTCTTACTTAGCTTCCTTAAAAATTTATATGTATATTAAAAACTGCTGAAAATCATCATTAAATTTAGTGTTTAAACTTAAAAGAAAAAAAAATTGGTGAATGGTTTCCCATGAAAGTAATTTTAAATTTCTAGGAAAATAATATTAAGAGAAATTCAGTTATTTTCCCAGGAAGTTCATCCAAACAACAAAAGTTTATAGATGCCCAAAATTGTATTGTTTATTGAAGTATCCCATTAACTGCAATCTTATGTCTAACTAGGAAATGCTGTCTTTTTGTTAAGTGGTTTGTTTTCTTAATTTGGAAATTTGTGAGTTAATACAGGGTGCGGCAGAAAGAACGTTCCGAGGGTATAAATAAATAAATAATAATAAATAAATGAACTTTTTTATTTTTCTCAGGTATAAAAGATTTCTTTCTCTATCTTGCTTTGTAATTTTGTTATTGACATTCCAAATCAGAACACTATTTCTGCCGCACCTTGTAGAAGTTTTACATCCGTGTTTGTGTATATACTACATCCAAAAATGAAATGATTATAACTGAAATTATCCCTTATTAGGACAAAATTTTATAGTTGTTTGATTTTGTTGTTGTTAATTATAAAAACAAAAAAAAAAATTGTTTTGTTTTCAAAGGAAATATGTGGTATTTAGGTTTCCTCTAAAGGCCTGAGGCAGATATATAATTTCTTTATCCTTACAGCTTCCATTTTATAGTTATTCTTATACCATTTTGGAAAGGTAAAATTATAAAGAAAACACCTTTATTGATTTTTTTCAGACTGAGATAATTATTACTGGAGATTATCGTCATTCAAGCTGGTTACAGGGTAAAAGTGATTCACATGAAAAAACAGTTGTTAGAACTGCAAAGCTCAGAGCTGTAGCTGAGTAAGTCATTTTAAATGTGTTAAATCTATGTTGCAAGTATCTAATTTTATTTTTATCAGCATATTCATGATTATAAATTATTTCTTTAAAATGTGTATTCTAATCCATTAGATTTTGTTTAACCCTTCAGTGAACGCACTCGTGTACAGAGTACAATATTTTCATAATTTTAAATGGTTTGTTTTTACCTGTAAGGTTTGAATGTCCTAAGTAGTTTCTATTTATAGCTACCCCCTTTGTAATGCAGGTATGATTTTCTGACCCTTGTATTCCTTTCCATTCATTGGTAGTCATGATTTGACTGTGGTAAACCAATGATTATACTGGATTACAATACAACAAAAACATGAGTTGATGTGCTCTATCAAATGTGCAGCTATTACACGGTATCTCGCATATCACAAAGATGTAAAATCTTATTGTTTTTTAGGATTTTGGACATAATAGGAATCTATTTACAAGTTGTCCTTAGATTCAATAAATCAGACAGTTTTGAAATAAGGCGATTGTATCTGCATTCTTTGACCTTTAATTATAAATATATCTCAATATTATAAATATTTTATATCTTGTCATAAAATGCAGAATTATTATTTTTAATTTGAAAAAAAAAGTTTATTACAAAAGGAATAATCAAGGTTGAAAGAGACATTGCACTTTGTGCCCTGCACGCCTGCTGGTGTTCCTAAAATTGGCGAGCCCGCTGAAAGGTTAAGACTTAATTTCTCAGTGTTCCTCTTTAGGGAAAAACAGAATATCTGTAATCTCAACCTACAACAACAACAAAAAAAAAGTAAACATTTTTACGTTATAAATATTTGATACTCTTATCAATAAAAGTTTTGAAAATTTAATTATCTGCAATATTTGAAATTCTGAATTAGCATAACTTAATCCAGATAGTATATTTATAAAGCTTAAATGTTTTGTGCATAGCACAGGAAACTGTTCATAGTTAGATGCATATAAATAATTCTGCATATTGAAAGCCTTTTTTTAAATTTTGTTTAACAGATTTATCTATTTAGACATTTATATTATATATGTATGCATGTGTGTATGTGTGTATATATATGTTTATGTGTGCATATATACAATTTCCTTATGGTATATTTAGCTCTCTAGTAACAACATTAAAAATTTTAACACTGAAATATTTTTTCATTTAAGAATCTAAAAATTTTAAATCCAAATATTTTATACCCAAATATTTTTGCATTTTGTTGTTAACATTAATTTTTATGCCTTAGACCAGTGGTTCCCAACATCTTTCAGCTGGCGACCCACCTTTCCTTATTGGAATATCTGCACAGTCCATCAGTCCATGGTGGAGTAAAAAACCTTATTTGCATCGTATCCCTTCCTTATGTATATATAATTTACCATCAAATATTGCAAATATATATATATATGTGTGCTTTTTTGGAATAGAGATTGATTATTGATAAACAATTTGTGTTCTGATTTGAAAATGGTTGACAAAATATAAGCACTTTGTAGCAAAACAGTTATTTATTTAACAATAGATATATGTTTGCAATATATGCAACAAGTGATTTCATACTCACTAACAAGTGTTCCTAGGTGAAGATAAAAACTACAATTATAAAAGTACACAAAGACCATTTTAATAGTTTTAGGATCGAGTCACAACCCACCTGTAACCCTTCTGCGACCCACCGGTTGGGAACCGCTGCCTTAGACAGTTATTTTCTTTGCATTTCAAATTGATCATTTTTATTTGTTATTCTTATTAATACACTGAGCATGCATATGTGTGCATCTATAATTGATCTTACAAACTGTCGGATTTATTTTTAACAAATTATTTACCTGTATTTATCTACTACATCTCTTTTATTCTATGTATTTAAAAAAAAATTCTACTTTTCATTTGTAGATTATGTATTTTAAAGATTTTATTTGTGTTTATAAAGTGCTTATGACAATTATAAAATTCAATTGATTATTTCTTACAGGAAAAGTGTTGGACTTAGTGGCAGAAGTTTAAGAAAAATCCCATTCATCGCTTGTTCTTTGTTTCTTAAGGTTGGAGATATATTTTTATTTTTGAATCATTTTATCTAATTTTTAATTTAAAAATTAATTAGAAAAAATATAATATAATGATGTAATGATTATTTTCATTACTTGAATTTTTTGGCCGATCTTTTAATTTTATTATGCTAATATAGATCTGTTTTTTATAACAAAACACTATAAATAGCCTTTGTCATGTTTTCTCAACCTATTGGCGGGGACAATAATTTACTTGAATTGTCACAGTACTCGAGAAAAATTCAGAACTATGAATGGTTTTATACTAACTATTAACCACTTAACTGCTTGTTTTTTAGGTTTTTTTTTCCCAAAATATGGTTTTAAAAAAAGTCTTTTTTTTTTTCATATTTAAATGTAAGTGTAATATAAATTAAAGAAGTTTTAACACTTTCTTTACAAAAATCAACAAATTATCGTAAATTACATTTTGAACACTATGAAGCTAAAATATTCCTTCTGTGCTCTGTTTTGCACCATGACAGAAACAGTGGGGGGAAAAATTATCGTTAATGGTACATAAGAATTATATATGGGTGAGAAAATGTTACTGTGTACAAGTATATATTATGTGCTCTGTTTTCCACCTTTTTTGTGGAAACAGGAAAAAAAATTATCATTAATGGTACATAAGAATTAAATTTGGTTGAGAAAATATTATTGTAGAAGTATATATTATGTGCTCTGTTTGCACCATCATAAATATGTCCTCTGTTTTGCACTATCACAGAAACACAGGGGGAAAATGTGCTATTAATGGTACATAAAAATTATATTTGAGTGAAAAAATATTATTATACAAGCTAAAAAAAAGGCCTTCCTTGCAGTTCATTCACAAAATAACAAGCAAATATAATGAGAATAGCACATCAAAACTAATATTGTATGAAAAGTAATATGTATTTGTCATTTAGCTATCTCTATCTATAACAGTAAATAAATGTTGTAAGATCCATCATATCATTCTACTCACTAAGGATTACAAGCACAAATAACAAGAACCTGATGTCAGATGTAAAAAAACAAATGTGCTGAAAGGATATCTAAAGATAAATAGATGTTCAGGCAATATGTTTTGCTGTAAAGAAGCTGCAATAAAATTTTATCTCTTTTTTGCATTATTAATGAAAGTCAGGAAAAAATTTCTACCATTAATGGTACACAGTACAACCTCCCAAATCTGGACATCTCAAATCCAGAAACCCCCAAAAAATCCAGAATGTTTTAATAAATGGCTAATCTTACTTTTCCATTTTACCGATAGATGTCACTACCAAAATGATCTGTTTAAAAACCTCTTTTCTTTCAATGAAGTAACAGCAGTGATTTTGAAGGTTTTCAAGTATCTGGGGAAGCTGAAATAATAAATAGAATTAGTATAATGTGCAAATAAAGGCAACATTAACTTGGATAAATCAGACATACGGGAAGTGTTAGACATCGACGAAAATGTGCCGATCTTTGGTTCTCTGAGCAATTCTGAAATTATTGATAGTGTGGTAAATAACAAAGGTTATGATGACAGCAATCATGAAAGTGATTCAGAATGCGCCCAAAATGAAAGAATGTCAACGGAAGACTTGATAAAATCATTAGATAAAACATTATTAGGCTTAGAACAGCAGAATTTTATCCCGGAACATGAAATTATGGCAGTATATAGGATTCGAGAAAAAAATAATTTCTAATAAGCCGAAACTAAAGCAACAGATATTTTTGACTGAAATGTTTAAATTATAACGTAATTATATGTTCTGTATTCAGGTTTATTTAATAACTAAACCATTTGACATGTTTTTTTTAAGTGTGTTTATTTTTTTCCTAAAATTTTGTAGTGTTATTTAAAAACTTCTTGAATCCAGAAAATTCACAAATCCAGAATTGCCATGTCCTGAATGATTCCGGATTTGGGAGGTTGTACTGTATAAGAATTATATTTAAGTGAGAAATTATTATTGCACAGGTAAAAATATCATTGTTGCAGTCCACTATCAAAATAACAATCAAATGTCATGAGAAGAACAAATCAAAAATTTAAATTGCATTAAAATATGTATTAATCAGTTAGCTATCTATTTCTTAATGGCAAAAAAATCTACTCACAAAAAAAAATTACATGCAAAAGTAACAGGAACCTGATATCTATATATATATAAAAGAATGTTTGTTTGTTTGTTCGTATTTTATGCGCTGCCGTACCGTTCATCCAATTGCGATGAAACTGGGTCAACTTATTGCTTGAACTTAGGCGAAGGTTATAGACTATTTTCATCCCTCTATGACATTGCATTCCCGAATTATGTTAGAACAAGTTTGTGCGGTATCAACAGATATTTTTGTTCAAAGCCATTGTAACATTTCATTGTTGCCAATTAAATTATAACATTTCCATAAAAATAAATAGACATGAATTAAAAGCGTGATTTATTTATATATATTTTGGTGCATGCAAGAATGAATTTGATGTATTATTTTCATATACGTGGCAACGCCAGAATATTTCTTTTTTAAACTGAAAATATAAGGATGGAAAGTCATTCATTGTCAATGAATGTGTTATCTATCAATTTCATGAATTGAAACTATCCCAAGCTACCTGTTCAAACTCAAATATACTGCAGGACACGTTGACTTAGCTAGAAACACGTGCGTTTAGCCTTGACTCGATGATTTATATAACTGAAGAGACATTGAAACATAGCAGATGATTTAGTTTTGAGAAAGTAATACAATCATGAAATACATGTATATTATAATTAAGAAAGTCTGAAAGTGGCATTGAAACGTAGCAGACGATTTAGTTTTGAGAAAGAATTCCGAGCATGAAATATGTGTATATACTTTTTCTATAATAATTATCAGATTTGATGTGTTTTAATATTGAATGTGATCTCAATCCATTCAAACATTATTGATTCTTTTTCTATAATAATAAATCCATTCAAACGTTATTGACTAGCTGTAAATTAATGCTTTAAAATGCCCAAAAAGAGGAGAGCAACTTTTAATCCTGCAGAAGTAAGGGCAAAATGTTAAAGATTGTTGAGAAATGAGCAATGTGAGGAAAAAATAAACAGAAGAGCGCGAAGCCAACAGAATTTGAAATGCAGTTAGACTAATGCAAGAATCTGAAGAAAAACATTCCCAAGCTCGCGAAGCCAACAGAATTCAAAATGCAGTTAGACGCACACAAGAATCTGAAGAAAAAACATTCCCAAGAGCTCGAAAGCAACAGAATTTGAATTGTAGTGATCCGAAGCAGTGAGACTGATGAAGAAACTTTTAACGCATCGAACATACGATAGTCTTCGAACTTCAACATCGAAAGGAGAGGAAAGCGATGAACAACGACAGCACCGACAACAAGCTAACGCTATTTACAACCGCAAAAGAATTTTAGCGAAAACTTTAGAACATCATAACATGAGGCTAATCATTGAAAAAAAAAATAACAGAAAATTAATCCCAAGCAAAGCTGGGTAATAAATCTAGTCAGATATAAAAGACATGATCTAAAATGATATCTGAATATAAATAGACATTCAGCTGACAAGTGTCTTGCTGCCAAGGAGCTTAAATAAAGTTTTATAATAAAAATTTGAGCAAAACAAGATAGCCCTAGATATTTAAAGCATGTCTAAACTGTGTTCGGGTACAGCAAAACTTTACCAGACTGTTTGCCAGGCTGCTGAGTTCAGGCAAAGCAGTTAGGTAGTGTGTCGTCCCCCCCCCCCCAAAAAAAAAAATAAATAAATAAATAAAAAATAAAAAAAAACTGGGAAGCAGTGAAG
Organism: Dolomedes plantarius; assembly: GCA_907164885.2. Taxonomy (NCBI): domain Eukaryota; kingdom Metazoa; phylum Arthropoda; class Arachnida; order Araneae; family Dolomedidae; genus Dolomedes; species Dolomedes plantarius. Next base: position 60,084,290 of record OU015490.1, read on the forward strand.
CTGAAAGAAACATGTAAAATATTGTTTACAAAATAATAATGATGTAGTAATTTTTAAAAAAAATGCAAAATAGTAATGTTTTTTTCTTTTTCTCCCATAGACTACTTTAGTAACTGTTGAAGTATTTTTGGAAGCTCTCTCAAAAGCAGTGGATAAACACTGGGAGGATGTGAAGACTCTGAAGATTCATATATAGGAACTATGTTATTAGTTTTTGTAAATAGATTTTATCAGTGATTAACACACATTGTATTATTACTTCGGATATATTTAAAATAAAGGTTTTTTGTTGGCCTTTAACCTTGTTGGTTTGTTATAGCTTTAAACTATACCTTTGTTATAGATATAAAATATTTAAAATAGCAAAGCTGATACCTGAGTTTGAATAAAAGAAAAGTTAACGCAAATTTGGATTTATTTAAAACAAGTATTTAGATAAAAAATACTTCAGTAATATCTGTTCCTGACAGAGTTCATGTTAACGTTAAGAAAATGGCTACGTCCCCTGGTACAACAAAACAAGTATTAAGTAGTGCAGCTTGCTGACAACAGATAAACATGTACATGCTATATATAGTAATTGGTCTGGTAAAAATAATTTGTATATGCTTGTTCTGCTTGTCCAATTACAAAATATCACATGTTTTTACTATTTGGCCAATTCAAATCAGTTCTTGGCATAGTCGGAAGCAAGAATACATGAGATATTTGCATAAAGGTTAAGATGTTGCCATGCAGAAAAAATTTATATCGGGTAACTAGCTTAACTTTATTCCATTTAAACTTTGTTTTTACTGTAATATCTAAAATTTTTAATGCTTATTTAGTTTAGTCTTTCTTTGTCCAAGATTTTGCAATTTTAACCCAATAAACAGATTTTATTGAAATCTTAAACATGCCTTCAATTGCTGGTATATTGTTTAAATTATATTCTCATTAATGTTAGGTGAAACTTTAATATTTATTTAAAAATAATTCTCTTGTAAAACAGGATTTATTACATTTTTGTGTTGACCATTGTAAGGTAAAAAATTGCCTAGAGGTATAAGATTAAGGAAAATTTGTAGAATTATTTCTTTCTATATATGTGTATACACGCATATTCATTGCTAACATACTACTATACATACATAGATACTTTATGACTATGGAAGAACTGATAACACCTACTCTGTTGCATTAATATCTAGACATAACTCTCTTTTGCTATGAAAAAAGATGACAGTTGGGCCAAAACACACTTCTTGATAGCTTATTAGCTCTGTTTTAAACAACACATCACATAAACTACTTTGACTACTACTGTACAAAATACTGCAAGTCTCCTAAATTCAGAAAAAATGAGGTAAGGGACCCTTAAGGCTGCTGGGTAGTATCCACCCCAGCAGCCTTAAGAGTATGTGCACCCCAACTTAAATTGAAATAAATTAAAATGTTAATAGAAGTTCAGTTAAAATCGTAAAATTGTAGAAGACTTTTAAGAAAGTTGGTTTTTTCCACTTTTTCAAACTGAAACTAAAGATTCTTATGTTTTTAACAATGATATGATCCATAACAAAAATTCAATGCTATGTTTTTTCTCATTTTATTTATATTACATTTATTTTTCTCATTGTATAACTTGAATGCTACTCATATCAAATCTACTGTTATTCAGTTTTAAAAAAATCATATTTCATATTTTAAGGACCATCCGGCTGTCAATGTGCTGAGAAGGGCCTTAACTGAATTCAATTTTTACTCTATTTTAAAAGTGAAGATATTTTCTCAATAATTTATTATTTGATATGATTAAGTGGAGATATCTGAATTTTGAAGAATAGTACACACAGAGAGTAATGTAATCTACAATAAATTTTTTGCTGAATTTTTACTCCATTTTTTAAGTGATGAAATTTTCCCATCAATTTATTATTTGACATGATTAAGTGCAGCTATCTGAATTGTGAACAATGGTACATACAGAGTGATGTAATCCACACTATATTTTAGTACTTGCTGAAATTTTACTCCATTTTTTTAAATGAAAAAATTTTCCCCAACAATTTCTTATTTGATGTAATGATAAAGTGTAGATATCTTAATTTTCAAAAAATAGTACTTACAGAGAGGGATGTAATTTTTAAAATCATTGGTGTTGGGTTTCTCTCTTATCTTTAACTCTGTTCTGAAATAATAGAAATTCACATTTTTTAATCGCGATGTTTTAGAATCAGCCTTATAGTGAATTTAGCAATTATTATAGATTCTTTGGTTGAGCTCTCTTTATCCCTTAACCCTTTCGCGACGGCAGTTCCGATCACGCGCTTTCCTCTGAGGCCGGAGGTTTTTCTCGTGAGCGTACCTTCCAGGCCGGCGGACTTTTAAGCGCTAAGCCTAAATTTACGAAAAATTCCAAAATAGTAACATTTACAAACAAATTGTTACGGAATTGAGCCGCTAGAACCTGGCGGCTCTTCCAACCAAAGTTAGTTAAGATTTGGGGGCAGGAATGCCCCAAACTTTACTGATAGCTAATAGTGCAGAGTCGTACTGGCTAGCAGGGAAGGTTGGACTCTTAATCTTTAGATATAGTCAGAGCAACGCTAGCTAGCTTTGTTGTGTGATATGCAAGATGTTAAAAAGACGTACGAAGGTTTAGGTAAAATAACAAATACATTTATTTAGTAAAACGACATCAAAGTGTCTTGTTTACAGACGCACTACACAGCTCGTAGTGTTATCCTAAAAAGTTGGCTTTGTCGTGTTCTTACCGAGGTGTAGAAAAATAAAAGAAAAATAACTCACAGGTGGTCGAGGCAAAGCTTTGCTATCGTGGTAAGAAAACACTTAAGGTAGATAGCGCCTTCCTGGCACAAAAACTATCCCGTGGCTACCTGCGGGCATGCAAGGTCGAGACGACTAGAGCATCAGTGCACTGCTGGCAAGTTGGTCGCCGCTTCCTAATACGGGTCCTCGGTAGAGCCTGGCTCGGTAAAATCGCTTCTCAGCAACTATCACTCAACCACACCGTCTAATACCACAGCGAATACTACATCGAATACCCCGTCTAAGTGAACGGGCTGGGTATTTATACCGGCGTCGACCGCCGCGCTCCCTCGTGGCAGGAGAATAGCAAAGTTAATTATGCTAATTTTACGTGATGTGCGTTGACGTCATTCTTAACTGATGGTATGGCGTCATCGTTGGATGAATGACGTCGTTCGGCTGGCATATCGCTGGTCATGACGCAACTGGCGTCTGACGATGCTTACACATTGCTGTGGAGGTGGGAAATGATGTAAATACATCGCTCCTGCTACGTGGCTGGAAGGTTAGGGGAAGAAGAGGAAAGCTAATCGGGATTTTCCCTAACAACTGCCCCCCCCTTTACAGAAATGAGCACCAACACATGCACGTGGTTAAGTTACATGTTTTGCAAAACAATAAGGGTAAGTCGCTTGTATAAACATACAATAAATATTCTGTTGACATGTTTCTATAAAAATAGCTTATAATCCTGAACAATTATGCAATACAATTCAAAAATGCAATATTCAATAGGCAAATAATATGCAATACAATTCATCAACAGGTAGGGCAAAGTATATACACGCAGTATTTTTTTTCAGACAAAAATTCAAAACATTCGTGGGCCCACTTTCATACACACAATCATGCGAAAAAAAACATTTGCGTATAACATACCCTCCGATGTTTAAATAGCATAAAACTTTAAGAATATATTAAAATTGATTACAATTTGCTTGTCACAAACAACGTACTAGTAAATATATTAAAGTATAGACACAGTACGAAAAAAATAGAAACAGTTATTGCTAGTATGTAGATATAAACACAATGCTAGATAGAGACATAAACGTGCATATATAAACACAGTACAGAATATATGCAATGGTAACGTTAGTATTAAATACACATGCGACAAAAATGCAGAATGTATAAACACATTACCACTGGAAAACACTTAAGCGAACCCCTCCCAAATTATGTGGGAGAAAGAAGGTTCTCATAGAACTAACCCGAAACAATGGCCGTTAGTTCCGTAAACAGAAAATAATGGAAAGTAATATAACTCATAAATTAATAACCGTCCTAGTCTCAAGGATAAGGTTTATTTTAAGGAAATTCGGTTTATTAGAGTTAGGAATTTACTTTAAGTTTATAGCTTTCAAGTTTCTGATTTAAAAATTATTTGTTTAAAGGCTGAAAAGTCTGTTTTTGTTTTTGGTTTTGTGAACGGATCTGCTAGGTTCTTTTTGCTAGGCACGAATTTTATCTCGAAAACTTCTTTTAGAAGGAGATCACGCACAAATAGAAGCTTTATATGAATATGCTTAGTGCGACTATTTTCAATCGGCGATTTTAAGAAGTCTATTGCAGATAAGTTATCCGTTCTGATAAGGGGTTTGGATCTAGTTAGCTTGATTATCTTCAATTTTTCGCATTCTTGCATTATACGGTTGATCCACAGTATTTCCTTGCAGGTTTCTGTTATAGCCATGAATTCAGCTTCCATAGTGGACAGCGCTATGGCCTTTTGCTTGCCAGTTCGCCAGAATATAGGCGATTTATCTAGTAAAATGAGTTGACCGGAAATTGAAACTCGGTCGTCTCGATTGGCGGCAAAATCGCTATCACTGTAAGCTGTTAATTCATTAGAGGTAGAGGAAATATTTAGCTTTAAATCTTTTGTACCTATTACATACCCTAATAGCTTCAATAGACCGTACCAGTGAGCAAATCCTGGGTTAGACTGAAACTGACTGAAGATATTTACAGCATACGCAATGTCGGGTCTAGTTCGACTTGCGATAAATGCTAAACACCCTAGAATATTTCGATACGGTAGTTTTGATATTTCCGTTAATTCAGGTTCAGATGTAGGGCTTTGTAATTTGGTATATATTGTTCCTTTAGCTATGGGTAAGGATACAATTGGGATATTGAAGGTTTTGAAGCGTTTAGCAACTTGATCTATGTATTGGGTTTGATGAATGAAAACTTGTTTTCGATTGAATTCAAATTCAACCCCCAATAACTTAGAAGTTTGGCCAAGTATCTTAATGTCGAAACACTTCTGCAGAATTTTAACTGCTGCTTCAATATGGGTTTTAGTTTTTCCAAAAAGAACTATATCGTCTACGTATAAAAGTAAAATTAGATTATTAGATAAATGGTAAACACAGTTAGCCCAGTTAATTTTCTTAAAATTATTTTCAAGTAATATATTCTCAATTTCATAAAACCATACCCTTCCGCTCTGGTCTCGGAACGGCTTCCCTTGTCCACTTAGCGACTCGGAGTCTAGGTGTTTGGACGTATAGTTCTCTGTCTGATTCGTGTTCACTTGCTTCATCAGTTTGAACTGCATCACTAGGGCCTGGTCTGGGATCCTGCTGGTAACTCCGGGTATGTACTCGGCGCGAATCCATATGTGGGATTACCACCGTCTCAAGCTCCGGGTTGTGAAGTGAGTATATGGTAGTTTCTGGATGGTCGCCCAGCACTGCTCCATTGTTAGTCTGCTTAGCTTTCAATTGATAAAAATTTAGTTCATCTTCAGAAAAGCTAACATTCCGGGTTTCGACTATTCGCCCAGTTTCTGGGAACAACACTCTGTACCCTTTAATCCTACATGCGTAGCCTACAAGAACTCCCTTATTAGCTCTGGGATCAAATTTGGTTCGGTGTTGCTTCGGCACACCCACAAAACAAACTGACCCGAATGGTTTAAGGTGACTAATGGAGGGTTTGAACTTTCCGTATTTCTCAAACGGTGTTTTCGTCTGGTTTCTACGGCACACTCTATTCCAATTGTAGGCCGCATAGCGGACAGCTTCTGGCCAAAATTTTACTGGAACCTTACTTGAATTTAGGATCGTGCGGAGGGTATTCCCTATTGTCTGGTTCAACCTCTCTGCTACTCCATTCATTTCAGGCGAATAAATATCGGTAAATTCGTGGGCCACACCATTCGTACGGCAATACTCTTGGAATTGTGAGTTGTCAAACTCCTTACCATTGTCAGTTCTGATAGCTTTGAGCTTAGTTGAAAGGAATCTTTCGGCGCGTTTCACATGATTTAAAAAGGTGGGAAAAGTAGCTGTCTTGTCTTTAATCGGATACAGGGCGATTTTCCTTGAGTAATCATCGGTGATACTCAAAAAATACCTCTCTCCTGCATATCCCGTCGTTGAAGCAGGTCCCCACAAATCTAGATGTAAAAGTTCTAGTGGTTTTGTTGACCTAGTTTGGCCGATTGGTTTAAATGTCACCCGTTTAGCTTTATTTAACCTGCAATCCTCGCAAAAAAGTTTGGATGATTTTACTTCCTGAGCACCCCTGACACTTTTATTTGTAAAAGACTGGCTGATTAGTTCAGGGTTCATATGGCCCATTCTGCGGTGCCATCTGCTCAATGCACTGGCAGGTTTTTGATTACTTTTGCTTAGGGTATTTCGTTTCTTTCTAGCTGTAGTTTCATAAGCCTTACCTTTCTTCGATCGAGTTTCTTTCTCGTGTTGGTAAGCTTTCTTTCTCGCAGCTTGTTCTGGGGTTAGCTGCTGTTTTGCATAAAAAATTCCCCCCTGTTTGCGAGCTGTGAAATAACCTTTTCCATCTTTATCGTAAACGTGGAGTTGTCCATTTCCCCCTTCAAAAGTAAATCCATCTTCGTCAAGTAAAGGTAATGAAACTATGTTGCGCCTTAGAGATGGTACATACAATGCACGCATAAGCGTAATGGCGCGTTTCTCGCCCTTACAGAGTAGGTCGACTGGCCCTCTTTGCTTGATAGGGATAGGCTTTCCCCTAGTAGCAACTGCTAGGCTCCTGTCATTTACCTCCTCAAGGGGTCCATCAAATAGGAATTTATCCTTACAAAAATGATGGGTTGCCGCTGAGTCGACGACCCAGTCACCTGGATTACTGTGAGATGTAAATAGGGCTTCTACAGTATAATGGCTCTGGGGTTTTTCATTATTTGGTGAGTTTCGCCGGAACGAGCGTTTAGATTTTCTACGCCCCGGTGATTTCCCACTTGGGTATTTCCCAAAATGGACTTGTTTGTTGGGAGAAGGGCTTCTCGATGGAGTTTTCGGTCGGAAATTGTCTTTATTCCAACTTCGAGAATTATGCCGACCCGAAAAGGTGTTCTGCGTTTCGCAAGTAGCGTTTTCACGCTTATCCTGTCTCTGCACGCTAATTCGGGTTTCTTCGGCGACTAGTTCAGTTAGAATGGCTTCAAATTTAAATTCCGCATCTTTCCAACGAAGTATAGTTTGCACTAAGTGATCAAACTTCGATGGTAAGTACCGGATTAGCTGGAAACAGAGGTAAGTCTCATTTATTTCTTGATTTATTCCCTTTAGGCTTTCGTTTAACTTGCGGATTCGTGCCGCAAACATGTTAATTTTCTCGCTAGCGTAGGGCTTACAATTAACCAGTTCGGTAAATAATTGCATGTGCCGGCTACGACTGTCAGGCTGAAAATGCCTATTTAGGGTTGACCATGTGTCCTGGGGGGTGGTACAATGTTCCACGACCGACTTAAACGCAGGGGATAGGTTTAAAAAGATTGTAGATAAAGCGAGTCGGGTTCTTCTTTCAAAGTCCCTTACCTCAGCTAAATTTTCCGCACTTGCTATCGGTTTAGTTTCGCGGTTATTCACAATGTCCCACGCATTAAGGGATATTAGTACAAATTTAATATCTGCTACCCAGGTATGGAAATTTTCCTCGGTCAATTTATCTATAGCCATATGGGGTTGTAAAGAGGCCATGTTTTAAGTTACAAGTACAGTATGTAAATCTATATATATATATATAAGCATATAAAAAAAAATGCAAGACAGTATTTAAAACACTAAATATTATATATATATACAAATAGGCCCCCCCCAAATATAGAATTTCATAAATTCAGGGCCTTTACCTTTTGTTTATACCTTCGACGCTTAGCTTCTCACATATCACAAAGCTTTCGCGTTGTGCTCTGCTATTTTAGATCAAAGTCACCCTCAAGTTAAAGAAAAATAGTTGTTTACGAACTTAACTTTAGGGCCTGCGGCCCATAACCAAAATGTTACGGAATTGAGCCGCTAGAACCTGGCGGCTCTTCCAACCAAAGTTAGTTAAGATTTGGGGGCAGGAATGCCCCAAACTTTACTGATAGCTAATAGTGCAGAGTCGTACTGGCTAGCAGGGAAGGTTGGACTCTTAATCTTTAGATATAGTCAGAGCAACGCTAGCTAGCTTTGTTGTGTGATATGCAAGATGTTAAAAAGACGTACGAAGGTTTAGGTAAAATAACAAATACATTTATTTAGTAAAACGACATCAAAGTGTCTTGTTTACAGACGCACTACACAGCTCGTAGTGTTATCCTAAAAAGTTGGCTTTGTCGTGTTCTTACCGAGGTGTAGAAAAATAAAAGAAAAATAACTCACAGGTGGTCGAGGCAAAGCTTTGCTATCGTGGTAAGAAAACACTTAAGCTAGATAGCGCCTTCCTGGCACAAAAACTATCCCGTGGCTACCTGCGGGCATGCAAGGTCGAGACGACTAGAGCATCAGTGCACTGCTGGCAAGTTGGTCGCCGCTTCCTAATACGGGTCCTCGGTAGAGCCTGGCTCGGTAAAATCGCTTCTCAGCAACTATCACTCAACCACACCGTCTAATACCACAGCGAATACTACATCGAATACCCCGTCTAAGTGAACGGGCTGGGTATTTATACCGGCGTCGACCGCCGCGCTCCCTCGTGGCAGGAGAATAGCAAAGTTAATTATGCTAATTTTACGTGATGTGCGTTGACGTCATTCTTAACTGATGGTATGGCGTCATCGTTGGATGAATGACGTCGTTCGGCTGGCATATCGCTGGTCATGACGCAACTGGCGTCTGACGATGCTTACACATTGCTGTGGAGGTGGGAAATGATGTAAATACATCGCTCCTGCTACGTGGCTGGAAGGTTAGGGGAAGAAGAGGAAAGCTAATCGGGATTTTCCCTAACACAAATCTATTTATTTAAGCTATATATGGGTTACTTACACATTCTTTATTATTTTTCCACTAAAAAATTTTTGTTATACAGTTTAAAATATTTTTCGCTGGGACATAATGTCGAATCTCCCTTTCCACAGTAAGAGACTTTCTTCAACTGATATATTCCTATCAGGAATATATCAAGAATATGTCAATAATATATCAAAAACTCTGAAAGTTTTGAATGATTAAATCTAAAAAAGGTTTAATTTTTTCAATCTTTTTGGCATCATCAGAAGTTAAATGCAAGTATCGAAGAATTTCGATGCGTTGGTCCCAACTCATAACCTTACTGAAAAAAGGTGTTGCAATCCTGGGATTCGTTGAGTAGTACATCTTAATTTTCGGTTTTTTCACGATACCCATTAAAATTGTCAAAGCAAATTAAACAAACATTTCTTCTTTAGTTACAGGCAAAAATACTTCGACGATGAACTCTGTTCACTTTCCGGATTTATGTACCTCTCATACGCATTAATTTGGTTAGTATAATATAATACGCATTAATTTATTTATTAAATCCATTACAGTTTCATCTAAAAAACATCTGAAATAATCCAATTCATTTGATACAGCATCATGGACTTTTATTTCGCATGCCGCTGTGAATGTTAGTTGAGTTAAATCCCTTACGTGAGAAGACCACGAAGAAGTACCATCCCGCGATATACTCAGAATAGAAATGTCTGAGTATCTTCACCATCACTCTGATCCCGATGTTCCAAATAAACAGATTCACCCGAAGAGATTTCTGTATCACTCACTACTTTCATAATCAGACACATTTCTCATCAATTCAGAAATTTCGTCTTCTGTTAAATATTTTCTCCTTTTCTCCATATTAATTCATCAAAGGAAAGAAATCTCACTGCAACAGAATCTAATTCTGACTCAAAACCCATATACCCAATGCTACAATCCCACCGCAAAAGAAAAATAAACAAAGATATGTCGTAAACAAAGACCACGTGCAAAGTTTAAATGCCCTACCCGCTGACAGTCAAACGCAATACATCCATTCCTCCGTTTGTTTACATAAAACGATAGACCGCATGTGATTCATACTAGTCTTGTTTTCGAATAGAAGGTCCCAACTACGTGTACTCCAAATTTCATAGACATGCGGTGCCATCTTGTGCCCCAAAAATTAACTAATAAAACGTTCCGAACTACTGACACGTATAGGTGACGTTCGGCCACAAACGCGGATAGCTGCTGTCACGTATACGTGACGTTCGGCCAGAAACGCGGATAGCTGCTGGCACGTATACGTGACGGTCGCCGCGAAAGGGTTAACAACGTATATTTATGATGACAGGTAATGGTAACATTCCTTACATATGTTACTTTCAGTTGAGTTGTTTTGCAAAAGAAAATACAAAACTAAAAGCGTCCATGCTGGTCGTGCAGCAGCTAGTATGCTTTAAATTTTCTGACATTTTAAATATTTTTAAAAATATTTATGTATGTTAAAAAATATATGATATTGTTAAATAAGGTGTCAAACAGTCTTGTCAGGCTATACTCACATTGACCCATTTGTTTTTACCTGTCTGTGTGAGACAGGGTTTTCAAAATGAGTTACTTCAAAAACCAAACAGCGATTGAGACAACCCAAAAGATGATACAAGAGTAGTGCTCTCAAATATTGAACAAATATTTAAGGTCCAGGCAAATATTGCCCTTCTCATTCATTTTTTTTTTCCCTATTTTAGTTTTATGTAAATAAATGATATTTGTAATTTGTCAATGCTTGAATAGGAAGCTTATCATTTTGAAATCATCCTTTCTTTAAATTTAATTTGTTTTTCACCATTTGTGTAAATAAAATACAAATACGCATTAATATTTAAATAGGAAGTTTTAGTCACACGAGATTAGTTAAAAACAAGGGAAGAAGGTAAGCAAGACATTTTTTGTTGTTATGCAAAGTAAATATACAAGCAAAATCTACAGTTCATCGATTTTTATAATAGTTTGTCAAAATTTACTTATTTTATTTTGAAATTTTTTCGTTAACATTTTCCTAATCTTTCAAAAAACTGCTACTACCAAAAAAAAAAGTCACAGGGGTTCGAGGGATTTTTTTTTTTATCGAAAGAGAATGGATTGCAGTTGGAAAAAAGTTTGCACACCCCGGATTTAGGTGAAAATGCATAATTTATATAATTTTTAATTCCTTTCTGCTTCAAAGCTTTACTTTTTGGAATTTAGTAAATGATTTAAAATAGTGTCTTAACGATTATTAGCTTTAAATAGTAAATTCACTCTAGTTCAGTAGTGCGTAAACTGTTTTCAATCGTAACCCACTTTCTTTCAGTAAAAAATTATTCGACCCCAATAAACAATTTTTGGTAGTATCAAGTTTTTCTTAAAAATTAGGAAACTGATTTTAAAAAATAGAAAGAAGAAATAAGCAAATTTTGACAAACTATTTTAAAAATCGACAAACTAGATTTTAGGTGTATATTTATTCTGTCTAAAATGAAAAAATGAGTTGCTTATCTGCTACACTTGTTTTTTTTTTTGGCAAATCTCATGTGACTAAAACTTCATTTTTAAAAATAAATATATATATTTTTATTTCATTTTGATGAAAGTCAGCAGAAATTGAAATAGAGCAGGATATCAAAATTCTAAGCTCCATATTAAAACACCAAAAATTATAAACTTCATTTATTTATATAAAATTAAAATAGAATACAACTAGTGAGAAGGGGGAGCCTGGACCTCAGATAATATTTGTTCAATATTTAGGGATATATTTGAGTGTGCTACTCTTATTCTTCTTGGTTAAGTCTTGATTGATATTTGGTTTTTATGACTAACTAGCTGAATACCCGTGCCTCGCTACAGAGTACATTCAAATTAATTACAACAGGTCAATGTATACGATTAAGGCCCCAAAAAATGTATATATATATTTATAAAAAAATTGTAAAGGATATTTTTATAGACAAAGTAATGTAGAAGAAAATATTCAAATTAAACACAAACGTCAGCATATGCAATTAATTTGTATGTTTAATATCCATAAAACATACTAATTTGAATTAAATTCTTAAAAAACTTCCATCTCAATGAGTCAAGAGGTTAGATTTTATCTTTTCCCGTATTTGAATATTTTTTTGTCAATTTATGACAAAAAAATGATTTCGTTGTTATGCACGTGACGCAAAATTAATTTAAAGTATCACAAAAAGAAAAGAAAGAACGTGATCAGCCTTTAATAAATTAAATTCTAAAAATGAATCTTTAAAAATTCACCAAAAATCGGAAAATGGAGGTAAATATTCGAAAAAGATTTCATTTTAAAGGCATTTTTATGATCTTTCTCGTGATATAAATTTTATAACCCTCAGATTATTATTTTAAATGCAAACTTTAAAGAATGTTACAAAAGCAGCTTAAAAATTTAATTTAAAAATCTAAGAATTTTTCAAAAATCTTTTTTAGTGTACCACTATAAGAAGAATCACCATGCAAAATTTCAGCTCTCAATTCAATTTTCAGTCCAGTTTTTTGGTCTATGCGTTATCTCTCAGTCAGTCAGAACTGTTTTATATATATAGATAATTCTGAAAATCTAGTCTCACACACATAGGCAGAAGCAATTTAAGTATAGCTTTATAAGACTGTTTCACACTTATTTTACAATAAATGTATTTTATAACAAAAAATATTAAAATTCTGTAATGATGGAAAATTTTTAGCATATTTTTTTTTTCAACAGTTCAATATGACACAAATTTACTGCAAACTATCCTTGACCCCTCTTTGGGTCACACACCACTGCTCTAGCTTATGTCTAGAGCAGTGGGTTGCGGATAGTTTGAAGTAAATTTATATCATACTGAATTATTTAACTATAGAATGTGCTTTAAACTTTCTATAATAACATTTTTAATATTTTTATTTATTATTTTTATATGTAAAAAATATGTGATAATGTTAAATAAGGTGTCAAACAGCTTAACAAGGTTACATTGCTTCCATTTGCTTTTACTTATATGTTCGATTCACTTTTACTTACATGTATATGTTCGAAACTGGGTTTTCAAAATAAATGGCTATAAATACCAAACAATGTTGATAGGAGCATAGCATTCTCAAATATTTCACCAAATATTGAAGTAATATTATCTCAGATCCAGGCTTACCCTTCATTAATTTTTTTTCTATAAATAAAATTTATTTATCAATTTTCTCTTAATTTCTTTAATTTCCTATAAATAAATGAAGTTTATAATTTTCAATGTTTTAATAGGAAGCTTATAATTTTAAAATCATGCCCTTTTTCAATTTTTACCTAAATACAAATACATATTAATATTTAAATATGAAGTTTTAGTCACACGTGATTTGCCAAATACAAAGTTATTTTGTTATTTTAAAAAAAGTGGGTCATGGTTGAAAATTTTTTGCACACCACTGGTCTAGAGAACATTTCTTTGAATGAATCTGTCTATTTTTACAAACTTACAAGGAACTGTTTCCAAAAGAAAAATGTTAAAAGTGATGTTATTCATTAATGCACAAAAACTAGTCAAATTGGAAGAAAAAAAATTGGCATTCATGAAGATGATTGGGTGTTAAATGAAATGTCCAATTTTTTTTTACCAGAACTTTTTTTTTCAGCATTTTTGTATGATGTACTTTAAGAGCATTTTCAAAATTGAATCAGTCCGAAATGGAAATATTTAACCAGTATTTATTTATGATGCCAATCTTAGTAAATTTAAAACTTTAAGACTATTTTTAAACATTTGATGTAATAAAATTATATACTAATGGATATGACTTTTTACAATCTCCTTACCCACCCAACCCCACTGTTACAGATTTGAGCTAATCTATATACACTGAAGTGCCACTGAATTAGGGATAGCAAAGCCTATGCAAATTGTGTAGCGCTGCGCATCATGTATGCGCAAGTGAGGGCGCTGTGGTAACTGTATATATAGCGCGTACTGTGGTTGTTCTGAATTAGTTGTTGGAATTGCCAGTATGGGTAAACTGCCTGATTTAGACGCCTTCGATCGCGGACAAATCGTAGGTGCGCGACGCATGGGCCATTCAATTTCCGAAATCGTCAGACAGCTAGGATTTTTAAGGTCGACAGTATCAAGAGTATACCAAGAATACATGGATGGTGGAGAAAAAAAACTAGCGATCGGACAAACTGCAAAGGATAATTAGCCTTGACAGTGCGTGGTGAGAGACGGCTCAGGCGTATTGTACGTAGCCAGCGAAGCCAAACATTAGCTCAAATTACCACCCAGTTTAATGACGGTGCCAGTCGTACAGTCAGTAAACGGACTGTGCAACGCTCGCTTCACCGTATGGGTTTCGGGAGCCGTCGACCTACGAGAGTACCATTGCTCTATACTCGCCATCGGGCTGCACGACTTTCCTGGGCAAGAGAGCACAGAGACTGGAGTGTAGAGGACTGGAAACGAGTAGCATGGAGTGATGAGTCTCGATTCCGACTACTTAACGCCGACGGAAGGCTGAGAATATGGCGTCAGGCTCATGAAGCCATGGATCCGGTATGCCTGGCTGGAAATGTACAAGGGCATGGTGGCTCAATCATGGTCTGGGGTGTTTTTTCGTGGCACAGTTTGGAATCTTTGGTGCGTGTACCAACCTCCCTCAATGCAATTCGGTACGTAGAGTTGCTGGGTGATCACCTCCATAAGTTTATGCTTTTCTGTTATCCGCACGGTAATGGAGTTTTCCAGCAAGACAACTGTACCTCTCACAAGTCCCGGTTGGCCCTGGCTGGTTGGATGAGCATTCCTCTGACTTCTCTGTCATGAATTGGCCACCTAAAAGCCCAGACTTAAATCCTATTGAGCATCTTTGGGATGTTTTGGAACAAGGCGTGAAAGGCCATCACACAGCACCAAAGAACCTTACTGAATTATGGACAGCTTCTTGCCAATATTTGGTAAGCCATTCCCGTGGGACGTTTCCAGAAACTTGTTGAATCTATGCCTCGTCGTGTGGCAGCCGTTATCAAGGCCAGAGGAGGCCCAACTCGTTACTAGGTAGGTATCCCTAATTCAGTGGCACTTCAGTGTATATAAAACAGTTCCGTAACTGACTGACTGACAGACAACGCACACACCAAACCGCTAGACCTAAAGGGCTGAAATTTTGAATGGCGATTCTTCTTATAGTGTAGGGGTGCACTAAGAAAGATTTTTGAAAAATTCTTCTTAGATTTTTTTAAATTAAACTTTTAAGCTGTTTTTGTAACTTTTTAAAGTTTGCATTTAAAATAATAATTTGAGGGTTATAAAATTTATATCACGAGAAAGATCATAAAAATTCCTTTAAAATGAAATCTTTAACGAATCTTTACTTCCATTTTCTGATTTTTGGTGAATTTTTAAAGATTAATTTGTAGAATTTAATTTTTTAAATGTTGATCACGTTGTTTCTTTCCTTTTTTTTTAAATACTTGAAATTAATTTTTCATCACGTGCATAACAACGAGGTAAATTGACAAACAAAAAAAAATATTTTTCTTGCTAATGCTGCAGACGATTGGACATTATCGAGAAAAATATTAAAATACAGTAAAAGAAATGTTCCTCAAACTGTATTATATTCTTTAGTATGTCCTATTAGATTTAATTTTAATATTTTCTTTTACATTATTTTGTCTATAAAAATATCCGTTACGATTTTTTTATAAATATATTTGTTTTTGCATTAATTGCATACATTGACCGTTGTATTTAATTTGAATGCACTCCGTAGCGAACCACGGGTATTCAGCTAGTTATTTCATATATGTCGATATGCATGCATATTTAACAAATCATAATGAAGAAGCCAACAATTTCGCGGTGTTGAATGGTCGAATGTCGAAAAGACTCGTGCCTGGCGCCTCAGGGGGAAAATAACATTTGCTACCCCGAGTAGCCCAAGAGAAACGGAAAATACAAAATGAAAAACTCTTGGAAAGCAACAATAAGGCCTTGTTCACATTGACTTCGATGCGTGGCGTTGCGTTCCTCGGATGGCGCCGAGATTGTTCACAATGACCTGTGATTGGTTTGACGTATCACGTGGTCATTTCGCTGAGCTCTGTGATGCGTTAAAACTTTTATCACTGACGCTACGTTTCGTTCCGGATGATATGTGAACAAGGTCTAACTCTGTTTTCCAGTTTCGCAAGACCTTTAAAAAACGTGTCAATACACTTCAAACGTAGAGGACGGGAGTGATTGATGTTTTTTTCAGTGTACATTCTAAGAAATGTCAGTCAATGTTTTAGTAACTGACGAAACCAGTATTCATAGTTTTTCCCAAGAGACCGAGAGCCAACCAAAAGTACGTTTAAAAAAATCTGAAAAAATTCACTTCGCGGAGATCTTATCGCTCCAAAAGTTCTTGCTCAACTTTAAATTTATTAAACTAAGCATTTACTAAAAGAAAACAACCGTATGTATTATGTAATAGGCCGTTCTGTTAAGATAGTTAACTGGCCAGATTAATTTGCAGCTGTTTTATATGCTTGATTTCGACTGCATAAAACATTGCCATGTCTCTTATAACCATTATTAGACAGGGTGTCCCAGTTAAACGTTTCAGAACTTCTACGAGGGGTAGGGTGCATCTTGACGACTCGAAATCACATAGCAATGTGGGGTCGGAAATGCTTTCCTGAAGCGGTAGATGGCGTTGCGGGAAAGTTCCGAGCGTTAGTGCAGGGAATCGTGATTTCGCACAAGGACTCAGAGTTAGTAGGATGGCTAATTATACGAATTTTTATTTATGCGGGCATAGGAAAACACAGGTTTATGACACCCCCGTTGACAATGGTGAGGAGCTGTTTTCAAGAATCTCAGTAGCTGCCGGAGAAATTCGAGATGAGCCTGGATTATTTCAGAATGTTTGGAATTCCATGCGCCGGAGATGTGAGGTCTGTATTGTAGTCGGTGGAAAAAACTTCGAACATTTACTTTAACCCGTGTACCTTTTGGTTTTGTACATTTATTATTAAAACGATTATCCACTTACGGTCTCTTTCTTTATGGTTTTCTGTGTACATCACCGCTTCAGGAAAACATTTCCGACCCCACATTGCTATATGATTTTGAGTCGTCAGGATGCACCCTACCCCTCGTAGAAGTTCTGAAACGTTTAACTGGAACACCCTGTATTTCATGTATAACTGAGGTGGTCAAGATAAACAGTGGGAATTTTAGTTTATTGCGTAAGTAAAAAGCTTATTCCTTTTTAATTGAATTTAAAAAAAAGTAGGTTCTTTTGTTGTTCCTAATGCTCACTAGCTGGAAGTTCCAGACCAGATCCATATAGGCTTCGGGCTGAGTAGTTCGGCTTCAGTTTATAATAGAACCACAAGGGTCGGAGTCCGATTTACCCAGGTGCCACCTCAATTTTGACCGAGCACCCCATGACATCAGGGGAGGGGGGATCGTACCTTCTCCCAACCTCTCTGACCTTATAGAAGGACTTTTTGGTTTACGGATTCAATGTGCCTTTATCTGGCCCAGACACGGAGTTATTTAATGGCGCTTGTATGGATTCTGTCCAAGCACGTTCAGCACCGAAAGCCGACGCGCTACCACAAGGCTACCTCAGGCCCTGAATAGTTGTTATTTTTTTTAATTGTTTTGCTAAATCATTAAAATACCTTTAGCAACAGATAAAAGTGTAAAATAAGAAAATTTATGGAAAAAAAATTCAGCGAATAAATTATGAGACTAGGGATTGCAGAACCGGGCGCCCGGGGGAAATTATGGGAACCGAAAACCCTGTTCCAATTGTTGTAGAACCGGGTATTTTAAGGGGGTCAGGGTCACATTTTAAAATCTTTTGCATTTATTGAGTTAGAATTTTGAAATTTTTTGTGATGGTCAACCATACAATTTGTAAACAAAATCACATCATAAAACTTCTCGTAAAGTTAAAAAAAAATTAAATTTAAAAATAAAAAAATGTGGGGTAATTTAAAATCGCTATAACTCGAAATATTATTTGTCGAATTACAATTTTTTTTCATTTCATTAAGCAGAAATATATGTTTTAATTTTGATTCAGTATTTTTTTAAGTATTAATTTTTTTTAAATTAAAAATATTTAAAGGGAAAATTTAAAAACAATGATGTAACTTAATTTAAAAAATCATAATTTCAAACGTAAATATTTTTTTTCAAATTTGCTGACTCAAAATTAAAGTAAAATAATTTAAAAAGACATGTTCCCAGTTTGAACCATTTATCTTTAACGGTTCTTGATTTGCAGCAATTTAAAGTCGAGAAATGGTGAAAAAAAACATCATGCAGAAAAACGCATTTACAGGTTTAAACAAAGATTGGCTGCTATTAGAATGTTGCAAAACAAAAATATCAATATCTCCTGTTCTAATTAAGATAGAAAAAGATGAAATTTGGCAAAACAATGAAATTTTAAGATGAAATGTGGCAAAAACAATAATTGTAGAAGGTAAGCGAGACTTAACTTCTTTTTTATTGTTATTTTACTTTTTTATTGTTATTAGGCAAGTCAAATAAATACCCACAACCTACAGTTCATCGATTTTTAAAATAGTTTGACACAATTTCGATTTTCTATTTTTTTTGGTAACTTTTCCTAATTTCTTTAAAAAAATCTGCTGGCACCAAAAATTGTTCATTAGGGGTAGAGTGATTTTTTTATTTTATTTAAAGAAAGTGGGTCACGGTCGAAAAAAGTTTGCGCACCGTTACCCTACATGACACATTCTTGTATATATTCAGGCCCTGATTTTCCATTAGGCTCGGTAGGCCCGGGCCTATGGGCCCCCGAATGTTGGGGGCCCCAAAAAATATTTTAATTTTAAAAGGAAAAAAAGAAGAAAAAATCCCGATTCAATTTTTTTTTAATTTTACCTTTTTTAGTAGCAATTTTTTTTATATATCCTTTCAAATTTGATTGATTGGTTCATCATATGTATAGTTATATGTGTAGTTCATCATATGTATAGTTATAGTATATAAAAGGGATTAATAAGTTTTTCTGGTTGCATTGTATTGGTGTTTTAATGATGAAGTTAATATGTTGTGTTGCTTTTTATTTTTTGATAATGTCCTAAGCTTCTACGCTTCAAATAGTCAATTGTTGGTAAAATGGTACTTTCACAATGATTCATGATTATTTTTTTTTTGGTTTGTCAATTTTGGAAATTTTATGCCCACATTAGTGTTAAGGGGCCCCCATCCCGAGTTGTGCCTATAGTCAAGAATTTTCTAAATCGGACCCTGTATATATTGTATAAAATATTTGAAAAATGGATCATAAAAACTGGGAGCCATAATTTTCCCCCCCTCCCCCCCGTGGTGTAAAATCATATTTTCTTTCATGCAACAATAATTTTATCAAGTCTATATGCAGCCCCCTCCCTCTCCTCAGGGCTCCCGGACCTGTGTAAAATTATCACACTCCCTTATCCTCTCCAGTGGGTGAATAATGAACATACTTTCTCAGAAGATTCACCTCGACTTGTCTTATCTTGAGCGTGGTATGACAAAATGTTTTATGTAACACCTTGAGGGAAAAATACTGTTCGCAAGATTGAGGAAATTGTGAAAACAATCATTTTAAACGCGAGGCGCGAAACTGCAGATGAGAGATCTGAGACAAAAAAGAGATAACAGGTTGGTTCCTTTTCTCTTCGACGGGTGGCCTTGGGAAGAAATCGCCCCAGCTTATGTTGAGGAAGCAAACAAAAATGGCACACCTTCGTGAATATTAATGAAAAAGGTGCAAAAAATATTTTGCATTTTTTATTTGAAAGGCATCCGTTGCCACGCGTATTTTTTTAATTCAAGAGAATAAAAGCTTTAAATAGTTGTATGGGTTGGCAAATAAAATTTATCAGACTCATTGCACATAATTAAATACTCTATTTTCTCCCCACGAATGTGAAATGTTCTTAGCGAACGGAATTATTCATTAATTAGTCATTTTTGAATACCCCGTTATACAGTATCCTTAAAATTAAATAATAAGGGTAATATACTTTTGAAGAACATTAAAATGTTTTGTTATCCTGTATGTCTACATAGAGTCAGCCAAAAGTTCGTAAAAACTTTAAAAATTCATAAAAAAGGAAGAAATCATGATAAAGAAGTGCGGTTTGCAATAAAGGGCTCACAAGGAAGTCGGATTTTTTCAGCAACCAAAAAAAATCTAAAAAAGTTTTTAAAAAGTTTAAAAAAAACTAAAAAAGTTTAAAAAGTCACCGGTAGATGGCGCTGACATGCGAGAGTTTCGGCAAAATTATGCAAATCAATCTTGCATTAAAAGACCGTGATACACGAGGATTTGGAAGATCCGCCACGAAGTGGAAGACCCTCGTTGGCGGAGGGCCGCATTACTATGGTGGAAACCGTTATGAATAATATGGCGGCGGAATCGTCCACGGGGAGTAGCAGTGCTCGCAAAGTTGGACCAGTGACTTTTTTAAATTTTTATTTTGCTGCTAAAAATATCCAACTTCCTTGTGATCCCTTTCTTATAAACTGCATTTTTTTATCATAATTTCTTCCTTTTTTATGAATTATTAAAATTTTTACGAACTTTTGGCTCACCCGGTATATGTTTATGTTATAGTCTCGCCGAAATAAAAAAAAAAGTTGTTATTGTGGCTTATTCCCCTTGACCGACAGTATATCAGGTCAAGTCCATAAAGTCTATCGGGCAGAAATGGTGTGGCTCCGGTTTGAATAGCACCACAAGGGTCGGAGTCCGACATGGCTAAAGAACCGAGTCAAGTGACGAGACCGGTACACTTGGTCCAGGACCTCCAGAGGTAAATTTTGAGAACTGGGAGGGCATTGCAGCCACGATAGATTTTTCGTGCACCAGCCGCCATTAGTGTACACGGTGGTGGATTTTTCAGCGACCAGCATCGAACCAGAGACGTTCAGATCACTGGCTGGCTGCTTTGCCAACCGGGTCACTACGCCCACTAAAAAATCTGCAGTGGTACACTGAATATGTGTTTTGTAATTAATGCTTGCACAATCGTTTGAAATATTTCCAGAATGTAAATATTAAATATAATTGTACCCGACTCCATTTCCATTAGAATTTTAGTTATCAACAAGTTTGTTCATCCGAACGATTTACTCTAATTTGCTATCTACTATTCTATTATTTAAGAGAAACTATCTCATTTTTAACGTTTGCTAAGGAGGATGAATACGAAAGAACATTCTCTATGTGTGTACATGTATTACGCTTCTTTATACTATGCTGTTGCTAGAGGAATATTTTTTTAGCTTCATTTGATAAGATTTCTCTATTAACTAGTGGAGGTCAAATGATGTTCTATCATCACTTATGACACGTTGCGGTGATTAACAAACGGCCAGTACCAAACTAGTTTTAACCAGTTTTATTGACTACATTTTAGTGTGACCTAAACAGTCTCGCAGTTATCTGGAAAATAAAGCAGTTACCTATCGTGTCATGCTATCAAAACAGAAAAAAAAAGTTATAAATGAGTCAAGTCACAAAATGTCAATTCATCTCAATTATTGAACACATTCTTCGGAGCCACTTGATTTTAAGATAAAATCCCGGTGAATTCAGCAGATTGTCTTCTAATGCGTTGCCAAAATATTAACTTCTTCTGAAGATACACTTAAGGCTCCTAGATTTCCGAGCTGATGCTTCAGGCATTTTGTTGGCTGTTGTTGTCAAATGAAGTTGCCATTTTGATCGTTTGCTTCTACAAGGGTTCTTTTTTCATTGAGTCTTTTCTTAAATGACCTGTTTTTGTAGATACTAATATATTTTATTGATATTTTAAAACCCATTAGAGAGCTCATAAAGGTAATCGAAATGTTAAAGCTCATTATCTTAGGGAAATTTCATAAAATGACTATCCACATTTTCGAATTCGAATTATAACTTCAGTAATGTTTAAATTACTCGCATTTTTTTTTAAATATGCATAGGCATGTATGTATGCAACTTATTAGCTTAGAGAGAAAGATAATCGAATTTGTTAAGTAGCCGATTAGGGAAGTTTTAACATCGATATTTTGTAAACTGTTGATGAAACAGCTGCAAATATTCTCTAAACATATTGCGTGGCATATGTTTTGGCAAGATTGAGGCTCAGTGTCAGCCTGGATGCTTACGAACTCTAGATCACCTATGGTGTAAGATATCAATCGTTTGGGCTGCAGGATGCCGTATTTTATAGTTAACTGTAAGGGTTAGACTTTAAATACATACCCCCTGTGGCGTTTTGTTCTTTTGTATTAAAGACTTCCAGGTGTTGAACAATACGAACATTTATTGAGAGTTAGAAAAACAAAATACAGTGATTTCCGCTTATAAGAATCATGTTTGTTATTACTGTTTTTGATTCTTATAAGCGGTTGATTCTTATAGCCGAAATTTAGGTTTTTGGACAGGCACACACACACCTATATATACATATATGAGATAATTTACCATAAAATACTCTTTAATTTACGTTAATTATCTTTTATTAAAATTATTTTTAAAAATTTTAAAAATACAACTTAATTTCTAGACCTATAAGTACATACACATGATTATAGTAAGATAAGAAAAAAATCCAATATTTCTTACAACATACCTCCTTAACAGTTTAACATTTCAACTACAAGAAGGGTGCAAGAAAAAGTTTTCTATGATAGTTTGACGTAATAAAGTTTTCAGGAGGCTGTTTATACCTCTTTCAATACCAATAGTCTCAGACCAAGATTCACCTTCTAGATTACGTTTCACGGTTTGATAACGTGCTGAATCTAATAATGTCCCGTTTGCGTAAGTGATAGTGGACACTTCGCCGAAGATTTATGTGTTTCAGGGTCCAGGAAGCCGCAACCAGGATGTGGGAAGTGGGAAAAAAGAGTCACTGTCTTTGTTTGTCAGTGGAGAAAAGTGAAATCGGATCTGGACGGGTAAGATGCCCGTGGGTCAAGCTAACAGGACAGTGTTTAGCTAAAGCGTTTAATGGGAAACTATGATGTTATGTCTAACAAAGAAAGGGATGCATTTTACGACTGTGTTCCATCCCATCTTATCACTCTTTCTTTAAAAATAAATAAATAAATAACTTCGTGCCTTTTGAGAGTTTAAGTGGTTTTTTTGGAAAAATGAAAGGAAAGCGAAGAGTGTAAACTGATTTTTAAAACCGGTGGATTGATTCTTTAAAGCGAAAATTTTAACATGGAAATAATACATTTGTTTCTGTTTTTGCGATATTGATTCTTATAAACGGTTGATTCTTATAACCACTGATCACTATAAGCGGTGGTTACTGTATATCACAACGGACTGAGATGCCCTACTCGGCGATCCCAGCGAAGTTCCACTTCTTTCTGTCTGATGTTCAAACATCACAACATATCAACGCAAAAGCGCAGTTACAACTTAAAAAAACGTATTCCATCATATTGACTGAAGTATCTACAGATGTTGCCATCTTCAGTTATTGTAAAGTATCTATAACACAAAATATAGTATCAAGCACGCAAACAATCGCAGGTGCAGGAACCAAGCAAATACAGTACTACGTCACACTGGTATAAATGTGTAAAACGTCATACTGGTAGGATGAATTTCAAACATCACACCCCCTATACGACTGCGGATTTTGTTTGTAAATCAATTGATGTGTAGTTTTACACGAGACCGACATTATCGTCTGCCTTTTGTTTTAAATTTATACTTCGGTTAACGCTTGTGACATCATTTTTATTTTTCTCTCTGATTATAGTGATTCCACGGTGTTCTTTCCTTTACCAAAAATTGTAAACAGAATCTAGTAGATGACGTGTTCTGCATGGAAAGCCTTTTTTATGATTCGTTTTAGTAATAATATGAAACAAGACTGTTATAAACTATATTTAACATGCATTTTTTTATAGTTTTAGAGGTTCCAATCTGTAACATTATTTTAAATGTTAAAACTTTATGCCATGTTTTAAGAATTTTTAAAAAAATCAAGCGAGCCTAGAGTCGTAACAGTACATTCAGTCAAGAGAATATAACTAAAGTTTTGGAGTGATGAAATATTGATGAAAAAATATAAAGGACTCACCCATAATAAGGTACCGAAACATTTTTTTATATTAAAAATTAAGTTCCAAAATTTTAAGGATATTAACTGAGTAAAACCTGTTCGAAAATATGTAAAAATATATGTGAATCATAATTTTTTTACGTTAATGGTAGCTTTTACATTAATTCTGGAACACGTAGCACATAAAGGATTTTAAAAATCATACTTAGTATGATATAAGTGCATGCTTAAGAGAATAGAACTAGCCTATGTGTCATCTTTAAGAATTATATGTTAAGAATATGTAAAGGAATAAACAGAAAGGCCACAAAACAATAAAACTTCTTTTTTACTGTCAAGCAAATTGCATTTTAGAGTTTAAAAAATTACAATTTGTTCATACAGTTGTCTTATTAATGTGCAGTAATGTCGTGAAATCTGAGTTAAATTTTTATTGTTCTTGAGCGGGAAATAAGCACATATAAACAAAATAATCAAAAAAGGGATACTCAGAATCTACGAAATTTTTGTATTGTTTTTCCTCTCTTGAAATTTAGATTTATGGTACAAAATTTTATTTGAATTCATGTAGATCGTTCTATAGTTTTATCTTGTATCATCGACTATAGATAATTTTTGAGATCCACTGTACGAAACGATGACTTGTGCGTATTTATTTTTTCGACGATGCTATTTTTATCTTAATCAGGAATAATTTTTTATGTTTGCCTAATGACCTATTATCACGTTCTCGAATGGTCAGACACTACCATAATGACCCTTTGTCAGGGCATGAGATCGAATCTGGGACTCCTTACATCAGGGCCGATGTTCTCTCTTCTGAACTATCCAGACGAAGGGAGAAACTCACTTTTTATTTTCAACTAGCCGGGCTTCGCCTAGCTAAGCTCAAGCCATCCGTGTAACATATTTATGTGTTATGTTTTATGACTTTTACTTTTATTTTTAAGAATTAACTACTACCTAATTAATTGAAGTTGTTAGTACATTGCTTAATCTTAACACCCTCTTCATGATGGACTCTCACCAAAAAACACACATACACAAATAACAAGGATAACGGTTTAGAGGAAAAAGATATTATTTATTAAAAGCCTTCCGGCCAACTTATTATTACAAATTAGTACGACTTAGTTTCTCTAATTTTTTTTTTTTACATTACCCGAAAGAATAGTACTGCTATAACAAATCTTCTTCCTAGCAGTTTACAAAGTTAGAGCTTTAGTGCAATTTTAATTAATCCCTGTCGACATAATTACAATAATACACAAAACAAAACATTTCTACACTTTATAATTCCAATTTTCATTTCGTGAGGTGGCTGGTGGATGTGCGCCTAACTTAATGACCTAAGGTCTTAATTAATAATGAGCTCCAATTATTAAAAGATTAAAAAACTTAACCAACAAAAAAAAATCTTAACGTTACCTTCAGTCGACTGATGAGAATAAAAAAAATCTGAAAATAAAAAGATAGCATAGGAGAGAGTGGAGAGTAAAAAAAAAATAGGAAGGAAATAAGTTAGTCCGGACTTGAAGAGTATCTTCTACTGCATGACAGCGTCTCGCCCTCTCCAAGCTCTCGGGTTATGGAACGGAAGATTCATCTCGGCAAAGAACGGGATGCAAGTCGGAGGATGCTCACGGCAGGCGGGCTGGAGTAGCATGTGTTGCCTTTGAGTCAAATTGTGGCCGAGGACGAACCCCTTTCTGCCCTGTGTTTATCCGCCCCCGCAGGAGAAGACAAGTAAGGAGTTCCAACTGGCACCGCATTTTTAGACTTTGTACAAACGGCCCAGCACCACAGACTTTGCATATTTCGATCTGCCGCTTGCCATATTATTTTTTTCTTGGCATTAAAAAAAGCTTGGGCTTTGAAACCTACAAAGGAGTACCTTTTTTAGTTGACCCGTGACAGAGCGGCCGGACGTCGACTCTCCTTGTAACCTTCCGCGTCGCCTCTCCCCTCTGAGTCGGGCATCTGCTAAAGTCATCAACATTCCGTTCTCGCTGGGCATGGAGATTTCCAAAATGGTTGAAAGCTAAGGTATCGGATTTCCCGATAAGACATAGCAAGAGTTTAAGAGAGAGGAAAAAAAATAGGTTTTGGAAAATCTAACCTTACGGCCAGACAAAAGGGTAATTTAATCAACTACTTTTTAATTAACACCGCAATCCACCAGCGAAATTCCACTCAGCCACCATCAACCACCTTTTAATATTTTTACCTCTATTTGAACACAGTTTTACTTTTTTTTTTTTTGCATAAATAACTTATTTAAATTACATAACATACATACAATAAGTTAAAACTACTTATTTACACATGCATATTAACTCAAATATTTGAACACAACTAAATATCTGTGCACATCAAACATACAGGGGAGCACATCTAATTATTTGTGCCTAACAATATCCCCCTTGCACGATAAAAAAAAATTTATTGCACGCAGTGGAAAAATTTTTTTTTTGATTGAGGGCGTCTATCCAAATTTTCTCAGAGTGGGTAGTCAGCACGAACTGTCGCTCTGAAAGCTGACAATCCATTTGCCCTCAGACAGGAGCAAACAGTTCGTGACTGTTAACCCGTACAGGGCAAACATGCGTCCATGCTGGACTGTACCTAAATTAACGGGATAGACGACCTCAATTTACAAAACACCGCAGAATTTAAATTTAATAAAAAAAACTCTGCAAAAACAACAAATCTCGCTTCACCAAGCAAATCATACACTTTACCACACTTAATACTGTAATACCAGGCACCTGTATAAAACTAAATAACTTTGTATGTGATACAATGACACTAACATCTGGTTATACTAACAAAAAAAAATCGAAACTGCGTACCACACGGTGACCAGAGGACCAACAAAAATAGGAGGAAAAACATTTGTGAGACATTGTTCAGCTGGCAAACGCTTAAAAAAAAACAAAAGAAAACCCACTTCTCCAGCACTTTCGCTACAAGGAATAGTGCGGGGAGGTGGACCCTTATGTAGTGTCACCGAAACTGCGACAACTGACACTACATAAATGTGGGCGACATAACCCTTCCCCAAGGGCACTAGAGAGGACAAAAATAATCGGGAAGTCACATTACATGCGAAAGAGACACCTGGCAAGCATGCATTGCCTTTACAAAATATGGGACAACTAGCCGAGTACCAGTACTATGAGTCTTGGCTGAGATTTACAATCTACTTAACTTGCTTCCTAACCACTTTTACATCATCGCGCGTATGCAGGCTGCGGTCAGCACTAGTTGTCCCTGGTCACATTCAGGTTACAGTTTTAAATTAAAAAAAAAACAGGTCACAGGTCGGGGTAACACAATGGCCAAAAAAAAATCAGCTAACTTGCCAGCTTGACTCCAGTTAAAATTTAATCTATCCCATGCCTACACCGTAGCTTGTGGTAACAGGAAATTACAAGCAATAAATAAAAAAAATACAATAGCATGTTTTACAAGCAATAAAGGAAAAAAACAATACGTGTTAGTTCTGTGGACGTGAGAAGAAAAGAAAACCTCAGAGAGAAAAAAAAAAAAAGCGCAGACTCCTAACCCCTTTGGCTACTATTGAACACCCTGACAGCTACGAACCGCTTGAAGTTCCCCTCCGCGTCTGGGATCGGGTTACAATGCTTGACCGAGGAAAATTCTCCCAACGTGTACTCCTGACTGACACTCGCTGCGCGCGGTCTTGGCGAGACTCAGTTCCCCCCTCTGTGTTGTCCCTCTGCGGAACAGCTGATACACTATCGCTTGAAGTGCCCACCCGCGGCTGCCGTAAGTTTCCCCTTCTTGCTGTGTTGACATACCACCTTGTGCGTTGTCTCGAAAAACCCTGCGTTTGGTAAATTATGTTTCTGTATAAGCGTCTTAACTTTTGATCGCGCCATAGCTAGAAATTCTTTAACGGGGGTAGCCTGGCTTTGCTTAAACGCCCAAAATTCGGCTAACAAAGTTGCCGGGTCTTTCTCGGTCTCGAACCTCTCCCCTAAAACTGCAAACAAATCCCGAACTGACGCTATTTCTTCTTTAAAATTTGAAAAAACGGTCTGAGCCTGCCCTGCTAATCTTTGCCGCACTGCGAAAAATTGGTCCTCTGCTGACCATTGTAGGAAACGAGCAATCTCCTCAAATTTACTTTTGAAACGCGCAAATGTGAAATGGGGGTCTGTACCCGTAAAAGTCGGAATCAATTCAAGATGACTTAGCAGCAAATCACGCCGCTGAAAAGTCATTGCACCCTCAACTTGTTGAGTTTCGTCGTCTTGTAATTCGTAGTGGCTAAGCTCGCCGATAGCTGAGGGGTTTGATTCGCCTGAATTTGGCATAACTCTAAAGTTTCTTACAAGTAGGGCAAAACTGGGATACAACTTACTCCCTCACGCACACATCACTTACCGCATTACTAAAACACCAGTACATAACCAAAATGTTCCCCCAAAATATTCGCGTACATAAAATACAATCAGATATAACACATTTCCCATGCAATTTATACAGTCCCCCAAAATACATATAAATACACACTAACACAAAACAAAATAATATATTTTTCACAATACTCAATTATACATTTCATATCTTATTTTAAACTATTGCCTCATTTACATTTAAATTAGTTTTCGCGGGCCAACATCGCATTGTGCCAAAACCCAGAAAGGGCACGACACCATTGTTATGTTTTATGACTTTTACTTTTATTTTTAAGAATTAACTATTACCTAATTAATTGAAGTTGTTAGTACATTGCTTAATCTTAACACCCTCTTCATGATGGACTCTCACCAAAAAACACTCTCGCCCTCTCCAAGCTCTCGGGTTATGGAACGGAAGATTCATCTCGGCAAAGAACGGGATGCAAGTCGGAGGATGCTCACGGCAGGCGGGCTGGAGTAGCATGTGTTGCCTTTGAGTCAAATTGTGGCCGAGGACGAACCCCTTTCTGCCCTGTGTTTATCCGCCCCCGCAGGAGAAGACAAGTAAGGAGTTCCAACTGGCACCGCATTTTTAGACTTTGTACAAACGGCCCAGCACCACAGACTTTGCATATTTCGATCTGCCGCTTGCCATATTATTTTTTTCTTGGCATTAAAAAAAGCTTGGGCTTTGAAACCTACAAAGGAGTACCTTTTTTAGTTGACCCGTGACAGAGCGGCCGGACGTCGACTCTCCTTGTAACCTTCCGCGTCGCCTCTCCCCTCTGAGTCGGGCATCTGCTAAAGTCATCAACATTCCGTTCTCGCTGGGCATGGAGATTTCCAAAATGGTTGAAAGCTAAGGTATCGGATTTCCCGATAAGACATAGCAAGAGTTTAAGAGAGAGGAAAAAAAATAGGTTTTGGAAAATCTAACCTTACGGCCAGACAAAAGGGTAATTTAATCAACTACTTTTTAATTAACACCGCAATCCACCAGCGAAATTCCACTCAGCCACCATCAACCACCTTTTAATATTTTTACCTCTATTTGAACACAGTTTTACTTTTTTTTTTTTGCATAAATAACTTATTTAAATTACATAACATACATACAATAAGTTAAAACTACTTATTTACACATGCATATTAACTCAAATATTTGAACACAACTAAATATCTGTGCACATCAAACATACAGGGGAGCACATCTAATTATTTGTGCCTAACAATATCCCCCTTGCACGATAAAAAAAAATTTATTGCACGCAGTGGAAAATTTTTTTTTTTGATTGAGGGCGTCTATCCAAATTTTCTCAGAGTGGGTAGTCAGCACGAACTGTCGCTCTGAAAGCTGACAATCCATTTGCCCTCAGACAGGAGCAAACAGTTCGTGACTGTTAACCCGTACAGGGCAAACATGCGTCCATGCTGGACTGTACCTAAATTAACGGGATAGACGACCTCAATTTACAAAACACCGCAGAATTTAAATTTAATAAAAAAAACTCTGCAAAAACAACAAATCTCGCTTCACCAAGCAAATCATACACTTTACCACACTTAATACTGTAATACCAGGCACCTGTATAAAACTAAATAACTTTGTATGTGATACAATGACACTAACATCTGGTTATACTAACAAAAAAAAATCGAAACTGCGTACCACACGGTGACCAGAGGACCAACAAAAATAGGAGGAAAAACATTTGTGAGACATTGTTCAGCTGGCAAACGCTTAAAAAAAAACAAAAGAAAACCCACTTCTCCAGCACTTTCGCTACAAGGAATAGTGCGGGGAGGTGGACCCTTATGTAGTGTCACCGAAACTGCGACAACTGACACTACATAAATGTGGGCGACATAACCCTTCCCCAAGGGCACTAGAGAGGACAAAAATAATCGGGAAGTCACATTACATGCGAAAGAGACACCTGGCAAGCATGCATTGCCTTTACAAAATATGGGACAACTAGCCGAGTACCAGTACTATGAGTCTTGGCTGAGATTTACAATCTACTTAACTTGCTTCCTAACCACTTTTACATCATCGCGCGTATGCAGGCTGCGGTCAGCACTAGTTGTCCCTGGTCACATTCAGGTTACAGTTTTAAATTAAAAAAAAAACAGGTCACAGGTCGGGGTAACACAATGGCCAAAAAAAAATCAGCTAACTTGCCAGCTTGACTCCAGTTAAAATTTAATCTATCCCATGCCTACACCGTAGCTTGTGGTAACAGGAAATTACAAGCAATAAATAAAAAAAATACAATAGCATGTTTTACAAGCAATAAAGGAAAAAAACAATACGTGTTAGTTCTGTGGACGTGAGAAGAAAAGAAAACCTCAGAGAGAAAAAAAAAAAAAGCGCAGACTCCTAACCCCTTTGGCTACTATTGAACACCCTGACAGCTACGAACCGCTTGAAGTTCCCCTCCGCGTCTGGGATCGGGTTACAATGCTTGACCGAGGAAAATTCTCCCAACGTGTACTCCTGACTGACACTCGCTGCGCGCGGTCTTGGCGAGACTCAGTTCCCCCCTCTGTGTTGTCCCTCTGCGGAACAGCTGATACACTATCGCTTGAAGTGCCCACCCGCGGCTGCCGTAAGTTTCCCCTTCTTGCTGTGTTGACATACCACCTTGTGCGTTGTCTCGAAAAACCCTGCGTTTGGTAAATTATGTTTCTGTATAAGCGTCTTAACTTTTGATCGCGCCATAGCTAGAAATTCTTTAACGGGGGTAGCCTGGCTTTGCTTAAACGCCCAAAATTCGGCTAACAAAGTTGCCGGGTCTTTCTCGGTCTCGAACCTCTCCCCTAAAACTGCAAACAAATCCCGAACTGACGCTATTTCTTCTTTAAAATTTGAAAAAACGGTCTGAGCCTGCCCTGCTAATCTTTGCCGCACTGCGAAAAATTGGTCCTCTGCTGACCATTGTAGGAAACGAGCAATCTCCTCAAATTTACTTTTGAAACGCGCAAATGTGAAATGGGGGTCTGTACCCGTAAAAGTCGGAATCAATTCAAGATGACTTAGCAGCAAATCACGCCGCTGAAAAGTCATTGCACCCTCAACTTGTTGAGTTTCGTCGTCTTGTAATTCGTAGTGGCTAAGCTCGCCGATAGCTGAGGGGTTTGATTCGCCTGAATTTGGCATAACTCTAAAGTTTCTTACAAGTAGGGCAAAACTGGGATACAACTTACTCCCTCACGCACACATCACTTACCGCATTACTAAAACACCAGTACATAACCAAAATGTTCCCCCAAAATATTCGCGTACATAAAATACAATCAGATATAACACATTTCCCATGCAATTTATACAGTCCCCCAAAATACATATAAATACACACTAACACAAAACAAAATAATATATTTTTCACAATACTCAATTATACATTTCATATCTTATTTTAAACTATTGCCTCATTTACATTTAAATTAGTTTTCGCGGGCCAACATCGCATTGTGCCAAAACCCAGAAAGGGCACGACACCATTGTTATGTTTTATGACTTTTACTTTTATTTTTAAGAATTAACTATTACCTAATTAATTGAAGTTGTTAGTACATTGCTTAATCTTAACACCCTCTTCATGATGGACTCTCACCAAAAAACACTCTCGCCCTCTCCAAGCTCTCGGGTTATGGAACGGAAGATTCATCTCGGCAAAGAACGGGATGCAAGTCGGAGGATGCTCACGGCAGGCGGGCTGGAGTAGCATGTGTTGCCTTTGAGTCAAATTGTGGCCGAGGACGAACCCCTTTCTGCCCTGTGTTTATCCGCCCCCGCAGGAGAAGACAAGTAAGGAGTTCCAACTGGCACCGCATTTTTAGACTTTGTACAAACGGCCCAGCACCACAGACTTTGCATATTTCGATCTGCCGCTTGCCATATTATTTTTTTCTTGGCATTAAAAAAAGCTTGGGCTTTGAAACCTACAAAGGAGTACCTTTTTTAGTTGACCCGTGACAGAGCGGCCGGACGTCGACTCTCCTTGTAACCTTCCGCGTCGCCTCTCCCCTCTGAGTCGGGCATCTGCTAAAGTCATCAACATTCCGTTCTCGCTGGGCATGGAGATTTCCAAAATGGTTGAAAGCTAAGGTATCGGATTTCCCGATAAGACATAGCAAGAGTTTAAGAGAGAGGAAAAAAAATAGGTTTTGGAAAATCTAACCTTACGGCCAGACAAAAGGGTAATTTAATCAACTACTTTTTAATTAACACCGCAATCCACCAGCGAAATTCCACTCAGCCACCATCAACCACCTTTTAATATTTTTACCTCTATTTGAACACAGTTTTACTTTTTTTTTTTTTGCATAAATAACTTATTTAAATTACATAACATACATACAATAAGTTAAAACTACTTATTTACACATGCATATTAACTCAAATATTTGAACACAACTAAATATCTGTGCACATCAAACATACAGGGGAGCACATCTAATTATTTGTGCCTAACAATATCCCCCTTGCACGATAAAAAAAAATTTATTGCACGCAGTGGAAAATTTTTTTTTTTGATTGAGGGCGTCTATCCAAATTTTCTCAGAGTGGGTAGTCAGCACGAACTGTCGCTCTGAAAGCTGACAATCCATTTGCCCTCAGACAGGAGCAAACAGTTCGTGACTGTTAACCCGTACAGGGCAAACATGCGTCCATGCTGGACTGTACCTAAATTAACGGGATAGACGACCTCAATTTACAAAACACCTCAGAATTTAAATTTAATAAAAAAACTCTGCAAAAACAACAAATCTCGCTTCACCAAGCAAATCATACACTTTACCACACTTAATACTGTAATACCAGGCACCTGTATAAAACTAAATAACTTTGTATGTGATACAATGACACTAACATCTGGTTATACTAACAAAAAAAAATCGAAACTGCGTACCACACGGTGACCAGAGGACCAACAAAAATAGGAGGAAAAACATTTGTGAGACATTGTTCAGCTGGCAAACGCTTAAAAAAAAACAAAAGAAAACCCACTTCTCCAGCACTTTCGCTACAAGGAATAGTGCGGGGAGGTGGACCCTTATGTAGTGTCACCGAAACTGCGACAACTGACACTACATAAATGTGGGCGACATAACCCTTCCCCAAGGGCACTAGAGAGGACAAAAATAATCGGGAAGTCACATTACATGCGAAAGAGACACCTGGCAAGCATGCATTGCCTTTACAAAATATGGGACAACTAGCCGAGTACCAGTACTATGAGTCTTGGCTGAGATTTACAATCTACTTAACTTGCTTCCTAACCACTTTTACATCATCGCGCGTATGCAGGCTGCGGTCAGCACTAGTTGTCCCTGGTCACATTCAGGTTACAGTTTTAAATTAAAAAAAAAAACAGGTCACAGGTCGGGGTAACACAATGGCCAAAAAAAAATCAGCTAACTTGCCAGCTTGACTCCAGTTAAAATTTAATCTATCCCATGCCTACACCGTAGCTTGTGGTAACAGGAAATTACAAGCAATAAATAAAAAAAATACAATAGCATGTTTTACAAGCAATAAAGGAAAAAAACAATACGTGTTAGTTCTGTGGACGTGAGAAGAAAAGAAAACCTCAGAGAGAAAAAAAAAAGCGCAGACTCCTAACCCCTTTGGCTACTATTGAACACCCTGACAGCTACGAACCGCTTGAAGTTCCCCTCCGCGTCTGGGATCGGGTTACAATGCTTGACCGAGGAAAATTCTCCCAACGTGTACTCCTGACTGACACTCGCTGCGCGCGGTCTTGGCGAGACTCAGTTCCCCCCTCTGTGTTGTCCCTCTGCGGAACAGCTGATACACTATCGCTTGAAGTGCCCACCCGCGGCTGCCGTAAGTTTCCCCTTCTTGCTGTGTTGACATACCACCTTGTGCGTTGTCTCGAAAAACCCTGCGTTTGGTAAATTATGTTTCTGTATAAGCGTCTTAACTTTTGATCGCGCCATAGCTAGAAATTCTTTAACGGGGGTAGCCTGGCTTTGCTTAAACGCCCAAAATTCGGCTAACAAAGTTGCCGGGTCTTTCTCGGTCTCGAACCTCTCCCCTAAAACTGCAAACAAATCCCGAACTGACGCTATTTCTTCTTTAAAATTTGAAAAAAACGGTCTGAGCCTGCCCTGCTAATCTTTGCCGCACTGCGAAAAATTGGTCCTCTGCTGACCATTGTAGGAAACGAGCAATCTCCTCAAATTTACTTTTGAAACGCGCAAATGTGAAATGGGGGTCTGTACCCGTAAAAGTCGGAATCAATTCAAGATGACTTAGCAGCAAATCACGCCGCTGAAAAGTCATTGCACCCTCAACTTGTTGAGTTTCGTCGTCTTGTAATTCGTAGTGGCTAAGCTCGCCGATAGCTGAGGGGTTTGATTCGCCTGAATTTGGCATAACTCTAAAGTTTCTTACAAGTAGGGCAAAACTGGGATACAACTTACTCCCTCACGCACACATCACTTACCGCATTACTAAAACACCAGTACATAACCAAAATGTTCCCCCAAAATATTCGCGTACATAAAATACAATCAGATATAACACATTTCCCATGCAATTTATACAGTCCCCCAAAATACATATAAATACACACTAACACAAAACAAAATAATATATTTTTCACAATACTCAATTATACATTTCATATCTTATTTTAAACTATTGCCTCATTTACATTTAAATTAGTTTTCGCGGGCCAACATCGCATTGTGCCAAAACCCAGAAAGGGCACGACACCATTGTTATGTTTTATGACTTTTACTTTTATTTTAAGAATTAACTATTACCTAATTAATTGAAGTTGTTAGTACATTGCTTAATCTTAACACCCTCTTCATGATGGACTCTCACCAAAAAACACTCTCGCCCTCTCCAAGCTCTCGGGTTATGGAACGGAAGATTCATCTCGGCAAAGAACGGGATGCAAGTCGGAGGATGCTCACGGCAGGCGGGCTGGAGTAGCATGTGTTGCCTTTGAGTCAAATTGTGGCCGAGGACGAACCCCTTTCTGCCCTGTGTTTATCCGCCCCCGCAGGAGAAGACAAGTAAGGAGTTCCAACTGGCACCGCATTTTTAGACTTTGTACAAACGGCCCAGCACCACAGACTTTGCATATTTCGATCTGCCGCTTGCCATATTATTTTTTTCTTGGCATTAAAAAAAGCTTGGGCTTTGAAACCTACAAAGGAGTACCTTTTTTAGTTGACCCGTGACAGAGCGGCCGGACGTCGACTCTCCTTGTAACCTTCCGCGTCGCCTCTCCCCTCTGAGTCGGGCATCTGCTAAAGTCATCAACATTCCGTTCTCGCTGGGCATGGAGATTTCCAAAATGGTTGAAAGCTAAGGTATCGGATTTCCCGATAAGACATAGCAAGAGTTTAAGAGAGAGGAAAAAAAATAGGTTTTGGAAAATCTAACCTTACGGCCAGACAAAAGGGTAATTTAATCAACTACTTTTTAATTAACACCGCAATCCACCAGCGAAATTCCACTCAGCCACCATCAACCACCTTTTAATATTTTTACCTCTATTTGAACACAGTTTTACTTTTTTTTTTTTGCATAAATAACTTATTTAAATTACATAACATACATACAATAAGTTAAAACTACTTATTTACACATGCATATTAACTCAAATATTTGAACACAACTAAATATCTGTGCACATCAAACATACAGGGGAGCACATCTAATTATTTGTGCCTAACAATATCCCCCTTGCACGATAAAAAAAAATTTATTGCACGCAGTGGAAAAAATTTTTTTTTGATTGAGGGCGTCTATCCAAATTTTCTCAGAGTGGGTAGTCAGCACGAACTGTCGCTCTGAAAGCTGACAATCCATTTGCCCTCAGACAGGAGCAAACAGTTCGTGACTGTTAACCCGTACAGGGCAAACATGCGTCCATGCTGGACTGTACCTAAATTAACGGGATAGACGACCTCAATTTACAAAACACCGCAGAATTTAAATTTAATAAAAAAAACTCTGCAAAAACAACAAATCTCGCTTCACCAAGCAAATCATACACTTTACCACACTTAATACTGTAATACCAGGCACCTGTATAAAACTAAATAACTTTGTATGTGATACAATGACACTAACATCTGGTTATACTAACAAAAAAAAATCGAAACTGCGTACCACACGGTGACCAGAGGACCAACAAAAATAGGAGGAAAAACATTTGTGAGACATTGTTCAGCTGGCAAACGCTTAAAAAAAAACAAAAGAAAACCCACTTCTCCAGCACTTTCGCTACAAGGAATAGTGCGGGGAGGTGGACCCTTATGTAGTGTCACCGAAACTGCGACAACTGACACTACATAAATGTGGGCGACATAACCCTTCCCCAAGGGCACTAGAGAGGACAAAAATAATCGGGAAGTCACATTACATGCGAAAGAGACACCTGGCAAGCATGCATTGCCTTTACAAAATATGGGACAACTAGCCGAGTACCAGTACTATGAGTCTTGGCTGAGATTTACAATCTACTTAACTTGCTTCCTAACCACTTTTACATCATCGCGCGTATGCAGGCTGCGGTCAGCACTAGTTGTCCCTGGTCACATTCAGGTTACAGTTTTAAATTAAAAAAAAAAAACAGGTCACAGGTCGGGGTAACACAATGGCCAAAAAAAAATCAGCTAACTTGCCAGCTTGACTCCAGTTAAAATTTAATCTATCCCATGCCTACACCGTAGCTTGTGGTAACAGGAAATTACAAGCAATAAATAAAAAAAATACAATAGCATGTTTTACAAGCAATAAAGGAAAAAAACAATACGTGTTAGTTCTGTGGACGTGAGAAGAAAAGAAAACCTCAGAGAGAAAAAAAAAAAAGCGCAGACTCCTAACCCCTTTGGCTACTATTGAACACCCTGACAGCTACGAACCGCTTGAAGTTCCCCTCCGCGTCTGGGATCGGGTTACAATGCTTGACCGAGGAAAATTCTCCCAACGTGTACTCCTGACTGACACTCGCTGCGCGCGGTCTTGGCGAGACTCAGTTCCCCCCTCTGTGTTGTCCCTCTGCGGAACAGCTGATACACTATCGCTTGAAGTGCCCACCCGCGGCTGCCGTAAGTTTCCCCTTCTTGCTGTGTTGACATACCACCTTGTGCGTTGTCTCGAAAAACCCTGCGTTTGGTAAATTATGTTTCTGTATAAGCGTCTTAACTTTTGATCGCGCCATAGCTAGAAATTCTTTAACGGGGGTAGCCTGGCTTTGCTTAAACGCCCAAAATTCGGCTAACAAAGTTGCCGGGTCTTTCTCGGTCTCGAACCTCTCCCCTAAAACTGCAAACAAATCCCGAACTGACGCTATTTCTTCTTTAAAATTTGAAAAAAACGGTCTGAGCCTGCCCTGCTAATCTTTGCCGCACTGCGAAAAATTGGTCCTCTGCTGACCATTGTAGGAAACGAGCAATCTCCTCAAATTTACTTTTGAAACGCGCAAATGTGAAATGGGGGTCTGTACCCGTAAAAGTCGGAATCAATTCAAGATGACTTAGCAGCAAATCACGCCGCTGAAAAGTCATTGCACCCTCAACTTGTTGAGTTTCGTCGTCTTGTAATTCGTAGTGGCTAAGCTCGCCGATAGCTGAGGGGTTTGATTCGCCTGAATTTGGCATAACTCTAAAGTTTCTTACAAGTAGGGCAAAACTGGGATACAACTTACTCCCTCACGCACACATCACTTACCGCATTACTAAAACACCAGTACATAACCAAATTGTTCCCCCAAAATATTCGCGTACATAAAATACAATCAGATATAACACATTTCCCATGCAATTTATACAGTCCCCCAAAATACATATAAATACACACTAACACAAAACAAAATAATATATTTTTCACAATACTCAATTATACATTTCATATCTTATTTTAAACTATTGCCTCATTTACATTTAAATTAGTTTTCGCGGGCCAACATCGCATTGTGCCAAAACCCAGAAAGGGCACGACACCATTGTTATGTTTTATGACTTTTACTTTTATTTTTAAGAATTAACTATTACCTAATTAATTGAAGTTGTTAGTACATTGCTTAATCTTAACACCCTCTTCATGATGGACTCTCACCAAAAAACACTCTCGCCCTCTCCAAGCTCTCGGGTTATGGAACGGAAGATTCATCTCGGCAAAGAACGGGATGCAAGTCGGAGGATGCTCACGGCAGGCGGGCTGGAGTAGCATGTGTTGCCTTTGAGTCAAATTGTGGCCGAGGACGAACCCCTTTCTGCCCTGTGTTTATCCGCCCCCGCAGGAGAAGACAAGTAAGGAGTTCCAACTGGCACCGCATTTTTAGACTTTGTACAAACGGCCCAGCACCACAGACTTTGCATATTTCGATCTGCCGCTTGCCATATTATTTTTTTCTTGGCATTAAAAAAAGCTTGGGCTTTGAAACCTACAAAGGAGTACCTTTTTTAGTTGACCCGTGACAGAGCGGCCGGACGTCGACTCTCCTTGTAACCTTCCGCGTCGCCTCTCCCCTCTGAGTCGGGCATCTGCTAAAGTCATCAACATTCCGTTCTCGCTGGGCATGGAGATTTCCAAAATGGTTGAAAGCTAAGGTATCGGATTTCCCGATAAGACATAGCAAGAGTTTAAGAGAGAGGAAAAAAAATAGGTTTTGGAAAATCTAACCTTACGGCCAGACAAAAGGGTAATTTAATCAACTACTTTTTAATTAACACCGCAATCCACCAGCGAAATTCCACTCAGCCACCATCAACCACCTTTTAATATTTTTACCTCTATTTGAACACAGTTTTACATTTTTTTTTTTTGCATAAATAACTTATTTAAATTACATAACATACATACAATAAGTTAAAACTACTTATTTACACATGCATATTAACTCAAATATTTGAACACAACTAAATATCTGTGCACATAAAACATACAGGGGAGCACATCTAATTATTTGTGCCTAACATATGTACTTCGGGCCCCACAAAAGAAAAAAAAGCCTACAAATGTATTAAATTCAAGTGAATAAATTCCTTTCAATTTTCATTCCCGTCGCTGCCGACAGATGGCAGCACCACTGCACCAGATGATTTGGTTTCTCAGCAGTGAGTGATTTTGGAATGAAAATATCACTAAAACTATTGAATTAACAGAATAAGTGTATGCAGAAAAAATTATCAGTTTTCGAAGCTCTTTCCAAATATGTAACATTTATGTACTTTCATGAGAAAAAAAATTACACCGTTTCCTGTATATTTGTCGGCCATTTTTTTTTCGAGGATCGGTGCCCGCCCGGATGAGTTACGGTCACGTGATCTCTCGACTTCCACTTGTCTCTTTATTAGTATAGATTCATTACTCACAAGTCTTTCCATTTCTGTTACCGGCAGTATGTCCTCGAAGTTCGAGATAAATCGATGGAAAATGTTCAGAAACAGTATCGGAATGCTATTTGGCATTGTTTGAATCAGATCCACAGTTTGTTCTACAAAAGACGAATTCAAATACTGTGGATATGTCCATCGAACGTTGATCAGTCTTTTGTCTTTCCCCAGTTTGCCTCTTCATATGCTTAAGGGAGGGAGGGGGGGGGGAAGGTCCAGGACACAAAATTCTTCAAATTTTCGAAAAACAATTTACTGTATTAAAAATTTTTCTGTTCTTTTCCGCTCAAA
The DNA here is from genome assembly GCA_907164885.2 of Dolomedes plantarius. Taxonomy (NCBI): domain Eukaryota; kingdom Metazoa; phylum Arthropoda; class Arachnida; order Araneae; family Dolomedidae; genus Dolomedes; species Dolomedes plantarius. Next base: position 60,124,540 of record OU015490.1, read on the forward strand.
ATGACGTTTAAATCACGTTTCTATCTTAATTAGAACAGGAGATATTATTTTTTTGTTTTGCAACATTCTAATAGCAGCCAATCTTTGGTTAAACCTTTAAATACGTTTTTCTGCATGATCGGTTTTTTTCACCCTTTCTCGTCTTTAAATTGTTATAAGTCAAGAACTGTTAAAAATAAATAATGCAAACTTAGAACACGTATTTTTCAATTATTTTACTTTAATTTTAATCCAGAAAATTTGAAAAAAATTATTACTTTTGAAAATATGATTCTTTAAAAATAAGTTGCATAATTTTTTTTTATTCTAAATATTTTAATTTTTTAAAAATTAATATTTTTAAAAAATTCTGAATCAAAATTAAAATTTGTATATTTCTGTTTAATTAAATGAAAAACTTTTGAAATTCGACAAATAATATTTCGAATTATAACGGTTTTAAATTACCCCACTTTAAAAAAAATTTAAATTTTAAATTTGTTTAAAAACGTTATGAGAAGTCTTATGATGCGATTTTGTTTAAAAATTATATGGTTAACCATTACAAAAAAATTCACAATTTTAACTCAGTAAATAAAAAAAAAATTTTAAATGTATCCCGGACCCCTTAATATGACATATTTTTTGAAGAGATCGCTTCCTTTTTACTTCTATATCCATGCAAGTAGAAAAACATCTGAAATCACCTCTTTTATAACGAAGCTTATTCGTATGTGCAATTTTTCTGTTTTATTTCGAACATTTACAACACGAGGGCTGTATCCCACATACCCACAATTTTGACCGTTCTTGAAGCTGAGTAAGCTTCAAAGTTGTTTAGCCATCATAATCTCCAAGAAAAAGATTTACTGATAGGAAAGCCTCTCCTTTAGACTTGAACGTCTGTATCTCAGTTTACAAGAAACAATGTAGAATAACTTGAACTAGTAATGTAAGATATCTTCAGTGCATTCGCATCGATATGTCAGTGCAAGATAGATACTGATTATAAAGCATCGATTAGGAGAGCTATTACGTCATACGATTTACTAACGGAAGAAGAAAAAAAAAATTGAAGCAGGGCAAAATTTAGTTCCTCCTCCATAATTTAGAATAAAATGTTTCTCACGAAACAAAATGAACTGAACCAGAACAAAACCCTTGTCATGACCAAGCTGATTTCTTTACTCAACCGTAAATCTCGAACATGTATGCAAATTTTACGTTTATATTTTCATTCCTTCCGTAAATTTGAGAAATAAATCATTCCAGTCGGGAAGTTCCAGCCGGTAACTTATCTGAAAATGCCCTTGGACGCTGGTTTTACTTCCAGTATAAACTTATCAAAACTCCAGAATTTCAACTCGTTGGCAACTGAAATCTGTGGCCCCATATATTTGCCTTCGTGCAGTAAATCAACACACGGCATAATCCCGTACAGAGATTTAATCCCTCCGTGTGCGCACTTAGCGAGGGTAGAGATATATAAGAGCAATGCTATCTAACTCTGGCTTTCCAGTTCCGTTTTCTTCATAAATCCCTCTGTTGTGCACTTTCCATTTCGTTTTCGATGATTTCTGCTGTGAGGAAGAGGACCTTGTCCAATAATTCGAACATTGACTTTGAGAAGTTGGATGAAGTGATAATGGCTGACCTAGGTGCCAAAAGGGAACTCCCAAAGGTGCAGGTCACCCCAACGAAGGTGTCATGCTCAGGTAAGGGAATTACCGGTTATTTACAGCAGTGATAAGCAAAACAAAGGCAAGGAAAGATAATGTTTCTCTGAGTGAAATAAAACCAAATCAACGAGAGAATATGCTTTGGTTTAAATCTGAAATTTTCAATCTTTGTACGCTGCTAGAACTCTTTATTTAAATCACTTGTGAACAGTGGATCCCCAAATGGGATTACGGATCGGTGGTGTTGAGTACAGTGGAGCTGAAAATTATCTTTGTCAAGCAGCAAGAATATTTTTTGCACTTCTGTAATTATATCATATTATTAGAGATTCAACAGCCTTACAACGGCCAGTTCATAGCTACATAGGTTCAATAAGCTCACTAGACATCTTAAAAATAATTACAGTTTTACATGTCTCTAAATTTTAAGTCGATTTTTGGTAGTCCCAACTCAGCGTATTGGAAAATCCACTGCGCTTGGGGTCTAAATCTCCTTCGGATTTATTCTCAATAGAGGAGAAGTTGACGCAACTAGATGGATTGGGTAGAAGAGAGCTCGTCATAAAAAAAAAAAAAAAACTGATGAAGAACCAAATTCTGAGAGGTCACTTTATTATGTAAAAATAACTGCTTCTGAGAGACTCCATCTGAGGAAATGATATTATCTTCCGCAATATCCACTGTTGTCGACAAGAAGTAACTATCGGCAAAAACTAGTAAGTTTCTGAGCGTTAAGAAAACATTCTGTATCAGTGGTTCTTAATTTTTTGTTGATCAGGAACCACTCGTAAAAAAAAAAGTCATTGGGGACCGCTCCCAACCGAGTTATAGTATAGTCCTAACACCTTTCTTAGCATTTGCCTCAACACTTGCGTACGTTTAATAACATATTAAGTCGGAAATGGAGAAGGTAAAGCTGTTTGGTTCGTGGGCTTTCCTTTTACGTTATTGATCTCTTGATATGACGTAGCATCTATATATTTAAGTTGCTAAGCCGATTCTTTGGGCAGTCCGTGAGAGAAAACTACTGCATCCATTTACTTTATTTTGGTCATAAACGAAATATTTTAATCTATAGATGTGTAACATTTGGTTTTTGTAACTTCAATTTCTATTAGTTAGCGATAATTTACAGTTAAAAGGTTGCTTTCTGCGCATGCTTAGTGACATGTTTAAATCTGGCTTTAGATACCCACTAAGCACGAGGCCGCTTAAACACGTTAATTTGTTTATTCCGAAGAATCTCTCCTGCTCTCTCTCTGCCATTTTTATTTTTAATTATGTTTGTGAGATATAGAATTACACCTGACGGAAATTGTTTATTTCGCGCTGTTGAGTAACTATATTTTTTTTATTGGGTTCAATAGTAATTTTGTAAAGTGTATTTCTCTATTCTTAATATTATGATTTTCAACATTTTCCAATGATGTGTTGAGTATAATTTGTGTATTGGTACATTTATTTACTATCCAGCCGTCATGTTTTGATGAGTACCAACTAGTGTTCAATATAAATTATAATGGCTACTCACGTCCGATTACTAAGTCTTCGACTCCTGCTACTGAGACACTAGGCTCTAAATTTTTTTAAATCCATAACATAATGGACCTTTCGTCACGTCACCATAAATGGTTGCACTAACATTTTTCTTTGCAGGGAACAGTCTTAAAGTAGAGTTAGAATTACTGTAATAATGCATTTCAATGATCATAATATAATAAAATATTGTAAAAATAGTTTTTTATCAAGCATATCGCATATTTCTGCCAAGGAATTTTTCCTCGTAATTTATTGCTAATATTTTGAAGATATGCTAAAAACACTATGGTGATATAGTTATTTTCCAAATCTTCTTAATCACACTTTTTTAACATGAGATATGTACACGTCAAAACACCTTTGTAGACAATATTAAAAGTTAAATATGACACAAACTGGTAGAAAATGGGATATTTACATCACAAAACCTCTTTGTGCACACTATTTGCCTTTGCCGTTTCGACGCATCCAGGGAAAGAACTTTAAAGCCAGAAGTCATTTTTTCCCATCGATTTTTAAACGAACATTACAATGTGTCCTTCTGAATTAACAATTCGTCAGAAGCGGAGAACTTAATCTTTAAAATGATACCTCATTTATCGATTTTCGTTAAGTATTAACAGAGAAAAAGGGATCGTCACAAAAAATCAACTTCTAGAAATAATATATATGGTTTTTCCATGCAAAATGAATAATGTACACCTACGTGGATGTTGCCAATAAAGAAACTCATTGATGAAATCACAGAATGATAATAAAAGCAAACGATTTTTAAATTTAAAAGTTCAGTGCGATTGATAATGGCAAAATAAAAAAGCTACCGCGCGCCATCTACGGGAAAAAAATTGTTTAAAATGTTTATACTTCTATTTTTAAACAAACAATAAGATGTGTAAATCTAAATTAACAATTCGCAAGAAGCGGAGATCTTAATCTTTAAAATGGTACCTCATTTATCGATTTTGGTTAAGTATGAAAGGAGAAAAAGGGATTAAAAAACACCTTTTAGAAATAATATATATATAGATGATATTGTTTAAAAAGGTGTCAAACAGCTTTACGATAAAAACTTCTTCAGCAAATGACTATACTTAAATTATTTCTATTTGCTTCTACCCATCTGTGTGAGACTGGATTTTCAAAACTGGATTTTTAAAACAGTTTGTCAAAATTTGCTAATATATATTTCTTTTTTGATAACATTTTCTTAATTTTCTAAATTTTGCTTCTACGAAAAATTTTTCGTTTGGGTCCACGTGATATTTTATTTCAAGAAAGTAGGTTGCGGTCGAAAAAAGTTTGCGCAACTCTGCTCTAGACCAGCTCTCCCTCAACACCCAATCCAAGGTTTTTAGTTGTAGCAAAATTTAAAATAAATAAAATAAAAAAATAAATGAAAAAAAATTTCAGGTAGTCTCTTCTAATGAAACTATTAGGGGTTATTAACATAGGATTACTTATCGTTGCTTACCTCTTTTGTATGTATATATGTATGTATGTGTTATGTACACTGCTCAAAAAAATTAGGGGAGCAAGCAAAGAAGTTAAGAAAACCGTGCGAGACAGCCACGTATTGGCATAAAATGGATAGTACACGCGTATCAATGCGCAATACAGAAAAAAAGACGTAAAAAAATTTGTAATTAAGCTATAATTCTTTGAAAATATGGAAAAAACATGAAAAGATGATTTAGGGCAACAATTTGGTTACATGTAAACGATAAAAAAAGTATTGTTTAGAAATGATGCAAGATTTTAAACATGGCGTGTGGTCTCCTCGAACAGCTAAGACTGCTGCACATCTGTTTTCCATGGATGCGATGATGTTATCGATAAGACTTTGGGGAATACTGCTCCACTCCTCAAGAAGCGCAATCTCCAAGTCTCGGAGAGTAAAAGGAGGCCTTAGTCTCGCAGCAATGGTCATCCGAGCGTGTCCCAAACATGCTCGATTGGATTCAGGTCAGGAGAACACACTGGCCATTCCATACTCTGTATTGTTTCAGCTTCAAGCATGTTCTCCACAAGACGAGCTGTCTTCGGTCTGGCATTATCATGCTTGAAAGCAAAAGAATCTCCAATGGCTGCAGCGTAAGGTATGGCATGAGGTCTCAGTATCTCGTCTGCTTACCTTCGGGCCGTCAAAGTACCTTTCCGAATGATAGGCAGGTCCGTACGTCCACCTATGCTGATTCCATCCCATACCATAAAACCAGCTCGTCTGTATTGTGACCTATCACGATCGAATGTGGGGTTATTTCGAGTGCCCCTTTCCCTCCATACCAAAACACTTCGGGTGTCACACTCCAGACTGAATCGGGACTCGTCTGTAAACAGCACTTGGCTCCAATCATGTTGCTTCCAATTTGGATGTCCAGCAGCCCATCTTCTTCGGGCCGCACGGTGGCGTGAGGTCAACGGAATGCAGACCATTGGCCTACGTGCATAGAGACCTCCCTGATGAAGCCTATTACGTACTGTTTGGCTGGACACCCTTCGTCCTGTTGCCAAGAGCAACTGTCTTTGCAGCTGAGTAGCATTGTCTGTTCTGTTTCGGCGAGCTGTTAACAGTATATACCGGTCATCAGTTGCTGAAGTGGCGCATGGCCGACCTTGCCCTGGTCAACGTCTAATATTCCCTGTTTCTTGGAATCGATTCCACAGCCTTGCAACGACACTTCTGGCCACTCCAACAGCGTCCGCGACTCTACGTTGTGTTTGCCCTGATTCAAGTCTGCCTATAATACGCCATGCCATGGATTCCGGTAAATCACGTTGTTGAGACATTTTCAAGTCACCTTTTCTCAAAAAGAATAACTGAGCAATCGAATTTCACAGTTAAGGCAGTGAAACAGACGTTTCTGCAACATCCCGATTTCCGCCCTTATGTTCTTTTTCTGGTTTTTGACGTCATGAACTTTGATTTGCATATGAAGTTTTCTTCTTCTGTTTCCTGCTAGGCTTTAAATTATGGATGATTTATTTTATGTTACTTATCAGTGTAAGTATATGCGTAATTTCGTTAAAACCATGTGCTCCCCTAATTGTTTTGAGCAGTATCTCTCTCTCTCTCTCTCTCTCTATATATATATATATATATATATATATATATATATATATGCAGTGCCGTAACTAGCCATTCCTGTGGCCTGAGCAAAAATTTGCATTTCGGCCCCTTAATTAATTAAGTTTGGGAAAATAATGAAACAAATACAGCATTTTGGGCCCCCCCCCTTCCAAGTGGGCCCTGGGCAGGTGCCCCTGTTGTCCCTATCGAGTTACGGCACTGCATATATGTATGTCAAAATTTTGACGCATTTTGATACTTTTCTGTTTAACTGCTTACTGCTTGTCGAAGCGATACAGACTGGATTTGGCGTGCTGCCAAAATTATAACTCGCGAGGTACGGACCGGTTTTAGCGTCTGAAATTTTCCTTTCCGGAGGACCGTTATGGAAGAACGTAATCCTACGATAAAATTATGAAAATGTTAACAAAAAATAAAAATAAATAAATAAGCATATTTTGATAAAGTATTTTGAAAATCAATGAAATGTAGACTTAGGGTTTATATTTACTCTTCATAACAGCAAATAAAATGTGTCTTGCTTACCATCTGCACTTGATTTTGGCAAATCTCATGTGACTAAAAGTTCATATTTAAATAATAATACATATTTGTATTTCATTTAGGTAAACTTATTTCAAATTATCCACGGAATCCTTCAATTTTTTTTCGACCCAGCTGTGGGTCGCGACCTACAGTTTGCGCACCACTGACATCCCGTATAGAATCCCGTGCACCACACTGTATATCTATGGTGCCCGGTATAAAGGGCTTAAGTCAAAAACAGTGATTTAAATATACTTAGTTATTGGCTTTTGTACCAATCGCAGAACAATAATTTCTACTTCAGTCTTTTGTACAAAGAAATGTACGTACTTTTGTATACAAAATTGATATGCTTAAGCCTTTTATACAAGTCAAAAGATTATTTTCTTTCTTTTTTTAAACAAATATCTAAAAATCCCTTTTTTTTGACTTTAGACCTTTATACCGGGCACCATAGATATATCTTCCTTCCTCCCTCTATCTGTTCCACTACGCCTTGTCTCCACCTTAAAGAATTGGTCTCGTCACTTGACTCGGTTCAAAATTATGGGACCGACCCGTTAGCCAAGTCGGACTTCGACCCTTGTGGTGCTATTTAAAACCAGAGCCGCACCACTCTGCCCAATAGCCTTTATGGACTTGAACTGATACAAAGTATCGGTCAAGGGGCATCAGTCACAACAACAACAACAAAGAGTTTTCCCTTGTAGGTTACGAGATAAATTTATGAAAGGCTCGTCTCAACTGTGAAAAAGGCTTGGCAACCTTAATGCAACTCCTTGAATACAACGAAAATTTTCAGTAAAAGAACTTTCATAATACAATCCCTTCTCTGCAATAGTTTATAGAATTTCAAAACAAAAAAAAAACAGAATAATGATTCTAAGTTATTTAAATCTGTGAAAAGGCGAAATATTGATAAGATATACTTTAAACTTCCTAGATGATTGCAAAAATCTCACATTACGATAGTGATAAAAACATGTACACACAAACCCTCCGATGTGCTAAGATAAATGGTGCCGTGCGTATGCTTTACTGAAGAACATATCACTCTAAACAACGTCACACCTGTATTATGAAATCTCAACCTCGTGGAGTGCAAAAGTCAACCGCAAAAGCGGTTAAACTTAAAAGAACTCGATTTATCGGAGGTTTCAAGAGCTATACTTGTAGCAAAAGTACTTTACGAATTTTAACTATGGGAAGATAGCATCATTTCGTAATGAATAACAGGTTATTTTTAGGAAATGCGTTATATATTTTTGATAAAACAGATTGTGCCAGCATCGCATTAACACCATAGCGTCATACTTATCAAATAATGTAAGAAAATTAAAGTCCTGTTAACAGTAATTTTTCGTTGATCGGGTTCAGAGTTCGTTCTACATTTTCTGTAGTAAGGACGGAGTCAAAGTCAGTAGGGTTCATTCGGGACACTAATCTTTAGAGGTAAAAAGCGTTGTTCAGATTCAGCCTAATGGCTGGTTGGTTGGTTAGTTTGGAGAAAAACGGTCATCTTTTGCAACATAAGTGCTAAATTCATCGGAATCTAAGGCTTAGGATTAAAATCAACAGGGTCTATTCGGGGGTATTTTGAACATTCATTTCATTCTGTCCATTTTTATGGAAGCAGTTCGACAAATAGACAAAACAAATTGATGCAAATACATCTTTTAACTACAGTTGGAAAGAGGATCGATTCTAGTCAAAGGTCCAGCAGCCTAATTAGAAGTCAGAGATAGCGTAGTATATCTTACGCATATCCACACTTGCACAACTGTTTTATTTAAGGATATATATATATATAACATGAAGTTATTTTGTTAAGCTCAGTACGAAATATACGAAGCATATGGCTGTATATGAACCCCTAAACAAACCTATTTCCAAGAATATGCCACACTTTTAAATAAGCGAAAGTCACAATCCTCTATTGTTTCCCGATAGTCACGCTGAACAGATGCTGATCACGGCAGATAATTTTTGTTTGATCTGAAAATGGCATTGCACTCTTAATAAATAAATAAATAAATATATATATATATATATATATATATATATATATATATATATATATATATATATACACACTTAATTAATTCGGTGGTAGTCCTCTAATAAGTAGGACAAACCAAATTCAATAAAACTTTCAGGTATCGTTCAAGGTAAAAAATTACACAGCTTCCGATAAATTTGGGTTTGGGCTGAAGAAATTATTGAAGATAATACCACCTGATTCGTTCATATTACTGCATGTTCACTCCTCCACGAGGGTTCAGAAAAACATTATGGATTATGGGTCACTTGACTTTCAATTATCATTGGAAAAAAGCACTAAAAAGCTTTAAATAAACATTTGCTACCATTTGCCTCAATAATATCCATCATTTTAGGCATCAGTGGATTTCTGATACCGAAATTTCCAACCTTGCTGTACAAACTTTATCATACTTCTATTAAAGTATACAAACTTTACGTTGATTAATAAAACATAACGTCTACGGATGTTCAGACGTTTTTACATCCTACGCCACAAAGCATGAATTTAGACTTGCCGTTTTATCGCATTCCATATTATCTGGTGAATGAGCAATGAGGAAACGTCCTCCTTGCAAAATTTCTATAATCATGGTGACAACCCAGGCAAAATTTTCCATGAGAAATAGTTAACAAATTTGCAAGAAAAAAACTCATGTAATATTTCTTGCAATATGCTCTTGACACATGCATTAGTCTGCGTCATTCTGTGAGTACAATAAGCAAATAAACAGAAAACAAAATGGGTCAGGGCTGAAAGGGAAGATATTTTTTAGTAAGTTCTTATCTATTTTTATCAGGTATTTCTCGTTCACGTTTTTGAAAAGGGTTAAGAGCTGAAGTATCCAAAGCTGACATATATCCTAGGAAGAGACAGTGTTATGTAAGTAAACTTTAGGTTACTCCAAAGGCCAAACTTGAGAAGAATAAATATGATAAATTTATTTTTATGGTTTATGTTTTCTATGTGCAACGGAAGTATGGACTGCAGTTAAAGATTCGATAAATAGCTTATCAAGAGAGTTAAATTTAAAATACCTTGATCATGACTTTAGTTTATCAAATAAAGTGCGGGGTCCGGGGTTGCCTCTATTTTCGGCGGATCTGTACTGTCCGTGCGGCGCCCAGATCCATACTAATGAAACGAGAACAGGCCAGGGCCTGACTAAGGCAGGGGCATACGGGGCAGTTGCCCCGGGCCCCCACATCAGAGGGGGGCCCCCAAATCGAATAGAAAGTTTAGTATTAAGTATTAAGTTCTTCATTACTGAAGTAGTGAAGCAGAGGGGGGGCCCCAAAGAAGTTTTTGCCCCGGGCCCCAATTAGGCTAAGTCGGGCCCTGGAACAGGCGGACCCTCGTCTGCATATTCAGGTATTACTGCAGTGACTAGTCTTCATTTCAATCATAGTTAATGCCTAATCTACGGGGAACTTATAGCTTTGTGATTATCAAATAAAGTGCATGCACAAAGAGTGTAGTGTCTACTGCCCTATAGAAGAGAAAGTTTGTGCCTTCATAATAAATAAATAACTGGTGTTCTTCCGATGTACTCTTCATAGTAAGTTCTCTATATTTGTCTATGAACTATCCTGAATTTACATAAGGATTTCTTTGGCATGGACCAAGGAAATATTCTATTTTATGGAAAGGATATACCTCCCGAAATTTCCACAGATATTTAACGTTGAAGTCATTTTCGACCTTCAGAAAAGAAAAATTTTGGAAAAAAAATTAAGTCAAAATTTCATCATTCTAGAATTGTTGATTTTTTCTGCTCTCAACAGTACCAGAGTATATTCTTTGCTCTAGAAACAATGATATAAGATCAACGTTGAAAAACTGTCGATAATAGCGAAAATAAAGATGGTGAACTTTGTTGAAAGACACTGTTGATAACTTCTGTGGTGAAAACGTCAATGTTTAGTACTCGAAAGCACCCCAATTTCTAGAACTGGCTTTTATGGTCTGTGTTTTCTAGATATTTTGCATATTTTTTTTCTATTTTGAATCTTCCACTTCATTGTTTTGGACTATATAAGTTTAAGATTTAAAATTTCGTTTTCTTCTAACGTCTTTTATCTAGAGCTTACCCGAGTAACATATAGAAAATATTTTCAGGGGGTGGGTCTTTTGATTAAAACCAATGCATTAATTTCGGGGGTGGGGTTCACTACTGACCATCTCCCTTCCTACGCCCCTCAGCAACTTCCTTACGATTTTTCTTCGAAAGGAAGTTATTGCAAGGAAGTTATTCTCCTTTGAGATTGTAGGAGGTCTTAAATAGCCATTACAACATATCGAAAACCATCGAGAATGCCATGCGTCAACGACATTTGCAATCCTCGGCGTCCTTGCTCTTTCCCAATAAGAAAATGTCAACATAAACACATTTTTCATAGCTGTTTACCCCAACTCTACCTTTATATGCGAATTACCGAACAACACCTCTCTACCGTGTGTAGCCTCGAGTTTCTGAGTCGAGTACTTTGATCGGTGAAGTCAGTTTTATCAGCAGTCGGCGTCCTTCTGAAATCAGTGGCCCCCACAGATATGGAAACCTGTAAGAGCCTGATCTTTACCTGAGCGATAATCTGTGTTTGGACTGCTCTTGTGATGGATTACGTTGTTCGATTGGGGGCTGGAGGAAGACAGTTTGGGTTGCCGGTGGCTAGAAACGTGCTCTAATCGCACTTGGTGATTTGTTAGTGAAGACTGTGTTTCTTTTTTTGCGGAAGAAAGAGAGATAGAAGTAGTTAGCTAGCTGATACTCACATTATATAGTGTCATTAATATTCCTGCCTTGCGGCATAAGCTTTCGACAGTACTCTTGGACCTGCAAGGTTAAGGCCTGTTCACATAGCGTCAGCATTACTCGTATTGAAATATATTTAACCAATTACAAAACTCCAAACGATTAGCCACGAATTTGTTAAGGCCTGTGATTGGTTTAAAATATGTCAATGCGATTAACGCTGACGCTGACGGACTCTATGTGAACAGGCCTTTAAACAACATACGCCTAGATGCTGTCGTTTTACCTAACTTTGGGTATAGATACACTGTACACTAATTCAAGTCCCATCAGGAGACATACCTATTGAATATAGGTATATGGAACTCTGGGCACAGAATATTTATATTTTAGATTTAGTCCTGGAGGGTTCCGCATATTCATACTTGAATACATATTCATACTTGAATCTAAGCAGAGATCTATTAAACTTATTCCTATGTCTCTGGTCTTATGTCTGTAGACACAGATCTACGATAATTTAGATTTGGGCCTATAAGGCTCTAGAAATAGAGGTATCTACCCACATTATGTCTAATTCTGTGCATAGTGGTACTAAAGTCTGGGCAGAGACTTACTTAACTTAAGCTTAAAGGGCTATTAACACAGATCTACTTCATTTTTATAACATAGCCCTATTTTTAGTGCTCTTTGGATCTATCTTTCTTCATTATAATTAACTCTTCATATAGATGAACAAGCATCTAAACCGAGACCAACTAGACTCAACTTGCAGGTCTAAGCAAAAGTGATATATACTTTAGTCTTGTATTTTACCCTTTTCCAGTTGTGGCAAAGCTTAACATTTGTATTCCTTCCAGTACCCCAATTTCTTTATATGATTTAAACATACATTAATTAGTAAAATTTAGGTACTATTTCCAATAAAACGATTGTATATTTTCTTAAGGAAAGTCATTAGTCTTTGCTGGGGTATAATTCAGTTAATAGATTACTGGATGTTTGGAGACGCAAGCTCAGTTTTCATACTCAACAGGTGGTCGTTACAAGATATTAAATAGTTTGTAAGTTTTATTACATATACATATTCAGTAATAAAATATATAAATAACTATTAAAAGACTGGATACAAATAAGATATTTAATGCGATATTTTAACATGATGTGACTTGCAATTTTTTTTAACATTAAGAGAAACTTTATTTATTTATTTTTTAATTTCCAATGCAGCGGGTGAAGGTGAACACAATTCTTCCGCCAAGATGATTACATAAGACAAGCAGGAATTCAAACAAGTACTAAAAACAGAACTATAAAAGAAATAGGAAGAATTAAAGTGTGAAACAAAATAAGAGTTCCCTTGCCTCCCAATAACGGGAGTAAACAGAACTCTCTTTCAAGGCTGGGCAACGAGGGAGGTGGTCCGCAGTCACCACAGCGTCGCCGCAGCACAGGGGGCAAGTTGGCTTGTCGACGATCAGTTCTTTTTGGCTGGGTAAGCCCATCAAAGCAGCAGACGCAGGAATTCCTGCTTGCACGGCGATCATAATGTAAAGGAACTAGGTAGGGCGTGTAATCCAAAGGTTGCAAAGCTGTTATTCATTTAGCACAACCCAGGGGGCACGTGTAGCTTAAAGTATGCTTCGGACGCGAGTAACATTAACCCCCCACTCCCGGACCTACAGACGCGAGTAATTATTATATTAAGAGAAACTGTGTAAAGATATCCTATCATTTCTTTTTTAATTCATCTTAGTCATTCTATTTTGTTATTTTAAATAGTTTCTAAAATTGAAAAGCATAATATGAATGCATAAGAAGTAAAAAAATTGAAAGAATATGTATGCATTCTTTCCAGTATGAGGATATTCGGAACCGAAAGACACGTTTCCATTTTTTAATCTGCAATCGAAAATTCAAGCCATGAGTCAATCCTAATCTATGTTAAGGGAAAAATACGCGTGCGCTTGTCTACAGACGAAGTATTCACAAAGATAACTTTGACTGTGAGACTAACATGAAATTACCTGCAATAAATGTATAAATACTCTCGGACGTTTATTACATAAGTACTATTCTTCTGAACTGTCAAACGTTTTACAACTTCCAATACTGAATTGTTTAAAATGGCCGTAAATGAAAAAATGACTTGAAAATATTCGTGGAATTATTACTACTTACGTACATATAATAATATAATTAGAAGCTTCAAGGTGCTTCTCTTAGTTATAATTTGCGCAGTCCTATTAAATTACCCCCGTTTTAGTCTTTGACACATAGAGCTTTAGAAATAGGACTACCTTTGTCAATATACCTAGGTCTATTCACAGACCTACTAGAATATAGGCGCATATCTACTGGAGTAAAAAAAAAGGATCTTTTCTTACCACACCAACTATTAGAGCTTGAAACATAGGGCTGTAGAAATCTTGGCTAAGACTCTATACTTTGGGCTCAAGAGATAGGGCAGACTGATACTAATCTCAATACACCTAACTCTAAGAATCATATGTACAGATATTCCTCGACTTACGACCGAGATAGGGATCGAGACATTGGTCGTAATTGTGGTGATTAATAATTGTGGTGATAATAATGGCGCTATTCACATCTGGGGCTCTCTTCCATCGATTCGCCGCTCCATCAAGTGGAGTATCGGGACTCACTGCTCCGTCAGTCTAACGTATGGGCTTGCTCCATCAATGTCGAGTCTAACTTGGCATCGCCTTCCCACCGGGGCTCTTTTTCTATCTACTGCCAGTCTATGATTATTTTCTCCTTCTTTCTATATATTCTTAATTTTCCATTTTGTTATACTTTCCTTTCTGCTTATTGGGTGCAGGCCTTCAGCCAATGATTTTATCTAACCTTCTGTCATTGGCTCAACTCGTTCGCGGGGCGTCAACATATTTTTCTGCACGTGCATCTTTCTTCACCCTTTTTTTTCACGAACTTCTTCACTCGGGGATTTCAATTAAAAACTGGATTAGTCCCGTAAAACTGCGGGGGTTCCCTCGATCGACCCCTTTTACGACACCCTTCTCCCTCTGAAGCTAGCCTCTTAAATCTCCATCCTTTCCTTTCACTTGTCAACGTCTCTGTTTCCGCTGCCATCTCCCGTCGCTAACGCTATCCCCCTTTTCCATTTTATTGCCTATTTGCAATTCTTGCTTTCTTTCATCAGCAAGGAATGTCACAGATCCGCCGTGACAAACACCATATAAGTGAGCCAGCATTGCTCTCTATGAGGGAGATGACACGGAACCAACCAAGCTTTATTCGGGATTTGAACCCAAGACCACTGAGTGGCAACTCATAATGCTAACCACTACACTAAGTGGGCGGCGGTCTTGTTCCAAGTTAGCGACTTGATTTTCTCCTCCTTCTTTTGCCATTTCTCTTTTCTTGTAACCCTCTTTAAACCGTTCCGAATCTTCGTGACTGTTATTTTCTTTTCTAATATTGTGGACGAAATATCCGTTGAATCTAATCCTAATTTTGGTTATGTTTTGTTTAGTGGCAAACAAATTCATCAAAACACAGAGTTATAGGACAAAGTCCTATGGAACTTTTTGGAAGAGAACCAAAATTAGAATTTCTTTATCTGTCATTTTTAATAAGCCTTTACTACTACTTTGGGCTTACTGCAATAATCCCGGATGAAACCAAGCTGTTTTAGCAAACTTTTGTTAATTTTCTAACTAGACTAAAGGCTTATGGGCTCCTTACAATAAGCGTAAAAAATATCAGGCGGATTAGAAAGTTGTCAATAATTTTCTAATTAGCCGGGCGCATTGCAAAATGACGGCGCTCTTTTCAATGAGCCGGATTTGACAATTCGCCTGTGACATATACATCGCGACGTTAAATATTTAGTATTCATATCAATGATCAGGGGCTAACCCAGTTCAGGAAGAAAATTAAAACGTTATTTCATTCTAGCAAATTCAAATAGGGACTTGTAACCTTTCTTATTGGAATAAAAATAATGTACTTTAGCTTGAGTTTCAACCTAAGCATGGTGTTGTTTTTAAGGTTCCAATCGGTAGCTTTTTAAAAAACATCGAAAACATCTTCATTTGTGTTAAAATTCAGCTAACGTTACTTCACACAGACGATCCAGTCATAAGCTTCTACTATAACATACGAGTCTTTTTCAGTCACAAATCAGTTTGATGGGAAACACTGATATTCGTTAATTCGAGCAAAACTGTTCTCTAAAGCGAGGATGTCTTTAAAGAATCACTAATCGACGAATGAATAACTCATTATTCATATCATCTTAGGCCAGAAGAAAATTTGTTAAATGGAGGTACTACAGTACATATTTTCCCCCAGATGTATAACAAATTATTCAACGAAAAATGTCATCCTCAAATATATAAAGAAAAATGAAAATGCCAGCTTTTATAAATATGCATATGGATGTCCACTGAACTCCAGTTATGCGCGAGGGAACAATCCATTTTGCAGATTATCCTTGTACCACAAAAAGTAAAAGTTATAAATAAAATACAAAGTTTCAGACAAACTGTCAACATACTTATAATGGTAGGAATGCAGCTCATTTACAACTCACTTCGATGGTGAATTAAAAGCTATCCATATTGTCCTCCATCAACTTGCTGTTCGTCTTTCCCCCTCTTGATAAAACTGTAATATTTTCAGTTTCTATCTCTGTTCTTCAGGCTTTATCAAGCAACCAGGAGAATAGGAGTTCCCGAGTACTGAGCTTCAGGGAGCTCCTGAAGGATATTCTGGGAAAAGTTGCCTTCCAGTGGGTACCATCCTATTGTGGTCTCTGTGGAAACGAGATGGCAGACTATTTGGCAAAAAAGGGAACTGATACTCTTCAAAGGCCTTGTAGAGATCTGCCACTCTTCTGCTAAATTAGAGATAAAAAGAATCTTCAATCAATCGTTTCGTAGCGTGGCTTCCCATGCTGCTGGAGATAAGTCCTGAAGTGTGCTTTGTGGATCTCATTGTATCCCGAATTCACCCCGTGCAGCTGCAGTGGCCGAGTTTAGACTTTTGACAAGGCACGATTGTCTTAGTGCCCATTTGTTTCGTTTTAACTTGATTAATTCACCTGATTGTGTCTTGTGTGACTCTGGACAAAACATGACTGCTGCTCATCTGGACGAGTGTTCTGCACTAAATGATTTGGACTGTGTTGTGAAGGATCCACAATTTGGACATTTTGAACTCCTTCCAACGTTATAGCCATTTTGTTCTTCCAACACGATTACGGGGCATAAAACGGCCATATTGGAACTGCACCAATTTTCCAAGAAACATCGCACCCCCTGAATTCTTCAGGACGGGGGAAAGAAATTCCAGGAAATTCAACGGCTGTTCTCAAAACTGGCCATTCTCAAAAATTGTCTGACCAGTGGCTGCGTACATGGGTAGGCTCAGTTTGACGAACTCATTCGTTTTTCACATATAATCTGATCAACTATATGGTATTAACGATGGGCTTCTGAAAACCGAGTAGTAACAAGTAAAATTTTTTTTTTTCTCCTTTCGGTTAAGTTTTATTTTGGCAAAAATAAGTTTTTTTTTCTCTCTCTTAACTCTTCGTCTTCTGTTATATTGCTATGAGATATCTATATAATTTTTTTTTTAGGAAACATAGCAGACTTTAGAATTTACGTCGTGGGTTCATTTGTGCGCATAGTTTAAATTCAATTTGACGATGTTCAGTGTACAAATCTGATGATAGAGCAAAATTTGGTCAATTTCGTTGGGGAATGAATAAATAAATAAATAAAAAAAAAGAAAAAAAAAGAAAAATTTAAAATTAAAAAATAAATATATATATTATTATTAAAAGATTAGCGTGTATTGTGTTTTATTATTGTGTTTTATTATTATTATTATCATTATTAATACTATTATTATTGAATGCATGGATAGCACATTATATGTTTCACACAAATGGCAGCGCAAGGAAAAGAGAACATTTTTACTCTTTCCGCGAGTTAAACACATAATGGCGATTATGTGTTTTAGCGTAGAGATTTCTATTTCTGTAAGATAACCTTTTCTTTACATTTTAATCTCTGATCACATGTGTTGATCGAGCCACTATTTTGTTATTATTTGTTTTACAGGGTATGCATACCATTTTCTATGATGTTAGTTAATGTTGGTCAGAGTTAATGTAAGCTTAAAGAAAACTTTATAAATTTTGAATTTTTTTTTTAAATCAGTAAAACTTGTAGCACTATAAGGGGAGATTTTGACCTCCTGAACTTTTACAAGTGATGTCATTCATGATTTTTTACTGCCAGTGTGACTTTTGTGCAGTTGGAGTCTATTTTGCTGAAGCGAATGGAGCCAATCCGTTCTTCAACCCCTACAGACTGTGGCTTGCCAGCACGCCTAGAAAAGGGGGGGAGTGATTGTTGTGAAGGATCCACAATTTGGACATTTTGAACTCCTTCCAACGTTATAGCCATTTTGTTCTTCCAACACGATTACGGGGCATAAAACGGCCATATTGGAACTGCACCAATTTTCCAAGAAACATCGCACCCCCTGAATTCCTCAGGACGGGGGAAAGAAATTCCAGGAAATTCAACGGACTTCCAATTTTCTTGGAAATAAGCGTACCACGTGGGTCAACCATGGGAATGTCAGAGCATCCTGCCCTCGAATAAAAAAACTCGAAAAGGCAATAAATTTACGTGAATAACTAACCTGGGGAGGGGTTATAATGAAGATTGTGAGAGCCCCGAGTGTGGGAGAAACGACGTTCGGAGGGAGAGCGAGAGAGCGATTTGAGGTAGCGAGCTGCGAAGAGAGCCTGGGAAGAAAAGACGCCCCCGTAAAATGGCGAGATGTCCGTCATCAACCGCCAGCGCCGAATCCTGTTGCCTCCGCCAGTGAAGGGCCACATGAATTTCAGCCCGATGCCTAAAGCCTCCTCCTGTAGAAGTGCCTCAACGATGCCATGCTCTGCTGTTTCATCAAAACTGCCCAGGCTGGTCATAAATTCCCCCTTTAAATAGTGCTCATGCCTTTTGAGAGATTACGAGACTTTTATTTCACTCGACCCGTAATGGTTATGCCGCAGGAAGCGGATGAAGTATGCCCTAATTCGGTTAAAAATATGTATAGCCAAGATCTTAAATATAATATGTAAACCCGACATTTTCTTGTAAAATATTGTATAATAAATGTTGTTATTTTTATTTATAAACGCATAGTTCCCTTTGGAGTTCACCTCCCTAATTTTACACAACGCAAAGGGGTATCTCTGGTACCCCTCATAACAGACTGTATTGTTATAAAATATTGGAGAGCTCGTTGCCTGATGTCCTGATGGTGTTTAATATTGGTAGAAAGGCACATTTTCAGCAGAAAAACTGGTATTTTATTATAACCTATATAAGTTTTACTTTTATTTTAAATTAACCCTATGTAAATCATTATATCTAGTTCATTTAAAGTATATTTTTTAAGTACAGAGACATTTTTGGATTATGCATGTTTTTTGGTTTAGTGCGCACCCAAAGATTAACTACAGATGAAAACTGGGTATTAATGCATAAAATAAAAATTAAAACTAGAACTAATACTTAGTGAATGAAACCACATTAATACTTTTGTTTTCCACCGCATTCACAGACAGAATTGAATATTTCTAGTCGGAAAATTTCATGAAATAATGAACAGTTACATATCAGGGTAATTAATTACTTGCCATTTTAATGCTTGCGAGACAAAAATAACTATTTTTTTGAAAAAAGAGAGCCAGAGATTTAAATTTGGATTAAGAATAAATCATTGACTTCACAACCCTCTCCGATTTGATCATTTTCTCTTCACGTGCCCTCCATTCAAATTTCCTGTCAAAAGCATTTACAGTCCCTGAGGCGATCCTCAACATAGAGTAATAACAAACACAGTTACTACGTAGTATTTAGATCATGCAAATTACTCTATTTACTAGTGAAGGTTACACTGGGACACTTTGTAAACAAACTGTCAGTTGTTTTGTTTGCACTACGACTACTTCGCATGGTTCATTAAAAACATCATCATTCACTTTTGAAGGAATTATGCAAAAATTAATTGAATAAAACCTTCATGAAATCACCATTGTGCGAAAATACATGTCGTACCCTTTTCACAGCTGAATTCATTGTAAAAAATATATATAAGCTAACAGACACACAAATACAGATATATATATATATATATATATATATATATATATATATATATATATATATATATACAACATACATACATATACATACATACATATATATATATATATACATTAATTATTAATTAGTAACAGAAAATCATTGTTACATAAAATGCGATTGCATAAAGTGAAATTAAAAGCAGTTCTATATTGCTCTGAGTAGAGGAAAAAAATGAAGAAAATTTTCAAGTACTGTTTTGATAGTCAGCAAATTAACCAAAAATGTAATCAAAATTATTCTTTGCCCAGAACCACGATCGCTTCTGAGTTGTTGGCCGCCCAGGGGCAAACGCAATATCGCCGCCCTGATTGCTTTCATATTATTTCATATAGAATTTGATAGTTTACTTTATATCTCCTCTGCTTGTTTTAAAGGCTATTGATCCTTAAAAACGTTGTGCCAAGGTGAGGGGGCAGCTTTTTTTAATACTCCGCCAGGAACGGCCTTATTCAGATCAGAAAAGTTTGCCCCCAAAATAATAAATCATAACAATTTATCGTTCTTTGAATTGTGAATATGAATTAATCAAAATATTGAATTTTCTCAAATTAAAGATTTATTACAATATTAAAGATGTCTGTACAATATTGAAATTAGCTTGATTTTTCGTAACATACGAATAACGGTGACCCAGCAGGTTACGAGTGGTCCTTTGAAGACATAAACATGATCTTCAAATTCTTAAGTATTTGGGTAATTTACATTATATTCTTTTAAATAACTTCATGGAAAATAGTAATGTTTTATGTGTGTCTCTTTATCTAACTATTAATTATTTTTTCAGTAGCGCTAAAAATATTATTTTGAGACTGATTTCTGTTCCAACCCTCGTTTTGTTAGAGAGACCACTGGAAACCACCTAGTCAATCAACTAGCACTTTGCTAAACGTAAAAATAGGTTACATTAAATTTTTGTATCAAAACATACTACGTATCTAATTAAAAGTTTTTGCAAACCTGATTCCCATTGTGAACTTTTAAGAGTAAAAAAAAAAGAATTTTCACTGTCTTAAGAAACAAAAGGTGTGGCAAACAATTTCCGCAAACGTTTTTCTGTTTTCAATTTTCGGTGTTGAATTCTTCGACTTTCGGTCGTCGGATTAATGTGTTTTGAAGCGAAGACTGCGCAGTTAACAAATATCGAAAGCCGACGGAATAAAAGAATAACAAGCGAAAAGAGTCTGTCCAGGAAAGTTCTTCCACCGCCAAGTTTTTATTAATTTCCTTCAATCGGTGATGGGACCGAAAACAGGGCGATATCAAGGTCGAAACGCCAAACATGAATATGGTTTGTTTGCTCGAGTTTGGGAACATTTTAATGATGGAGTCTTGGCGCCGGGTCTCGCAGAACCCATGGCTATAAATTTGTAATTTTTTTAAAACAAAAAAATTCTATGCAACTTAAATTTTATATCGCTTCCTGTTTATGTCGAAGCTTTCACAATACTCAATATTATTTTTATAGAGATAGATGTCTGATTTGACAGATCAGGCGCCAATACTAGGATCCAGCGAAACTCCCGCGCTCTGCTTGGCAAATATTTAAGTTTGAACCCTGCAAATGGTTAATTAACAGCACATTTCTTTCAAAAAAAAATGTTTTTAAATGCGGAGGCACTTGTCGCTAGACATTCGCCCGAATGTGAATTACCGGGCAGACAAAGCCTTGCAGACACCAGACCAGTAGTGGTCAACATCGAATGCGGACGGCAGCCCTAACTAACACCGCAAAACTGCTGGCCATTCATTTAAGGGGGCACCAAAGAGGCGGCCAGCACTACCCCCTACAAGCCGGTTCCGTAATTTAGAACCGAGTCAAGTGACGAGACCGGAACACTTGACCCCGCACCTCCAGGAGTAAATTTGAGAACTTGGAGGACATTGCAGCCACGACAGACTTTTCGTGCATCAGTTTGCTTTTTTATTAATGGCACATTTCTTTCAAAATTTAGTTTGCCTTTTTAATTAACAGCACATTTTTTTTCAAAATTTTGTTTGCTTTTTAAGTAACGGCACATTTATTTCAAAATTTAGTTTGCTTTTCAGAAAGTTATGCTTGTGCTGGGTGGAAATTGATGGGTTTAGTGCCGATTAAAAGTTTTAATTATTTTAACATTAAAATGTTAACAAGGTCGATTACTGATTACTTATTACTCAGTACCCAGGTTCGTTTTAACCCAGCGTGTAAGTCTGTAGGAAAAGATAGACACAACTTAATGTTTTTAAATGATGAGGACCAATATTTACAATTAACAATAAAATATTTATTACACAATTAAACAGTTAAATTATACAGTATAAAATGATTACTACTCTCATAGCCACATGTATAATTAATAATCTGCTGAAATGATTAATATTCTTAAATATTAATGTGGGTCCTCACCCTAGTAGGTCTATATCATTTAAAGGGATATTTTAATTTAAATCTAAATCTAAAAAAAAAAAGAGTACTGTCCTTCAACAGAAATGCAAAGACCGACTTACCCCAAATTCGGCTCGCCTGAAAATTGCTGATCTCCCACTCGCACGGCATAGTCGCAAGGCGGACTCGAAAGTCTCACCACAGGGCAAGCCCGTAGGCTATTCACCCTCTGCACACCTCTCTCTACCAAATCTCTGAACTCCCTCTCTCTAAAATTCAAGTCCCCCTCTTAATACTAATCTCAACTTTCCATATTCCTCTCTCTACCTTCCAATCATAGAAAATTCTTATTCATCTTAAACTCCACCTACGTCTTAAACTTTTCCTTAGTGGCTATAATATTTTTCTTTTATTAAATTCACACTTCTCATTATACCTATACTTATCTTTCACATTCTTCCCCTTTTCCTTCCTACATTTTTCTTATATTTTATTTTTCTTAAAATCCCCCTCTCTAACTTTTCTATAACTCAGCAATACTTACTATGGCACACATTCCCTTCAATTCTTATTTTCCATATTCTAAAAGGGGCTTTTTCGACTGACCCTAGCTCCTACGCAACTCCTTTATTATGGGGCCTTTTAACTAACCGCGATTCTAACTTCACTACAAATATTCTCCTTACCGTTTATGTGAGCGGGTCCTTTTTAACTCCATCCCCTCCTTTCACCGGGGCGCGAATACTATTCAACACATCCCTTCCATTACTAGAAATATCCCTTACTTCTACGCAACTCTTTAGGGTTGATTTATACAGGCACGTAAAGGGAACGTAACAGGAACGAGCCGAGCCCGAGCGCCGGATGCATGTGTTTATACAGAGACGGGAGTAGAAAGTGGCGGGAACGTGTTTTATTAGTTGTGAAAGATTTGTAACGTCATGGCGTGGTTTCATTTTTCAGTTAAAGATTTAGCCATTATCACACTTTTGTTAGAGGAGAGCCAGGGCCATGCTTAGGGGTGGACAAACTGGGTAACCGCCCAGGGCCACCATTTTTATTTCTCATAGCAACACTTTTCTAAATGTTACGGGTTTTTAAAGAAATCCCTCATTTTTCGCGGTTTCTATAATTCAACTTATAAAAATATATATATTTCGATTTTTTCTAAAGAATCGCAGAAAGAATCTTAACAGACAAACTACCCTTTTGGTTCGAAAAATTTCTCGGTTAAAAAAACACGATTTATCTTCAATTCAGTTATAGTAAACCCTTGATTATCAATCCTTTTTTTCAATATCAGTTTCTACTATCTGTCAGTCACTACATACAGTCATTTGAAGAATTATAAACCGTTTTGTCGGACTTTGTTCGTTTTCACAGAATAGTTGCAAACTGAGAAAAACGTGAACGAATACTAATACCATTTGGTCAAATGTTTGCTCTATTCAAAGCAAACAATAGACAAGGTATTTCTCCAGGGAGTGTAAGACAAATAAGTAAATGCGCTCCAAACAGAGCCGCCCAGAGACTTTACGGGGCCTGGGGCAAACTTCTGTTGGAAGCCCCAAGAAATCTGATTAATCGAATAATTTTTATTTATTTATTTATTTTATTTTTTTTTTTTTGGGGGGGGGGGCTTTTTTCAGGGGATTATTTTGAATTTTGAAGTACGGTACAAGTTTTAGAATTTTCTTTCGGAGGAAATCTAATAAATAATTTTTAAAAAAATTTTTGGGGCCCCTCTGGCAGTTGGGGGCCTGGGACAAAGTGCTCCAGTTGCCCCCCCCCCCCCCTCTGGGCGGCCCTGGCTTCAAACCTGTTGGGAAGAAAGGGGTTTGAAGGCTGAAGGAGTGAGGTAAACAAAAAATGGCTTTTACTTGATCTCTCTGTCATTATAATGGATTTTATTTCCACTTTTCCCATAAGAATTGAAAATATTACAAAGCAGGTACAATCAGAATGCTTTGAATACGGATTGTACGCCTGTCCTCCTTGGCACTTATTTCTAATGAAAATGATCTCTCATCATCTTTGGACTTTTCACTTTTAATATACAATTTTGCTGCTCAGAAAGCAAGAAAAATTGCTTTATAACCAACAAATCCATACATGTAAGTATTTGTTTTTAACAATTTACACTTTCTAAATGGTGTAAATAATTTTTCCATTGTTTCATTATTCATACAAATTGATAAATTTTATATTTTAGTGGACCAATTGTAATTTCAAGTATAATTTTCTCCTATTGCCTTCCGAATTGTCATTTTCAACTTTGGATTCATGTATTTTGATGGGCCAAATCGTACAAAACCTCTCACCAGCTCAATGAGTTTTCATCATCCATATTAAATATCAAACATAAATAACAGTATGTAAATTATATCTTGAATAGCTACTTTTTACTTTCTGCCATGAACGAGAGACGGCCGAGCAGTGAACGACTTCCTGCTTCGAATCGTTGGCGCCGATTCTCGGTCTGGAATCTGCCGAGAATCGGACGTGTCACGGCGCAGTAGTTCCATTGAAAAACAGGGAGGAAAGGATTACGACGACTCGTCGCGCGTTCGGATCGTTCCCGTTATGTTCCCTTCTCGTGCCTGTATAGCGGTCTTTTGACACATCGGTTATTTAGTCAAAGGACACCGCGGCTGCTATTTTCCAACGCTTTTTCCCTCTTCACCATAAATATTTTTATTCCTGAACACGCTATAAAATATCCCTTTCTTGTATTGACACTTACAACCGGCTTTCTCCAACCTTCCTCTCCGTATCGAAATTTTATGGCTAACTCCTTTTAACTTATTTCTTAACCTTTTCAAAACGTTTTACAATGCATAAAGAATCTAAACATACTTGCAGGTGTTAAAATTCTCCTAGGAACCCTTGCTGGCTTAAAGAGCCAGCACTTGCCTACTTCTTAGCTCGTGTGCTAAACTTTGTTAAGAATACAGTATTTTTAAGGTGCTTCATGCGACAAAAAATTTAATAAGTTTAGGAATCAGTAAACAGGAAAAAAATATATTTCACAGACATCCCCTAAAATAATAACTCAAATTGTTTTTTTTAAAGAAAATGTTTAAAAATTTTTTTATCATAATAATTTTTAGTTTTATTTTGAAAAAAAAAAACTTCTGTAGAAACCAAAATTAATTCTTAGAAAAAATATTCTGCAATCGTTCTTTCACAAAGATTACAAGAACCCTGTCACGTTCTAATTAACTCCTGTCATGTTCCTAACAGCTTTAAAAGCCATTTTTTTATTAATTAATATTCACTGGCTTATTTAAGTCAATTTAACGTAACAAAATATTTGTTATCGTAGTAAATCAATAATTTGAAATAACAGCTAAGTTCCCCTTTTCATAGACACTAGAAAATATTTAAAAACAAATATCTTCTACCTATATAAATATAATAACATTTATTTTTTCACAATTATTTTAATATTTTAATTAACTAAAAGGATATAATACAGAAAGTAACAATTTCATTGAAAATATTTATTATTTGTGTATATTGGCTATTCACAGTTTCGCAAGTATACTGTTTCATTGCTAACAAATTTCGCAACACGTGTTGCGCACTAGAGTTTACACACTTCGAAATTAATCAAAACAAATCTCAGAATATTCTAGACTTTTCGATTATCGAAACTAATTACGGAATACTAAGTCATCAAATATAAACACTGAGGACTTCAAGGCTGATGTGAAAGAACTGCACTGGCGGTCAAGTCTTAAACTTTCACGAGGTAAACAAAATTAGAACGAGAAAGATAGTTATTCCGTGTTTTTGGCGCCTCGAATCATGTTCTTCGCCATGTGTGGAATTACGCGAAAAAGAACCAACTACGATACGAGGTTTGTTTACTGTAGTGGATGCGAAATGTCAGATAATTGTCACATAGACGACGATCTATTGCATGGTACTTTAAGATACATGTTTTAAAACATGAATTAAAATTTAGCTGTAATATATTACAGTAAACTTATATCTGCAGAATTCATTTAAAATATTTTTGCTATTTTTGAAAAAAAATTAGTTATCATTTTCCTTTTCTATTAAGGCTGCTGGTTGGTTGGTTTTTAATGGCGCAAGGTCCAAAATAGGACATGAAGCGCAAAACACGAGATTAGAGCCCGAAAATTAGTATGTATATATATACCGTAAAATCTTGACTATAATACGTGTATAATACGCATGCTTAATTTTGCGCGAAATTTTCAGAAAAAATTAAAATTCGACTATAATATGCACCTATAACTTTTCAATACTTCATTTAAAAATTGCACAAATATTTATTAACATAAATTAAAATGTGCAATAAAAAGAAACGGAAACGTTAAATTCAGTACAAATGAAAACAAATTTTTATTCAAAACAAACGATATTGTCAAGTTATCAGTCTTAATCACTTTCACTAGAATACAGCTCATCTATTGTTATTGCGTCCGTGTCATAATTATTGGTGCCGTCGTAATATATATAAGGCGGTGAAAGGCAAAGTGGTGTAAGTCACATTTTCAACTTTTTTTATTTGAGGGCAAAAATGTAATCTCCATGTTCAATTTATAGTGGAATTGCAACATTATAATAATTATTATGAATTATAATTTGTTCAGTTTATAGCGGATTTTTTTGTAGTTTTTGCAGTCAAACACTTTGGACTTACACCACTTGACTAACTGACTTACATCACTTTGCCTTTCACCGCCTCATATATCGCCATCATCCTCGCTTGATGACACCTGCCCATCCTCCCATAGTATGTCGTTCTCACTGCCGTCTCACGTTTAACATTTGATAATTTTCCTGCTGCCGTATAGGACCGTCTTGAAGATATTTTGAGGGAAATAAACAAAATAAAATAATAAATTTTTCCACATACAACAACCGAGAACTACCACTGTTTCAAGGGACCTGTTATTAAACTAAAGCGTGTGCGTTACGAACCGTTTGTTTAACCCTTCAGCGGGCGCGTCAATTTTTGATACACCAGCAGGCGCGCTTTGCATAAAGTGCAACACCTCTTTCAACCTTGATTATTCCTTTTGTAAAAAACTTTCTTTTTTCAAATTGAAAATATTAATGCTGCGTTTTATGACAAGATATAAAATGTTGATAATATTGAGATATATTTATAATTAAAGGCCAAAGAATGCAGATACAGTCGCCTTATTTCAAAACGTCTGTGTGGTTTAATGCATCTAAGGACAACTTGCGAATCGATTCCTATTTTGTCCAAACACCTAAAAAACAATGATATTATCCATCTTCGTAATATGCGGAATACCGTGTAATAGCTGCACATTTGATTTACTGCATCAACTCCTGCTTTTGTCATATTGTAATCCAGTATAATCGCTGGTTTACCACGGTTAAATCACGATTAACAATGAATGGAAAGGAATACGAGGGTCAGAAATTCAGACCTGCATTAGAAAGGATATAGCTATAAATAGAAACTGCTTAGAACATTCAAACCTTACTTGTAAAAACAAACCATTCAAAATTACGAAAATGTTGCACTTTATACACGGGCGCGCCCGCTGAAGGGTTAAAAGGAACACCTGCTTAGTAAACGGGTGGATGAATCACGGAGTGCAGATGCGCGCGAACCTGTGTTGCGACAATGTCTTACAGCTTCTGTACATTCGTTTATTCAATATTTAAAACTACTTTTTTTTTGTACACGAGTATAATACGCACCCTCATTTTTGCGGACTAAAATGTGAAAAAAAAGTGCGTATTATACTCAAGATTTTACGGTATATATATATATATATATATATATATATATATATATATATATATATATATATATATATATATTTTCGAATGCGGAGGCACTTGTCGCTAGACATTCGCCTGTATGTACACCGCGAGACTGCTAGCTATTCATTTAAGGGGGCACTGTATAGGTGGCCAGCACTACCCTCTACAAGCCGGTCCCGTAATTTAGAACCGAGTAAAGTGACGAGACCGGTACACTTGACCCCGCACCTCCAGAGGTAAATTTGAGAACTTGTAGGACATTGCAGTCACGACAGATTTTTCGTGCACCAGCCACCATTATTGTACACGGCAAATCAGTATATAAAAGAGTGCCAAGCTCGAACCAACAACGGAAATAACAGATTGATTACCAACACTTTTGTTAATATAATAGGACGTGCAAACCAGAAGAAATTCATATAAATGGGTAATAAAATGATAAGTAAACACAATAAAAATAACATACATAAAATGAGATGATATTATATACAGGTGATAAAACCGATGATATGTAAAGATTACAAAACCAATGATATATGAAGGTTTTAAAAGCGATGATAAATAAAATTGATATAATGCTTTAATGATATGAACGATGATATATAGAACTGAAAGTTTAACAGTAAAATCAATAACGAAAGCAAATACTGTTTATAAAACCAGTAGAATATAAAAAGGGAAACAATGAAGGATGGGGATTAAGGCTGCTGGATCCTTATTGGGTACCCAGTTCAATGTTTAGCTACGAAGAAAATGTTTCCAAGGATTGTCGACTCGGATTACAAGATTTTTTTTAATTGTACACTGTATTAGCGAAGGAAGTTTATTACTCGGGTACCTTTTCATTTTTGGAACTTTCATCCACCAAAGAAAATGATGTGCGTTTAAAACACGGTATAATCCATTTTTGCCCCAAATAATTCAAATTTAAAAACATTATTTGCGTTTCTTTCGAAAAATAAAAACATAGCAGAGCGAAAATTTTATTTTTCTATTCCGGTTTACAATTTTTAAAAATATCTTTCAAAGGACCATTCATTGGAAACATTTTCTCCATAGGTTAACATTGAGCTGAGCAAATCGAACAGGGCAGCCTTGTTTATTTTAACGCCGAAGTTCATGCTAACCATACACACTGTGTAATACGAGGGATGGAACTTTAATACTGGCAACACTGTTGTAGAGCCTCCACGCAGCAGAACCTATGAAAGCAGCTTATGCCACACGTACTTACCACACCTGCTAATAATAGTGTGCAATGTGAAGTAGAAACAAACGACAATGGCGGAAGCGCCAAATGTATGTAAATCGGTAAGCTAAATAAAGTTGTTCAAACCAACCCAGCATCGACTACCATGCAACCAATGTGGGAAGTAACTAAAATTAGGCTAGACATGAATGAAACATTCTTACTTCCAATTTCCTTGTAGTCTGGTGTCACAGCAATGCGAGGAATTCAAACCATCCACTAATCAGAACCAGACACAGCTTACTTGTAGATATTTTATTCCAGTTTCAGGACCAATAAAATGTTGAGTAAGATGGTAGCAATTCAACTTAGCGGCATCGCCGAACGGAAGAACCTGTCCCAAATATACAAATACGTTTAAAAACTATTATCTAGATTCAAAATGGAAGGAACTGCCTTGTGCACAGTCTCGCTAAAATATCTTTCGTATTAAAACCATAAACCCGGCAAACAGCTTCCTAAAAATTTGAGTTAAAATATACGACAGCGTTAAAATCATAGTATGACAGCCTTAAAATTACACTACTGAATTAACACTACATCACCACCTTAAAACATTGCACGACTGATTAAAATGCCAGTTGCAAAGGTATTTAAACAGAATTCTAAACGATTATTGTGTTGCCACTTCAGAAAAGTGAAAAACCCAACCAAGTGAAGCACTAGCATCTGTTGGTGAACACTAATTAACATATAAAATTGACATAAGAAATACAAAAAAATGAACAATAAAAATGTCTGAGTCTTTTAAGTCCAAACACCTGCCTTACCTCAGAGCGAATGAGCTCTCTCCACAAACATCACAAGCCTGCACAGTGACAGAATGAACGCAGCCATGTTTTAGTTACCGGTATATTGTACGAAATAATTTGTTGCATCGTACTAATGGAAGGAAAATGCTTGTGCTTACACTGTGGCTGATGTGTTTGCTAATTGGGGCTGGGAAGTGCTCTGCAGTCCTCCATATTTGCCGGACTTAAGTCCCTATGACTTTGATCTCATCTTCAAAATGAAAGAACCGTGGATTCCACCAGAGATTCTGCATGCTGTAGACCGCTTCATTCGAAAGATCAACAGATCAGGTGCTGCCAACGGCATCCTGCAGCTTCGAGGACTTTAGCAACTAGTGCTAAACAATGCTGGTTACTTCTTTGAAGGGCTATAAAAGTTTCACCCCTGTATATCTTCTGTATAATTTATATATACCTAATTTCCACTATTAAAGTTCCATCCTATGTACTTTACCTCGAATTTTGTAATTTTGTTTTTTTAAAGAACAAACCATCAATTTTTTTCACATATTCTCATAAAGTGTTCGATTATTCATTTAAAGTATCCCAACAACTTTAATGACTAAGTTTTCTCGGAACTATTTAGTATTTTGAAAAGGCTAGAAATGGACTTCTAGAAAAACGATAATTCAAAAACATACTCATATTTCGTAAAGTAGATATCGATGATTTCTTGATTAATACTACATATTATTGTCCTATCTGGCTATCTATCTTTTAACTTTGTCTATTTTCTATACAGTCGAACCTCGTTATAGCGAACCCGGTATATAACGAACTCCCGGATATAGCGGACGAAAATTTTAGTCCCGCCGTTTTCCTATTGTATTTAATGCTAATTTATCCTTTTATAGCGAACTTCCGAAATCTTAAGAATCGGCTATAACGAAACTTTTTTCAGTCGACTACTGAATTTTTTCAAATTTTTTAACTTTTTAAGAATGTTGAAGATACAACGAATGTTGAAGAAGATGATGAAGATTTACCTTTTGCGATGTGGATAGAAAAGCACAAAATTTCATCATTCTCAGATTAGCACATGCAATTGTTCGAAACCTGTGATGAAGTATTACATGTGAAAATCCGACTGATAAAGATATCGTGGAAAAAATTAAAATGAATCATTCTGAAATCGAAAATTCTGCATCTGATGCTGATGAAGAGGAGCACATGAATGACGAAAGCAGCTTACATGAATGACGAATTACCCACCATCTCAGATGCTACAGCAGCGATGAGTGTAATTAATAAGTTTTTGTCTACACAAACAATGGAAGAAAAATGTTGAAGCCATTTGATGTATTGAACAAAGAAATTCATAAAATGTTTTTGAAATCCGCATCACGTTAGCAGAAGATTACCGATATTTCTGTATCAAAACAGTGAGGAACAATTGAAGGTAAAAGGAATTTATTTCCATTTGTCTTCATTTTTAGTTAATTCGTAATCGATTTTAGTCGGTTTAATTTATTAATGATCATTTTTAATAGATTTTATCATCTTTTTAATACATAATTAATGAATACACATAGCAACTAATGAGTTATACATTTTTTGAACTCTAACATTTTTCCTGGGATATAGCGAACCACCGGATATAGCGAACAAAACCTTTGGTCCCTTGAAGTTCGTTATAACGGGGTTCGACTGTATTATTGAACTTAAATATTTGTATGTTTGAATACTCTCTGTATTCGAATTTAGTGTATTTTATTTTGTTTTTACTAAGCCCTCGCTTAGGATTTGTTAAATAGAGGTTTCCACTTAACAAATTTCTGTCATTCATGCGCACAAATTCGGCTGCGATGGAATAAACACTGCAATTTTCATTATAAAATCCTTAATAATTTTTGATGGACAAATTTAACCCTCACAAACGAACTTCATTCTATTATGATGGAAATGAGTGTTTTATTGTTTTTTTAAATTTATAAAAATGTCTAAACACGACTATCAGGTTTTTGTGGTGTTGAATACATGACAATATACGCATAGAAATTTACACGAATTTATTATCTATTATAGGTATGAATGCATACTTTTAAGTGCGCGTGTGTTCAAATAGCAAACTCGCCATATCTGGAACCTTCTTATCTCGCGTCTCCTCTTAGGAGGGTATTTGCAAAATCGGGTTTTCCGGATAAAAGTTTGGAGGTATTTGTATAATCTCGCATTGTTCTATGATTAACTTCCTGGAACTTTCTATCTTGCAGTGTAACGTGGATTGAGACAAACAACTTCTTAATCACAAAGTATGACCTCTGCAATAATAATCTGTTTAAGAATAGTAATGGCTGTTTAAAAAACACTTCTTAACTACTCAACAGATGAAATAATAACGAGAGGGCGTATTAAGGGTAATTTAAACATACATTTGTAATTTTATGAAATATTTTTATGATTTAGTTGTTAAGGACTTCCGCTGCGTGCTGTTAAGTTAACGCTTTTAGTAAATTGCGTTCATATTTTGGCTGGTTTTGGCTTGTTACTTTCATGGACGATCCCATAGGTAAGGAGGCAAAGCACTGATATAGGCGCCGAAGTGAGACGGCAAAAATACGAAATTTTTACGGTATTTAAGATAGTAAATAATAGTGATGCAATCAAAGAGTTTGCTGTAATAAAAGCTTTTTAAATGATATAATAATTAATCTTTATTACATAACAAATTATATTCAAATTTGTTCACTTTTTTTGCTTTTTTAAAGTTCTGTAATTTTAAATTTTATTTATTTATTTATTCTTAAAGAAGCAAAACTTTTCCTTTTAAGCAATACATATTTTCCCCAAAATTTCCATTGTTTTATTAAGTAGACAATTTCTGATAGTGATACGCTCATTACTTAAAATCTCTCTAAAAACTTGAAAAGGAGCCTTTTATAAACTTGCCTCAGGCACCGCAGTTGATCAGTCCGTGCCTAGTTACTTTTCTATAAAGCCTCGGTATCAGTACACTGTAACTGGAACATATCCTTAATACGACGACAGATATGGATGCGCTTGTAAGGGTGAGTTGTTTAGTGCTGATACATAGGTCTTGAGGATTATAAACGAACAAAAACGTAGCTGAAATTAAAGCATGAATTAACAATAGGCACTAATATGCAAACACGCCTTTCTATACTCCTTTTCTATTCATTAAGTATATTAAATTCGTTCGAATAAATTTTTTTGATATCGTGTTTTTGAAAGAAGCCTTCAAAGACTATAATATTTTTTTTTTCAAGTGGAAGCACTTGTCGTCAAACATCTGCCTATACTACGCCGCAGTTTACTGTCCACCAGCATTACCCCCTATGAAGGGACGACGCAAACGGAGGTATTTAGTGGCACAATGCCGGGATTTGATCCGAGCACCCTCAGAACCAAAAGCTAGCGTGCTGTACTACAGGGCCGCCACAAGCCCAGAGACCGTAATATAAACGTTAGTTTAAAAAATGTACTACGCCTTCAAATGTACTCCATTGTTTTTCGTTTACTGAATTTAACAAAAATGAAATAAGAGGAATGGAAATCCGGTAAAACATTTTTCTCAACTTAAAGAAAACTTCTGGTGACTCGCACATTAAATGTTAACCAAAATTATGTGAGCAAAAAAGGAATTATGTCCTCAAAATTTATTTTAAGCATTCGCTGTTACCATTAATAACAAAAAAAATTCAGGTAGTCTCTTCTAACGAAACTGCCTCAGGATATCAACGTAGGATTACTTATCGTTGCTTAGCTCTTTTGTATGTATATATGTATGTATGTGTTATGTATATATGTATCTATCTATATGTACGTATGTATATATATATATATATATATATATATATATATATATATATATGTATGTCAAAATTTTGACGCATTTTGGTACTTTTCTGTTTAACTGTTTACTGCTTGTCCAAGCGATACAGACTGGGTTTGGCGCGCTGCCAAAATTATAACTCGCGATGTACGGACGAACGGTTCTAGCGTCTGAAATTTTGCTTTCCGGCGGACCGTTATGGAGGAACGTAATCCTACGATGTAACCTAAAAAATAGCTCATTCTCTTTTTATTACGTTTTATATTGTGCTCAAAGTACAAACGTTCTTCGTTTACTTAAATAAAATTCTGGCGATGTTAGAAGAATAATGTATATGTAGGTACATGAACGAGTAAAAAAGAATAATCGACACAACACCTAGTCCTCTCAGATTTTTGAATTGTCGAAAAAAACTGCGCCTAATAACACTATTTTGAAACTATTTAGGTTTTACTTAACTCCTTAGGTTTCGATTTTTTGTTCGATTTTACTAATTTAATTCAGTAATTTAATCACTTTGAAATTCTAACTTTTAAATCAATTTGATTATTTCTTAAATTGTATAATGTAAGTTTTCTAAACGTAATATAATATTATAAATAGAATAATATATATTTAGTTTTAATTGCAACAACGTATTAGAAACAGCTACTTTAATGTTTTTGGCCTTGTCCGAAATAAAATCCTGCGTTTGTTCCTGGTGCTTTTGTAAGGGCAGTAAATATTTGACTCTTGTCAAGTTTTGACATCTTGCTGTCGCTTTTACATTCAGTCACGAGAATCTAATGTGTTCTAACCGTCTGATACAGTGATTCTCAACCCTTTTTTCGTCACGGTACACTTTTAGTAATTTTAAAATTTGGCGGCACACTAACAATAAGATAAATTTAAAAGAAATTTACTTGGATAATTGATTAATGTACCTATGACATATTTTGTAAAAGTAGCGTACGAAATAATTTTCATTGAAATATAAAATGAAATTTCATTGCAAAATGTTTATTTAACTACAAATGCTTTGTAGTTAATTTGTTGTTAAGTAAACAAAATGTTTATTCAACTACAAATTACATTTAATGCGAAATTTAATGGTCCAGAGTTACCAGTCACCAGTCAAGAACTGTTGTAATATTCCTGCGCATTGGTTCAGCCAGTCCCCGCTAGGAAGATAGAACTGATTGAACTTTGTCTGACGTCGCTTATGAAAGGATATTCGCAGTGACGGCACACTTCAAGAATCTCGCAGCACGCTAAAGTGCCGCGGCACAGTGGTTGAGAATCACTGGTCTTATATATACAGTACTGTGCAAATTAATTGGGACAAACTTCGTTTTTCATAAAATTCGTCCTTTCCCAGGGATTTCCCGCCTGAAACCGGTTTCAACTGCATTTGTTACGAAGGGTGGTTCTGGTAGTCTAAACTGGTTTGACCACGTGATCATCACACGTAGAGCATTTTCGCGTCAGTTGCGTCTCAGCTGCTGCAAGAAGTGGTTGATTGTCTGAGTTGTCTGGTTCTCACGTTTATGGAAAAATGGATATCACTCCCAGGAAGAGGACTAGAATTGTTACCCTTAGTCAGCCTATGACTGTGAGGGATATTGCTGCAGCAGTTGGAGCTGGAAAATCCAGTGATTTCAGGATTATTAACCAGCAAAATAAGTTTGGGACAGTTTCTCCACAACGGAAGAGCAAATGTGGACGCAAACGTAAGACAACACCTCGGACAGACAAATTTCTTGTACGAAATAGTAACGTGCATCCTCGTAAGACAAATGCAGATCTTCAGAGAGAATTATTGTTACCCATAGTCCACCCTTATTGTCAAACATTTATGTTCTAAATTAGTGGAATCCATGCCAAAACGTGTATAGGATATCATTGAAGCTAGAGGAGGGCATATTTGCTACTAGATTGCTACTGTGGCGTCACGTGTTTTGTGCGGTTCCCACGATCTATGAAGAGCCTTCCACAGCTGCAAGATTTAAAAAACACAAGCCATGCGTACCCCTGCATTCTAAAATTCTTGGGGGACTAAAAAATGATACCAACAAATGCCGCAAGAGATTTTGGCATGAAAGTTAATCCCAGGCATAGCGGTTTCTCTAGCAAGCTGTGGGGCTAACTGTTTGGAAAAGAGAAGCGTCTCCCATCACCGCCGTAAAGCTGCCTTTCTTAGCCATAGCTTCATGAGAGTTGACATCGGCGGGCCATAAAGATGGCTTAACTATGCATCGATACGAAGAACTGTCACCAACAAAGCTCCCGGTCCCCTCTCTGAAAAACAGACGCATTTTCGAGGAGGGGATAGACGACAAAGAAAACACCACGAGAGATAGTCAGAGAGTTGGATAATTTGAGAGATTGTCACGTAACATCGAGCTAGGCAGACGTGTTTTTTTGGAAGCTCCTGTTGAGACCATGGGTCTGGGAGCTTACGCTGCGAATCTGCACTTAAATTAAATGAATACTAGTTGATACCCGTCAAAACATGACGGCTAGATAGTAAATAAATGTACTAATACACAAATTATACTCAACACATCATTGCCAAATGTTGAAAATCATAATAATGCGCAGAAACAAATTAATGTGTTTAAGCGGCCTCGTGCTTAGTGAGTATCTAAAGCCAGATTTAAAAATCTCACTGAGCATGAGCAGAAAGAAATTTTTTTAAATTGTAAATTGTCACTAATTAAACAGCTCGAAGTAAACAATTTCCACCAGTCTTAATCTCATATTTCACAAACAAAATTATCATAAAAATAAAAATGGCAGAGATAGATCTAGAGAAACTCCTCGGAATAAACGTGTTTAATCATTAAAACATGTCACTGAGCATACGCAGAAACAGTGAGTTTCTAAAGACAGATTTAAACATGCCACTGAGCATGCGCAGAAATCAATTTTTAATTGCAAATTATCACTAATTAATAGAAATTGCGGTTACAAAAACAAAATTTGGCAAATCTACAGATTACAATCTTTCGTTTAAGACCAAAATGAAGTAAATTGATCCAGTAGTTTTCTCTCACGGACTGCTAAAAAAGTCGGCTTAGCAACTTAAATATATGTTGTAATGGTTAAATGTTTAATTTTTTTTTGTAAATAAATTTCGTTCTTAAGTTTCTGTTTAAAGAATTGGCCTTTTCATTATAATTAGGACTGTCTTTCTTGGTCATGAATTCAGTAATATTAATTTTAAAACAAGCCTCAGGAAATTGCCTTAACAACCTATCGTGATGTCACACTATACTATGCATGTAAGTGAACTTACAGAATTAAACAACATAAGTGAATTTTTTTGTGTTTGTCGCAATTAATTTGCACAGTACTGTACTCTAGACTAGCGTTTCACAACCTGGGGACCGTAACACCAGAGAGGGTCGCGATGACATGTAAGGGGGTTCTCGACAAGTCGTATCAGGGCAGCTTATTTGTTTGAACTAGTCACTCGTGAAATTATTTGTTATTACTGTTATTAAGTTTTGGGCTGGATGGGGAGAGGGGTCACGAAGTGTTCATTTTATTTTTGATAATTTGGGGGGAGGGTGTGGGGCTATTAAGGTTCAGAACCGCTGTCCTACACTGTCAACTGCGCCGTGTTTCAGAGGTCGTACCAAATGGCCATATGAAGTGGATTATGTACGTTCAACATTAAAAAATTATACTTAAAACCATTAAGTAATGCGCAGCGAATTAATAACGATATCCTTCTTCTCATTTCAGTTTTTAATTTTATTATTCTCGCGTTTTTTCGAAGCTTATGAGTGAAAATTATAATGACCCACTAATGAACTTTTTAAGTTTCGATTTCTTCTATGTCCGATAGCGAGAAATGTTCGACAATCACTAGAAGGATCATCTTGTTTACAAATTTGACGTCTTGTGACTAACACGTTTGATCCTTTTCGGCGTAACTGCTCCACTTTTACCGGCTACTTGATTCATTCAGTGATAATACCTGCCAAAGCTGGTCGACGGCTTGGCACCGTTTGGCGAAATCGCTTGGCCTCGCTATTGCGTAACACTGGTCTTGTGTATAAAGTGCGGGAAATTCTCAATCGCGGCAAACTTGCTGATATTTGATCGATGACGAATTGAATTATTCGAACCTCATTGGATATCCACCGAATATATTACCCGTGTCGACCGACAGAAAAGTTCATTTCATTTTTTTATTCTTCGCGTACCTGAAGAAGGCTTCAAAAACACAGTTCCCGTAAAGTTTTTAAGTTCTGCTATTTAAAAGTTTTGTTTAAAAATAGATGGGTTATCAATACTGGCCTGACGATTTTCCAAGCGAGTACAAGACTCCTCTGCTTCACAAGACCCCAAGGAAGAAGACTCTAAGAGGCAAGGAAATTTTTACATTAATTTTTTTAAATTAATATTAAAGGAAAAATATTTATATTCGATCAATCGCGCTATATTAGAATCTAAAGACAACAAAATATTTCCTGCTATAGTTCTGTTCAAAATCTTAGGTAATGAAGCATTTTGAGGCAGAAAAAACATTTCATTAACATTTTACAGAACTAACGTACATTAGCATACATTTTTATATAAAAAATATTAATTCAGGAATAATTTATTGCATTTGAATTTAACGAATTGTCTTATAATCAGCTATAAAAATAGATGGTTAATATCCAAAACACTAATTCGATCTAGTATTAGATACGCTTTTTAATTGTCTGAAGAATATAGTTTGAGGATTTGACAGACATCTTTTATTTAATTTTGAACTTAGGTAGAAAAAATCATTATTATTTAAAAAAAAAATTCCATATTTTAATTCGGCGGTAGCCACCGTGAGACACGCAAGTTATCCTCAAATGGCACGCCCTTTATTTTCGAGGTGTGAAAAAAGATCTTAAAATTTGCTGAAAAATGTAAGTTTTTATTCTAGGTGGGTATTCAAAGTTGATCTCCAGTAAATGGGGATACACACTCAACAATGATTGACTTTTTGCAAAATCAAACATTTTTAACACACTTCAGGCGGAATTTTAAAAAATTATTAAAGACTAGAACCGATAACTAATATATCTTTATGTTCCCAAAACATATAAAAATATTCGCTCATTGTAATCTTAGTGTCCATACATTTTTTATGTCATTTAAAAAAATTTCTGTGCTTAAAATATAATTAAAAACAAATAAAACTATTTACTTCTGCGTTTCAGATAAAATTAAAAGAACTAATCTTGTATTAAAAACAACTTTAAAAATTTGTTGCTGTGATCTGTACTTCATAATTATTATATTATATTCAAGTTGTTTTCTACAGTATATTTTCACTGGGGCATAATGAATTTTCATAGTGTTTTGATTTAGCACATGCACTTAAAAGATTGGCCACCACTGTTTTAATTAATAAACATGTGAGTCTTATTTGTGAAGATTTTAAGTTGATGTACCGGTCACTACTTTTCTCCGAAAAGAAGAGGTCCTGGGCTCGATATGAGAACTATGCAATAGTAATTTAAATGACGAAAAGACATCTCTATGTGAATATATGGCTGAGGGGTCGTTATAAAAATTTGAATTTTAATAAGAAGTTCCCTTGAAAAATTTAGATAAGCGATTTTGAAAGTTTATCGATACTTTTATGGATTATTCTATTCATCAATTTTTTTTACAGTAAAAAAAATGAAAAGGGTCCAGTTAAACTATTACAGTTGTTATCGGTGATAAGAACATTGGGAAAGCTTTCCTCTTCTATCTGAAATAGACATATTCGACTCCACGACGGCATCTGATGCCGCAGATATGAAGATACAGAGTGTTTCAAAGCTTAATTTCTCCCGATCATGACATGACTTAGTTGTGCAAAGTGGTACAACAGATCCGTCCGGAGAGCAATACGTCATGGGTTGAGTAATAGGTTAACCTTTAGCTTACGGGGACCATTTGTCCGATTCCCTCTTTAGAACGGGAAATTTCCGACCCCTTCTGTAAGAACGGCCGTTAAGGGGGTTATATATATATATATATATATATATATATATATATATATATATATATATATATATATATATGCATATATATATATATACATATATATATATATATTTATATATATATGCATATATATATATATACACATACATACATATATATATATATATATATATATATATATATATATATATATATATATATATATATGTATATATATATATATACACATACATACATATATATATATATATATATATATATATATATATATATATATATATATATATATATGCAT
This sequence comes from Dolomedes plantarius, assembly GCA_907164885.2. Classification (NCBI taxonomy): domain Eukaryota; kingdom Metazoa; phylum Arthropoda; class Arachnida; order Araneae; family Dolomedidae; genus Dolomedes; species Dolomedes plantarius. The sequence continues at coordinate 60,164,603 of OU015490.1, forward strand.
ATATATATATACACATACATACATATATATATATATATATAAGCATATATATATATATACACATACATATATATATATATATACATATGCATATATATATATATACACATACATACATATATATACACATACATACATATATATACACATACATATATATATATACACATACATATATATATATATATATATACACATACATATATATATATACACATACATATATATATATACACATACATATATATATATACACATACATATATATATATATATATATATATATATATATATATATGTGCATATTTACAAATTTGAAATAAGTGAATTTTTTATAATCATAAAATTCATGTGGCAAACTTATACAGGTATTTCTCGACTTACGACCGCGCGCACTTACGACTAAAATTTTTAAATTAAAAAACATTTTTTTCTCAAAAATACTATTCCTCGAATGTACAGTACATACCTATATGTATTACATAATTATTAAAAAATATGATGAAATATTCTAAAATAATGCAAAAATTTATGACGCAATAGTAAAAATATATGATGAAATAATTTCGATATCCACACGATAAATCAAATAAACCTTCATTGGCTTCAGAAATGGCTTCAGCTTTTCATTATATGAATAAAGGACTACAACAATTAGAAGCAATTAATCTACATGAAGAAAGATTAGCAAGTGTAAATCGCCATTTTCAGGAAAGTCTGGCTTGCTACCAGGCAATATACAGTGCAGTTCCGATAATCTGAACTTCGGTAATCCGAAGTCCGCTTAATCCGAAACCAAAAAGAACTAAGGTTACAATAAAACCACAGTGATATACTAAGTAATATAAAGTATATTTCTGAAAATTACAAGAAAATTCAAAGTTAAAATTCAAATGTACTGAAATGATTATTACTGAACTACAATGGTTTGAAAAAAATCTTAAATTTTTTTGTCGAAGAGAAGAATACCTCTCCTTTGAAGCCAAATTACACCAGTGCGTCAGAACAATGGTGTCCGCTGGGGTCGCGGCGAAGTGTTGCTCTACGTAGCGTAGCGCTACATCAAATACAGCCGCGTCGTCTAGGTGGGATAGTCTCTGCTCCCTGTCACCGTCTGCTTCACCTTCACTCTCGTCTAAGACGTTGACAGGTTCTTTCAAAATTTTTTCAACAATTTGCTGATCGTCTAAAATCTTACACTCTACTGTACTGTACTAGGCAGCGTTCCGCTCTCTTATCACCTAATTAGTCCCGAGATTTGATAATGTTTAGACAGACCTTAAACTGTGTAATCACACGTAACATGTAATATTTATGTAATTACATGTTATTATGCAATTTAAGTTTATTGTAAGAATGATTTCGCTTAATCCGAAATATTCGTTAATCCGAAAAGGGTCTGGTCCCAATCATTTCGGATTACCGGGACTCTACTGTACAAGGAAAAGAAGACACAAACTGTTCAAACTACCTCGGATAAATTTGTTAAAAAAACGCATCTTCTGTCGCAAATTCTGAACCAATGGATTGTACTAACATAATAAGCAGTGATGACGAAGAATAATTTATGTCTTCTAAATACAATGTATTTAATTACATATGTATGTATGAAAGTAAAAAAAAATTATGTATGTACACCAAAAAAAAAATGTTTCAAACTCGAGTTACAACCAATATCTCGGACCCTATCGAAACCGGACCAACGAAATTTCACACTCATAAAAGTTCAATTGACAAACATGTAATTCCCACATTCGTTCAAAGAAACCTATTTTGATACTTTTTAACTTTCTTTATAAAAATTTGGGATTTATTACAACTTCCTGTTACCAAAATTGTTCGTTTCCAAAACAGGTTAACAAACAAAAATACGTAAAAATGGAAAAGAAAAAAAATGATAGAAACTTGTTTTCAACTCCGTTTTCCGAGATTACCCAATCCATTTAGAAATTTCTTTTCCTGTTTTCTAGAGACCTTTTTGAACAAAGAAATTTCTTTAGCTAAACTCAGGCAACACAACCATAAATAAATACGTTGCTCTTTGTTTGCATCGGGTTGCTTGCTGCAACCAGATGAAGGATGGGGTTAAGGTTACATATTATTCCACTTATACTCGTATATATAAACGGCAATTTTTGGTTTCAAAGAGAACTTCGTATTAACTTTTGCGGAAATGCAACCGGATATTACAATACACAAAAGAAGCGTAGGAAAACACCTCGCCTTGTTTTTCTCTCACACAAGAGGTAATATAAAGCGCCAATAATAATTGAAATTTACTTCCAGTTTTTATAAAACGATGTTTTTACTAAACCTGTAAAGTCGCCATTTTTTGACGCAATTTCGATATTTCTTTACTGTAATAGTATTTTTATTCTGCTACTGCTTGCATTTGGAATATTCTATTTTACTTCGTAAAACTGCATTAAACTGCCTTTTTTGTACAGTATTAGTTTATACCGCACTTCACGCCTAACGTTCAAGTGATTAAGAACCAAGTTCAAAATATCTAGAAAGTTTAAAGACATAGTTTACAAATGCTTATGAATGATATAGAATGAAGTCGTGGGTGTAGATTAATTGGAGTTCAGTTAAACTTTGATGTATGTTGCCAAACTGCAATTATTTTTTGGATAGTTTTCTGTGAGTCATTTATTTAACAGTTAGTTTTTCAGATAGTGACATTATTACCTAAAGAGAAGTCTGTGTCTTAGAGGTAGTTAATTAAGATAGAAATCTTAATTTATAATATTAAAATTTTCATTTATAAAAATATATATAAAATATATATATAATTTTCATATATAAAAATTTATATATGATAAATAAAAATTATATAAAAATTTAATATATAACATAAAAATTGATATAAATATATAGAATTTTCATACATTTAATTTATAAAAATGTTCATATATTTCTTTCGAGATATCACCTGTTTTTAATTTCTCTTTATACTTTTTTAAATTATGAGATTTTAATTTTTTAATTCAATTGCTTAGTTGCTAATTTATTTAAGCATAAAATCTTTTAATATTCAAACGCATGAAGTCTTAAATTTTTGATTTTTTATTCTTCAATAAAGCCTACAGACAGGTTTTTTTATGCTTTGATTCTTAAAGCCTAAAAAATTTAAGTTTGATATTTTTGTGTTAAGGTTGTTTTTAAAGCTTTTTAAGTCTTGATTTTTTGGAGATTTTTAATTTTACTTCATTTTTTTTATCATAGAATTTAAATGGGAAAAGCAAATTTGTGTCCCACTTGTTAAATAATCTAGGGTTATATATATTTAAAACAACACTATTTTGTAATATATGTACCAAATTATTTATTGGAGTTAACAGAACCTGAAAAGCAATGCATTAATTTAATTTAACACGCTTAATTGTCTTTTAAGTTAAGACATCTTTCAATATTTTTACATAAGCGTTACATAAGTATAGAATAAGACCTTACATTTATCATTTAATGTAATTAACAAGAAATAGTAAATGTTTTAAATTTTTTGAATAAAATTTTTAAAAATAATATTTTTAAATATTTCTTAGAAAATTGAATAATAGAGAAAAAATATTTCAGGTAGTCTTTTCTAACAAAACTACCGCGGGTTATTAACGTAGGATTGCTTATCGTTGCTACCTCTTTTTTTTTTTTTTTTTTTTTTTTTGGGGTCGCATTTTGGTACTTTTCTGTTTAACCGTTTACTGCTACTGTGTTTGGCTCGCTGCCAAAATTATAACTCGCCACGGACTCTGAATTTTTTCTTTCCGGAGGCCCGTTATTGAGGAACGTAATCCTACGTTAAAACATTTTGTACCAATTTGTTGAAACGCTAAAAATGACGAAATTTTCGAAGCAGAGAAAATTCGTCAGATTAAAACACTGTCAACGTTGATGAAACAATGATCAAAGAATTAAAAGTTGCCATTAAAGAGGCGCGTGGTGAATTAGACTGTGTGGGACAGTATTAATGTATTTTAACATGAATAATAATGTTCCAATGCGTTTAAAATACGGAGGCTGCTATGCGTTGTGAGCTGCTGTTCGGAGAGATATACAAGCAGTGCTTCATTAAAACATCATTTTCAAGCGAAAAATCTATGTAGGCGCTGACTTAAACAGTGGAGTGTAAATTATGAATGTTTTTTTATGTGTAATAATTAATTTCGCCTAATAAAAAAATAGTAAAATGTAGGTTTAACACCGAAGATTATAAATAAAATACAAAAATGTTATTTGGTTTTTTGTTAGAGAAATTAACTAAGTAATCTAATTTTGGCAAAAATTTTTGTTAGGCTTTCTTTAAGGGGGCACATGACCTTGAAGCTCGACGAAAAGACTATAAATATGGTCTAATTCTAACCACAAAAACTCAAATAATATTAGAAAAAGAAATAATCTTTCTTTATACATATAAAGTACATATCTTTAAATGTCATAAATAAAAATCGAAAATTATAAATCTATAAATAATTTTTAAATTATCAGTTTACAATTTTGTATGATTAACTGCTAATTTTCAGATTATATGCAGCATTACTTTTAAACTATCTATAGGAAACTGATAAAACTACTCTCATATGTATATTTCACGGTACTCTACATTTTAAAACCAGAGAAATGTGCAATTCTGGAATATTTTTTTTATGTGGGAAAATTATGCAAATAATTGTGATAATTATTGAAGTTTTTTCTAATTTTATGCTCAATTTTTAATTTAAATAATATATATTACAATTTATTTGGTTTTACATTACAGGTAAATATATAACAAGTGTATTCTGACCATTAATTATTTTTTGTAAGCATATATCCAATTTTATGATGTGCGCAGTACTTTATGATTTTTAATCCCCAGTTGATCACATAAAATTGTAAACTGCTAATTTCAAAATTATTTATAGACTTCTAATTCTCGATTTTTATATATCACATTTAAAGATATGTACTTTATACGTATAAAGAAAGAAAATTTCTTTTTCTAATATTATTTGAGTTTTTGTGGTTAGAATTAGACCATATTTATAGTCTTTTCGTCGAGCTTCAAGGTGCTGTGCCCCCTTAAATCGCAGCTCCATAGCATTAATTGACCCAGTTTCGAGAGAATTACGATATTAATTAAATCTAGATCGAATACTAGGTTGATCTTTAAATCTTCAGATGGAGCGCTGAAAATCTATGCTCGTTTTTTATTTCATATAAACCATATTTCATTCGCCATATGTAGTTCATTTGAAACCTCTAAGTAGTTCCCTTTTCACGATATACAGTTCCATTTTTTAACTATCCGCATTTTTCGGTTTTCCGTGCACATTCGTGCATTGATTAAAACTGATGTACGAGAGTTTGGTGTATTTGAAACAATATGTAAATTATATAAAGTGAGGAAATCTTCAAAATCTACTAAGAAACCGTCTCTGCTTCGTAATTCTTACAGTTTTCGTAAACGGGGAAAATTCTTTTTATTTACCCTCTGTTCAGCCCTTTTGTTCAGCCATAATAGCCGGTTGTTTATGGTGTACAAAACTAAATACTATGTATATGCAATTTGATTGGAAATGAAGTTGTGTTATATAAGAATATAAAGTAAATATAACAAATAAGTTGAATAAGCATTAGTATAACTGTTGCAGTGTAATTATATTGTTAAAGAGGTACGAGTTTGCTAGTTTTAAGTAGAATACTTATTGAATCTATACTATGTTAAATTTGTGTGCTGCTACAGTTTACGTGCCGTTATGCACTTTTATGTAATTGCGACATTGGGCATATGTTAAGTAGCAATGTGTATATTTAGTTAAATTTGTACAGGAATAGTGATTATACAAATTGATTCAAAATGTTAAAGTAGAAAGTTTGTAAAATACTTGTCACAGTAATATATTGTTTTGGCTAGACATAGTGGTACTAGTATGGTGTTTATACAAATTGTTCTTAAAAGAAAAAATGTGTTAAAGAAAACCTGTAAAATAGATGTTTAAGTAATATAGTGCTTATATAATAAGTTCTAATATTGATAAAGAAATGTGAAATATAGGTTAATGCAAAGTGCATAATATGAAAGTAAAGTTGTTTATACTTAAAATAAAGTGTAAATATGTGAAATAATAGTTATGGGGACGGATTTAATAGCGAACGGATAAGAGGTTTTGACACGGTTAAACTATTAGTCTCAGGCGGAGTGTATTTGGCTTTATGCGATGGCTGGTAGCACTGTTTCCAAAAAATTTGCTGTGTGGACTCTTGAGTCCAGGTCAGAGTATTACTATTTATTTACCCTCTCTTCGTAAATACAATAAAATGCGTTTAATGTAACCAACATATGATATGGTACTAGAAATTTGTTCTTTCACATAACGAAAGTAATGGGTTGAATGTTAAGTCATTTCAACGTACTGTGAGGGAAGTCATTGAAATCAGACCTTCCACACATCGCCGCAATAGTTCAATTGGTAGAATACCGGCCCAAGTTAGACTCCCGATGGCGGGAAGTTTTCGTTAAAATGGTGCTTGATTCTTTAAATGGACGATAATGGACATTGGGAAGCTCATGGCAAATATGTATATGCCAAAAATAAATAAATAAATAACTAAATAAAATATATATATATATATATATATATATATATATATATATATATATATATATATATATATATATATATATATATATATATATATACACATAAAGGCCAACATGCTGTACCGCTGGCTACAAAAAATAAAGAGAAAGTATGCAGGGGAAGTATTTGAACGCTATTTAGATAGTTCAGTTGGAAGAATACCGACTTCGAGGTTAAGAGACCTCGCAAACACGGGTCTGTTACATGATAGTGATATTACCCTTTTCTGCCCTTTTTGAGACTTTTTGGAACTTACGAGTGGTCATCGTGATATAGCTTTGTTCTGTAACGATCATCAGAATTTCTGAAATGCAGGAGGCTCGAAGCTCAAATCCAAGGTTAGCCAGTCGTACTTTAAGTAAATGAAATAAAAATGAAATACAAACAAGCATTAAATCGTACATTATTAGTGAAAAGAACATAGTTAGAAATTATGTTACGCCTCATGATATAAGTGCCTCCATTTACAGCCCTGAATTTGAAAAGTAAAAAACTGACTGTAACTTTCTATCTTTTTCTGATTCAACTAAACCCACTTACTTACCCCCCGTTCCCAGACACTTACACACACAAAGAGAAGAAATTAATGTGGCCTTCAGCGCATGTAAAAACTTTCGAAGGCCATAGCCTTGAAATTATTTGACCTTCTAGAATCCGTATCATATGATAAAATACATGGGAATATTTTTGTTATATAACAAACGTCCAGCCAGCGCCCCAAGCAAATTTAATATTTAATATTCAGCTTGAGGCAGCGTAGGTTCACGGTCGCTTCATACACCTTGATGCATGAGGCACTCATTCTCAAAAGATAGGGAAACCTGTTGCGGCAGGTCTTGGTGGGGTGCAAAAAGAATCTGCACGATAACTCAAATGTGTCAACTAAATTTTTTGAACGACGCTCCTGCAGTTTAATCTTTGATTCCGTGCGAAGTCTAATCGCTGTTAAAATTATCGAACAGTGTATCTGAAGGTCCACAGGTTGTTTCGTTGCACTGGGTCAAAAACTGGAGTCTTTTGACTCATTACTTGTGTTTTGGATGAGCTAAACAAAAGCTAAGACCCATATATAAACTTTGGGGCCCTAAACGAGAGCCAATGTGGGTGAAAATTATCATCATCAAAATATATATATATATATATCCTATTATTATATTACTATTACAGAACCAAGCTATATCACAGTGATCAGACTTAAGTTCCAAAAAGTCTCAAAAAGATCAGAAAAGGGTAATTTTACTGTCGTGTAACTGACCCGTGTTTGCGGTAACAATTATCACAACCTTCTACTTAGGATGGTATTCGAACCTAGGTCTCTTAACTTCGAGGTCGGTATTCTTCCAACTGAACTATCTAGACAGCGTTCAAAGATTTTCCGTGCATATTTTGTCTATATTTTTTGTAGCCAGCATGTTGGTCTTATCATATGTTGGTTACATTAAATGCATTTTATTAGACTTAAAGAACCCTAGCATTCTTTCTTGCCCACTCGAAAGAATGCTAGTGTTCACTCAATGTTCAGAATATAAGAGAAAATGTTTATACCCTTCGAACGATTGGATGTTTATGAAAATGAGTTTTATAAATCAAGTTGACAAATAATATTTTTCTCTAATTATCGCAAGTGTTCGAACTGATGGCCATTTTTTCAAGAGATGCCGATAAAAACCAATATTTCGAAAATCTTGAATCATTTAAAATGCCATTTTGCGACTTTTATAGCGAATTTTAATTCATAAATAATATCGGTCGTGAATGATGAACCTTATTTTTGACTTTTCCCCCGTTAAAAAATAAATAAATAATTAAACAAATAAATTTTTTTTTAAAAATATGTAATGTGAGTTTCAGGAAATTCTGCGCTTCTTCTCCACCTTAGGAAAAAAACAAAAAACCCTTTATTCCAAAGGCCTTATCATGTATCAGCTTTCATTTCAAATCAGTAGCTACTGAAAAGAAAAGAAAAATTGATAAAAATGTGCAGAAGAATAAACATTTTTAAGACTTTAGTGCATATGTTTTTATACATTTCATTACACAAAAGCGAAGTATCAAAGTCTTAGGTATTATATAATGTAAAAAGTTGAATTTGGTCAAGCATGAGCCTTCAGTTTATCTTAATTAAGAAAGCTTGACATATCTTTTTTAACTATTGATGTTTAGTTAAAGTCATAATTTCGCTTATATTTAAAAAAATATTTGATAAATAACTAATCATGTTTTTATTTCACATTTTAATTCACATTTTTAGTTAAGAAAAAAATATTACAAAACTTCTTTGCTATGAATCGCGCTTATTAGACTTCTGTTTTAACATTTATATGCTACATTACGGGATGTTACATTTTTTTATCTTCAATCAAAACATAAAATTTGTTTTGTTTCACAATTTTTTTATACTGCCACGCCCCTGGTCAAAGTTTTTGTGCGATTTACTAAACTAGTTCTCGTTTTTGTGTATACCTGCCTTCGTAAAGCAAAAATATCTAGTTCATTTATCATTTCTCTTTACTATCGTTGTTGCTCAAAACGTGAGACAGAGATGTTGAAAGAAAACTTTTGAAAGAAGTTACACGATTTAGAATTTTCAGGAAGATTTAGCATCAGAAACATAAGCGTTTTCAGGTCCTGTTTGTAATGAAGCAATTCTACAGAAACAAAAATTTAATTGTTACATCTTCTACGTAAAATAGCATCTTTTAATCTGCTAATGAAAAAACAAACTAATATCGGCAGAGTTGGAAAATTATCGCTGAAGAAGACAGGGCTAATTTTTTTACAGGCTTGTTTTTTTTTTAAATCGATGCATCTGCTTTTCCCACTGCTTTATTGCCCCAATAAAAACAACGGAATAAGTTGCTAGAGGGGAAATGTCAAACTTTAGAAACAGAAATCCGTTCTAAACAGCTATAGTGAAATTAATCTGCGTTAATTGCTTTGAAACTGGTATCCATGAGTTTGGAACGATGACTAAATAACGCGTCTGAAGATTTCGTCCTTCAAAGGAGCGAGTATTTTCCAATCTAGGGGCACTCGCCCAGGGTATTTTTTGCAAAATAAAAACAGTAAATAATGACGGAAAAGGTACATACATAAGTTAGCAGTAATGTAAATATTTGAAAAATTTCTTCTAATCTGCAATTTATTGATTGAATTTTTTTACATCTTTTGAGCTTAGATTGTAAATAAATACAGTGCCCTATGTGGTTCTATTTCTTATTTACCCTGCAATCCTCTAACGGTCCAGGCGCACTATAAAGTAAGAGGCATAAACATAAATAATTCCTTTTTTATTCTACGTAGAGGTAGGCTAACATAGACCGACTTGGGGCTACAAATAATAACACAACAGTACCGCAACTTGCGGTACTAAGAAACTGAACTTTAAAGTCGCAATGAACCCTTTCAGGCAGAATATACGTTCACTAACAATACCCGTAACCCTCGGGCTCTGAAATAACTATCGAAATCGTGCAGCCACCTAGGCTAAATACTAATACGTGCTCTATCAGTTAAATACCGCTATCACCTTCAATCCAACTTTTCTCGACTCTTCGTATCCCTACTAATAGCGTAACGTACTACCGTACAAATCTCCACTCCCTTCTTGGGCTTTGCTAACTCAGCGTGTGTCACTTAAATAGACCAGACACCTGCTCTGAACTCACTTCGACTGGCTTGCACTGCGCAGCTATCAGAAATTAGCATCTGAGCAACACGCGAACCCTACAGCCCAACAAAGAGTAATCGGACACTTACGGTTTTCAAAAATTAAAAATGTACAAAAATGAAACTGTAAGGGAAACAATAAGCAATTTTTTTAAAATTTGAAATATTTGTTAACTTGATACTATTTTGTGTTCCAAAAAGAAACTATTGAAATTTAATAATCAATATCTGTTGAGCGACGATAAACAATGTGTGTACGTGTATACGTGTCATGGCTGATTCAAGAAAAAGTGATTGACACTGGTAAGTCCTGAACCTTACACTGCAAGGCAATGAATGCCATTTGGATACGGAGGAAATTTTCTTATAGATCTTTAAAAATGTAACCAAAAGCACGTGAATTCAAAATCAGTATTTAAAATTTTTTTATCGGTGTAATTAGAATCAATTTAAATATTTTCAATACTTTTCTTGTGGTTTCATAATTGAAAACATTACCTCCGAGCTTGCGGTAGGATCACAAGAAGGATAGGCGAGGCAGCTAGAAATAACCACATACTCAAGGCCACAGGAAAATCGTGGAGTGAACTTTTAAACCCGCCCATTGCGCAGAGCCTCCTGGGACATGTTTTTGCAGCAAATTTTGGAATTTTAACATCCCATGACTACTTAAGAGGACACCTACAGCGTATTGGTGGTCTCATCCCGAGACTGACCTGAAGGGCTTTTTATGAATTTTAATCGCCTTTTAACAAGTCTTGTTTCATCCGACAAGTACTATCCAGTCGCTGACTTTTTTTAAACAAGCTGAACTCTGCAATTAACTTCAGCATAAAATTTAGTGAGCAAAATCATTTCCAGTTATACTGAAATTATGCATACAGCTTGACATGTGCGACTACCGTTGGTATACTCATGCCCCCATGTAATAAAATTATCCCTTTAATCCTCAGATATTAGTATTTTAGATATAAACATATTTAATAAAAGAACTGGAATTCAGAATTCGTTAAACAATCCTTTTTTTTAAAGGTGAGATTTGATCTTAGTTATACAAGATGAAAGGAACAAAATTGAGGTTTTCAAGCAATCCAAAGTCGCTTTCGGTTTAATATTTTTTTCTTTTTTACCGAACGAAAAACCGGCGTCTAATTTTCTCTGAACTACTTTTAAGTTTTAGCTAAGCTATATTGTTCACTTTCTTTTTTACGTTATCTGATGCGAATGAGATAAAATTTGATTTACACGGTCGGAGATTTGTTACATTTGATATCAAAAGTTTACATTTAAAATGCAATACCTTTCCGTTTAAAATTTATCTATTGGCAAGAAAAGTTATCTGGGCCGACGAGCATCCTAAGCTGTTATCGGGAGAACAGTTTTCTCACGAGCTCTTACCTTTCTCATAAGTGCTCACATCGTTGTAAGATAAGAGAGCGGTAACCGCATTATTAACTTTTCATCTTACAAAGCTTCTGCCTTTCTTTTTCTTGGAAAAAGAAAATGCTATTTTGTATGAAGTTTTGCCACACATCTCAATTCTTTAAGGCACACTGTATAATACACCTCGAACTGTAGAAGTTACCCGAGCGAACAGACTGCTGTGATAGATATTTCAGCATCCACAAATCAGACTGTGATTAAGAGACCAAGCAGAAAGACTTAACAAATTGGTTGGCAGCTCTTTTTCTAACACAGTATTTCCTTTAACGCAGTGATTCTCAACCTTATTTTCGTCCCGGTACACTTTTAATAATTTTAAAATTTGGCGGCACACTAATAATAAGATAAATTTTAAAAGGATTTTACTTGGATAATTGACTGATGTACCTTTAATATATTTTGTAAAAATAGCATACGAAATAATTTTCATTGCAGTATAAAATGACAGAGTAAACAAAATGTTTATTTAGCTTCAAATTACATTTAATTCCAAATTTGAGCATTGTTTTGATAACTTTATTTATATTTGGGCGTGAAAAGGATACTGCTACTCTCATTTCGTGATCCAGATTTAAAAGTCCAGAAGTGTAATAGTCGAGAGTTATCAGTTACCAGTCCAGAATTGTTGTAATAGTGATGCGCATTGGTTCAGTCAGTCCCCGCTAGGTTGGAATGAACTACTTATCTGACGTCGCTTATGTATGGGTATACGCAATGGCGGCACACTTCCAAGAATCTCGCAGCGCACTAAAGTGCCGCGGCAAAGTGGTTTAGAATCACTGCTTTAAAACCCTTTCAGGGGCAGTGGTCCATTTTTGAACCGCCATTTTTCTCGTCCTTCTTTCACTTGAATTCAATGTATTCGAGTTAAATGAGGAGAAAATGGCTAGTGCTGCCATCTGTTATCAGTTTAAAGAAATAAAATCATTTTATAACTTTTAATTGGAAAGATTTTTTAGGTTAAAAAAATCGAGAAAAAAATGTGCACGTGCAAACGGTGGAGGTGGTTGCCCCTGAAAGGGTTGACACATTGGTTCTTAGCCGGTGGTTTGCGAATTCATCAGTTTAAAAAAAAAAAAAAAAAAAAAAAAAAAAATGGTTTTATTGCTTCAAAACGACTTAAAATTTTATAAAATTGGGAACAAGAAATTTTTTCTTCAAACTCTAAAAATTGTTGTATTTCTTCCGTTTTGAATACGGAAAAAAATCCCTGTCTTGCCTAAAAATCCCTAATATTTTTTCTGTGACGCAGTGTCACAGCAATTTTAAAGCTTGCAAAGCGAATCAAACTCCCACACATCTCTACTCAGCCTGGTTTGTTCGTTCCTAATTTACCCCGAGCATAAAGATAAAGATAAGAAATGGATTTGTACCAATTTTCCACAAGTGGCATAATGGCTTCTTATAAATTGATATAACGGATTTTTCCTGAAGTGAAACTGAAAATCTATGCTACTTTAGTTACTATTTAAATTAACTTTACCTAAATCATTTAAAACTACTGAATACTTAATTTTTTTACGTCATATAGGGAAATTTTTTGGATTATCCGAGCTATCCGGTTCAGTTCCACGCTTTAATCAGCAAGGACAATCGGAAGTTCGGTGTATAAGCTAAAATACATAAACACCCATTGAGGATTATTGCGCGAAATAACACCAACGAAATGAACAGTAAATCACAGTCGTTTTATCTGAGAGTAACTGTCAACGTAGAATGTTCTGGTGGATGGCACTTGAATGAGACCCACGGGCATTCCGGGTAGATACCATTGTTTATTCAACCTAAGTGAGAGTAAATATTGATTTAAAAAATTACTCTACAATTATCGGTGGTACCTGATAATAATTACTCGATAGCGTTGTAAGGTACCACTAAAAGCCTAGGTCAATTATGATCCATGTTCTTTTATCTCTGATTCTCGCCTCTGTTATTTGCTGATAAGTTTTAAACAAATGGGTATTTGTTTAAAAAAAGAATTTCTGGACAGAAATCGGCATGATTAGTGAGGGAACCCCAAATATTCGATCAGCGTACCAGGTAGCCTTAGACCTACTTTACGCCCTTGTTATATCAGGGTTCCTCTGGAAGGCATATGCTATCAGTACGTTGGAGGGAAAGGAATTCCAAGTCCAGTGTCTAAATTTTTATTGGCGACTGACAAAGTAAAGTCATTCAGCCTACTGTGGAAAGAGCCATGACTTTCCATAAATTGTGGTACAAAATATCCCTTGTAGACTTGTATGTTTCGACTCTCTATGAAAACTTACGTAGTCTAGACCAGTGATCTCCAAACTTTTTTCACCGCGTACTGTTATGACAACAATAATCATAAATTGTACCCCCTAATTATATACATATATATTATGTGCGCGTGTCAAAAATGATTTTTTTTTCAGGAAATAAACGGAAAAAAATGCAGAAATATCAAGTTTTTTTAAATTAATTTATTTTAAATGAAACAATATATATATACATACAATTGATGAATTACAAGAGAAATTTTAAATTATAATTTAATTGGAACAATGTGACGAATGTATGAATCCAATTATTTTCGTTTAGTATGCAACTAGAATGTTGAAATGACGCAAATGTCTTGCTTTCTCAAGCAATCAGTTTGTAATTTGCGAAGGGGGCAACAATATTTTATCTTCTATTTTTAACGTAGGATTACGTTCCTCCGTAACGGTCCTCCGGGAAGCAAAATTTCAGATGTCCTGCGTTGCGAGTTTTAATTTTGGCAGAGCGCCAAACACAGTCTGTATCGCTTGAGCAAGCAGTAAACAGTTAGAAAAGTACCAAAATGCATCAAAATTTATATATATACATCATTTATATATATACAAAATTTATATATATACTGTATATATATACATCCGTTCATATATACAGATACATATATACATAACACATACATACATATATACATACAAAAGAAGAAAGCAACTATAAGTAATCCTACGTTAATAACCCACTGTAGTTTCTTTAAATGAGACTACCTGAAATTTGTTTTTTTAATTTATTTTTTAGTATTTATTATTATTTTTATTTATTTATTTATTTCTTACCATGTTTTTATTAACTCGCTTTTCTTGTAATCGAATTTTAACTAACTTCCCGACTAGCTAGATATTTGAAACTTTTAGAATAGCTCAGAACACCATGACAATGCATTATTTTAATACTTTTAGCTATTTTTAAGCAGATTTGAATTTATTTTCGGTTAATTTTGTTTTGTAGAATGGTGCAGCCAGCGATCGGCCAGGACGGGAACGAAAAGTTAAACGCAAGTAAACATCAGTTCTCGAGCTAAACGATTGATTACGAGTTTGATACCTCTTTAGTACGCATTTGATCATTTTCTTTCAAGTTGATGGGATAATTCATCAAAAAAAATTTTTTTTAAGTATTTATTAATACATAGAATTGTAAAGTTTCTATGATTCAACAGAAAATTTAAAAACGTGGTATATAAAAAGTTCTTTTTATCTTGTAATTATTTATTTAAATTTTTATTTTATTTTATATTTTAAGGTAAGCATATCCAAGCGTATGCCGACAGTTTTAAGTACGTGACTATGCGCTTCCAAGAGCATTCATTGTCACGTACTGCTAAAACAAGAGCACTCTACTATTGTTTTAACAGTGAATTATTTAAAAATTTAAAAGATCAGTAATGACAATTCGTTAACAATGCTTGCGGTTCGAAATCTAGATAGCTGGAATGTGCCTTAAATTTCCTTGAACGGTCAATGAATAATGATGAATGAGTTGTTTATATTTGCTAACTTTGGATTCCCTCCATTCTTTGCAGAACGCATCCCTGCCCGCTATGTGCTGACATTGCTCACCTTCTTGGGCCTGGGTATCCAGTATACCCAGCGCGTCAACCTCAACGTCACCATGGTTGCCATGGTGAACTCAAGCTTCATCGCGGGCATGGAGAACGACACCACCATGGACGAGTGCCCCAACATCTTCCTCACCACGGACGACAACATGACGACTCCCGTCGGCCACCGAAAGGAGGTAAAATTTCGAAGTGCCGCGCAGGACGATGACGCATTCCATCGATTAACCGCAGAGTCATACGGTTGCTTGAAGGTGAAAATGCAAGCCAGTTTCGAATCACGGGGGACCCAAAACGACGTATATATGTTATTTATATTATAGAATTCGGATGCGAACAGTCATCTATCAGGACATCAAACAAGATGGCTTAATTTTTGCTATAAGGCACTTCGTGTAGTATGCATCAGATAGACATTTTATTACACAACTTAACGGCCTAGCGAATTTCAGACTTAGCATATTTTAAAGTGTAACTTCCTTTTTCAGCCAAAACGTAATTAATATATTTTATCCATTAACAGTGGATTGATATTCAGTTACGACGGGAGTTCTAAAATCTAAAACAAGATTAATGCTAATAAGCAGGAAATCCAACGTAAATAAAGCACAAATAGCAGTAAGGTGCAATTTAGCATACGGCCGATTCGAAGTCGCTTAGTTTTTTGAGCTGCCACTAAGTTCTTTGCACTGATGAAGAAGCTCATTTGCAGCTTCGAATCGGCCGTATGCAAAATTGCGTCTTACTGTTATTTGTGCTTTATTTACGTTGGATTTCCTGTTTATTCCTCGAGCACAAAGGTTTTGTCTTTTCTTTTCAAAAGATTAATGCTTCCATTGACAATATGTATTCAGCATTGAATTTTCACAAAATACGTATAGTTACGTACTAACCGTTCATAAAATGAATAATATCACGACATATATAGTTCTCTTAATAAATTTCGATGTCATTTGTTAAATAAAATACCCTTAGATCTATTGGCCACGACATTTTTTTAACCTGCTCTCTCAGACTGTTTTGCCCCTCTTTATCCTCGTATAAATTTCCGAACGCTGTACAAGGATTTACTAACAATAGCTTCAAACTGTTTAGCTTGATACGTAATAAAGTTTAAGCGTGAAATTCATGACCGTTAATCCCCTTTTACCGGAACAGTAGTGGAACATCTCCGAAAGTCAAAAAGCTTCGGTATGAAACAGTCTAGAAAAATACCGTCATAATTTACCATACATTTTACACATTTCATTATCAAGGCCAGACTGATGCCTCTTTTAAGTCCGCAGACTAAATTAGTCTAATTCTAATACATCTGCTCGCATTCTAGGACTCAAATTTAAAATTTCCAACTTTCTTCTGTCAGACTCTTTACAGAAATTCGCATGCGTGCATTTGTATAAATAAAGTTCATTAAATATACAATAATTGTAAATTCTGTCTTGATTGTTCTTAAAAAAGGTTAGTTTGACCAGAATACGCTTTATATGATGTTGAACTTTTTATCTAATGCTGGCTTGATTTTTAAATTTAAGCAACCGTGTGCGTTCTAATCTCATTTCTTTTTAGTTACATGAGCCAGATGTAATTAAAGGCTATGAATTAATTCATTAGTTTATAAGTTTAATATTTTTTAGCAGCATAATTTACGAACCGGTCTATTTCTATCATCAAATTTTTTTCCTCTAAATTTAAAAAAAATATATATAATGTCATATTTTAATTTTTTTAATCTAAAAATATTTTCAGCGAATATAATTTCATCTTTTGTTTATTTCACTGGAACTTAACTTACTGTTAATTCATAGTCTTATTTTTTTGCATCTGGCGAAAACCTAACTGCTATTCTTTGCTTTTTTTTATGAGTATTTTCTTGTAGTAATTCTTCTTAGTGGTTTTCGTGGAGACTGAACCATTTGAGGAAGGGGCATGTTATCCGTAAATTATGGCATGGAAAACCGTGTAGGAATCTATCAGGTGACACACTTTTGTTTCATGAGTGTTTTTGTTAATTGGTGGAATTGTGCGGCACTCGAATTGTGTAAATGTGTGTTCTTTGTCAGAAAGCTCTTCTGTGGAATACACACAAGGCGGAGCGTCCAGTTAATCGATTGAGTACTCAATCGATTCAAAAAGAGTAAAGTTTGTTAAATTTTATTAATTTAGGCTTATAATCTGAAAAACATTAAAATTTAAGGAAAAAATACGGGGAATCTTTAGCATGATGAAATGATTAAGGGAATATAATTATGCTAGGTCTCAAACCTTTTTGTTCTCGAATTCTAACAAGCTGTAGAAGACTTTTTAACGTATGATTACGTTCCTACATAACTGTCCTCCACAAAGCAAAATTTCAGACTCGAAAACCATCCGACCGTACCTCGCGAGTTATAATTTTGGCAGCGCGCCAAACCCAGTCTGTATCGCTTGGACAAGCAGTAAACAGTTAAACAGAAAAGTACCAAAATGCGTCAAAATGTTGACATACATACGTACATATATATAGATATATCTATACATAACATATACATACATATATACATACAAAAGAGGTAAGCAACGGTAAGTTATCCTACGTTAATAACCCGCGGTAGTTTCGTTAAAAGAGACTACCTGAAAATTTTTTTTCAGAAAATTTAAAGTAAATTCCAAAACAAAATTTTTCATGATTTTTGCCTTTTTGTTATTACATGTTTCAAATTAAATTTTACAGTATTTTAATCGAAAGAAGTTTTAACATTGAAAAGGAAGCAATGCTTTCAAATGAATCATCCATTGAAATTCGAGAGTGGCCGTTTAGATAGCATATTAGCAGAAATGTCCAATGTGATGTTGTTGTGTGTAGTGAACGTCACGTCATTATTGTGACGAAAATGTCACAACCCAAATTTTAATCACCTTATGACCCTAATGGGATGCTTTTTGACACATCACAGGGCCAATGCAATGCAGGGCCTTGCAAAGCAAGGAATGGCTCCACGATTCTACGTGACGCTACAGCTTTATTTGTTTACTGTCGTTTCTTCTAAGTCTTACCACCCAAAACTTTTATAAACAGAATTGTCACAAAATTTTAGACCTTCAACAGCAGGAATCGGCTTAGACAGTTTTCTCGTATGTATATCAGATCGTGTGTATCTCGTATGTTTCTCGTATGTATGTCTCCGTATGTATATCGGAAAACAAGTGAAATCGACAAAAAGATTATTAGGTTTTAAATATGATATCACATTAATTCAATAATCAGTTGGAAATGATAAATAGGGTTTAGAGTTGAAGCTGACAAAAGTATCATTCGACATTTTGCTTTAAAATTTAAAATTTGTCCTTTTTTAACCGAATTCAGTTTTTTATAACTTATTGGTGCATATATAATATACATTTACCTGCATGTACATGTGCATATTATAGGAATTAAGTGACAACAGAAATGCATAGTAAACAACGTTTTGACAATATCTTTAGTGGCATTAAAGTTGCTGTGTAGTAACCCTATCGGATTCACTCAGATCAATCTAAACCTGTACAGAAAATATTTCCAAAGATTGTCGACTTGGATATAAAGATTTTTTTTTATAATGGCACTCTGTAATAGAGAAAGTCATTTCTTTTAACGAAGGAAAGAAGAGTAAAAAAATTCTCTCTCTATTACAGAGTACAATTTTAAACAAATATTTCAATCCAAGTCTGAATCACAGGAAATATTTTCTCCATAGGATAATTTATCTGAGCGAATCCAATAGGCCTTCGGCCTTAAGGTGTATGATAACATCATGACCCAATAGTTACAATTCCACTCGTGTGTCTTTTTCAGACTAGCAGGTGTATAATTTTAAGCACAAAGCGCATTGAAAACTAAGAATTGAAACAAAGCAACTCAAAATGCTGAGTTAATTAGCTTTTTTTGGAGCCTCCTCAAAAGTGCAACGATGCATGTAATTTCACATTAATTATACTCTAAATATTCATGCAGATTCCCTCTACCTTCCTGTAGCTCTAGATTCTGAATAAGGCATATAATTCTGTTAAATTCGCGAAACAGAGTCACCACTTTCGCGCGCATTCCATATTCGCTCCGCCTTGGTCGTGTGTGCACATTTTTAATTTGCTCACCTGACATGTGTAATGGAGTATGTAGCGATTGCTCTTTAAATCTTTTTAAAGGAAAAGTTTGTGGGTCGGTTTGTATCTCGGTGAGCCAGGAGATGTCAGAAATGTATAAACCACGTTCTGCATTCTCCCACTATCGTGCGTAAACTCTGTGTGTAAGACGGCTCAGGTATGTATCCTTCTTATAACCGATCTTTATGAAACGCGATCCTCGATGTGTAAACGCGGCTCTTTTCTTGTGTTAATTTCTATCTCAGTACCACGTTAGGGATTTATAGAGCGCACTAGAATATTTATTGAAATTATGATATTTATAGAATATTTATTGTAAATGAGTTTCGCCAGTGTACCGTCAATTCTTCCCGCATCAAAGATTTATTACGTTTCAGCAGGGTGTTCAGTTGATTCATTTACGTTCTAGTGCTGCCACCTGTTAGGATATGGACACACTAAAATTTTAAATGAACACGTGTGAAAATTTGTACAGTCAAAGGCGAATTCTATTCTGGACCGTATAACGCCCAACATAGAAACTATGAAACTGTTTAGATACGGAATTTTAAAATTTAATATTTTAAACATGTGGACAGAAAGTATTGAAAATAACAAATAAATGTTTTAATGCTCTTCAGATGCCTTCTCTCATTTTGCATTTTTAAGCGTTCCAGTCTTATACTGTATTTCTTTTTTTTTTAAGTTTGTACGTTCTTTTTTTAACGATTTTATATTTCAATTTTTCTTTTTTTAACAGTTTTAAGAGTATAAATTGTTAGAATTATTCTGTTTCTATCTACAAATAACGTTAATAGTTTATCTTTCTACTGTAGTCCTAATTGATATACGTAATGCTTAAAACTTAGTAACTGATTGGTAGTTTTGAGTCAAATAATGGTTTGGATGATAGTCGACCACTCTCTGTTGGAAAACCGCTCAAAATTTTGCGCTACGTTTTTTACATTTTGCAGTTTTAGCTTCTCGCGATATTGTACTGGCGCCATCTATTGTAATAAAAGTGCACTACATATTTTTAAACCCATCCAATACAAAACTATGGTCAGATTGGACACCTAAAACAGAACTTTTGACTCATTTGATTCTAACTTCTTTTATAATTCGATAAGTATAATATAAAGACAGACATATTTAGGTGACCTACTGCAAATGAAATGAATTATTATTTAACATAAACTTCTTGCTATTTCATATCTATAATGAACAGCACTTAAATATCTCTGTGCAGAAGAATATGTAAACTAGATTACTGGATTGATTGCTCTATACTCCATCTCCCACTGGCGAAATTCATCTCCGTAAAACATCTGTTGAAATAAATTAGTCATCATTTTAGATTTTATGTTATACTTTTAATTAATTTTTTTTTCAGTTAAATCTCAAGGCTTGCTTAAATTTTAATTTTGTCTGATCATTATTTTAACTGTATCAAATGTATGACAAATATGAATCAATTTTTTTTAATCTGTATTCTTAAGAAAGAATAGTTTTTACATGCATCAAGCAGAATTAGACTAGTGTTGCATATATAAATGTATATTAAAATATATTTTTACACGATGATTTATATTATATCATGAAATAGTTTACGATGATAACTAAATATGCTGAGTGCAGTACTAAAAGTTTAAATTTTCGTAATTTACTGACTTTCTAATACCTTTGCTAACGTTTTAAAATACTTTGAAAGAGGTTTCAAATATTTATTCTATAAATTGCCATGTCACGTAAAATCTTTATAATGTGTTTGTGTTTTTGTTATTTTTATATATTAAAGAATTCTTATTGAAGTCATAAAAATGACAAAGTTATTTCTAAGTCAGTATAATTTATATTTGTAATTTTTTATGATAATCGGAAGAGATTTTTTTAGTTGTTATACATACCAGAGAAGTAATTAATTAATGAAATATACTTAAATATCACATAAATGATATTCAGTAACTAACATTTATTTCTAGCATTGAAAAATAAGGTTCGAGAACAATTTTTTAACACAATGCAATAAGCACACCATGATGACGTTTCATGGCTATACGAGTAATGTTTAGAAGTTCTAAATATATGTTTTAAAAGTTTACATGACTTTCGTTATTATATAGAACTACTTACACGAGTGCGCAAGTCAGAGAAGATTGAACCTTTTTCTGTTCTACGCAAACACTATAGTCACTGTTAACCGAATCAGTATATATTTATTTAAATTACTTTTTTATCGCGTATTTGTAACCCATTAAAAAAACTAACAGAAAATTTGTAAAATGTTTTATGCACTAAAAAGAAATTACGTTCATCTTATCTCTAAAACTTTCACTCTCTCAGAAGTCTTGTGCAACAGTGAAATGGGAATTTTTTCATCACTCAAAAAGTTCACTCTCTTTTACTTTTAACGCAGGATTACGTTCCTCCATAACGGTCCTCCGGAAAGCAAAATTTCAGACGCTAAAACCGTCCGTCGTCGCGAGTTATAATTTTGGCTGCACGCTAAACCCAGTCTGTATAAAGCAATAAACAGTTAAACAGAAAAGTACCAAAATGCATTTTGACATACGTATGTATATATATATATATATATATATATATATATATATATAGATAGATAGATAGATAGATAGATAGATACATATATATATACATAACCCATACATACATATATACTTACAAAAGAGGTAAGCAACGATAAGTAATCCTACGTTAATAACCCGCGGTAGTTTCGTTACAAGAGACTACCTGAAATTTTTTTAAAAATTTTAAATACAATGAAATAAATTTATGAACCCGATACTTGTAATATCTTTATTCTAGAAACACCAGATTACCCTTCGATATCTCCCACGGCTTTGAAAAAATATAACGGCAGACAATTAAAAGAATATCAAGTAATCTCACCACAATTACACAGACAAATATTCTAACCGTACAAAAAAAAAATTGTAAAACTCCCCCCCCTCACCTCCCCCCCAAATTAAATTATACTTATTAATATATCGTCAATTATATATATTTAATATACGAATATCTCTATGCATGTCGACGCAGCTAACAAAAACGATAATGCGTTGCATAGCAGCGCCACATTGACTTGGAGAAAAATTGGATTTGAAAACATGCTGTTACCATTTAGCTTTAGCTTAGCCCGTCCATTGTCAAAACTGTTCACATTTAAAGTCAAGCGTGTTTAAATTACGATTTTACAGAAGCTTTTTGGTTGATACTTCCTTACAGTGCACAGAAAACTAATATAAAACTACCAAAAATCTCTTACCGATGAAACTGAGTGATTCTCTTTTCTGTTTATAAATATATATTTCCCATTACACTTACGCATTTGCTCCAACATCTCGATTTTTCTCTCCCGCAGGGCAAGTTTACGTGGAACCCTTCGACGCAGGGTATCATCCTAGGTGCCTTCTACTACGGCTACATCTGCACTCCGCTGCTAGGGGGCCGTCTGTCCGAGTTGTTGGGGGCGAAGTGGCTGCTAGGAGGGGGCATTTTCTTTACTTCTCTCCTGACACTGATCACGCCACTGGCCGCTGAGTTGGGCGTCGCAGCAATGGTGGGACTGAGGGTCATCATTGGTGCTGCCCAGGTGAGTATTTTATGGATGAATTTTTCATTGTGATTTCCCTCATGTAACACATTAGACTACCAACAATTTGCCACAATTACAGTTTCCAGTCAATTCTGATAATCCTTTATGGTTCAATTTTGCTGCACCTATCTACCGCTTGGCATTTTTTTCTTCTTATCTACGATTTGTATTCGGGGAAGTAAAGGATTTCAGCATGTAGCTATTATAGCATGGTTAGGATGTACCTCATTAGGGTTACTACAATACTATCAATGTATTAAATAAAACTTCGTCGAAGTTTACACATTTAAAAGACTCAAATCACTGCACAAAACATGACTATTACACAGGAAAGTATTTTATTCCATCTCTCACCGTCTCATTTTACAAATGGAATAAAAATGTGTTGCCAATTTTGTTCAGATAAAAAATATTTCGGAAACTAACAAAACCACTGAGTCTGGAGTTCACAGTACATGCTGCTACAAGAACACAAAATTTTTTATAGCCAATTTTGGCGAGAGATTTTGGAATGCGTTATGTAATTCAGTCCAAACCTGGAAATTTTGACTTTTGGAACATATTAAATGTCCCTGTATGCTCTGCTACGGTGAACCTTCACTGTGATTTTCATCTGTCTTGATAGTTATCCTTATTTTACGTTAAACACGCACAGTCGCACACGCACTCCAGCCACCGTTGGTTAATTTTGGCGCCATTTTACTGAACTCGCTGGTTTCTCGGCTACAATTATCTTTCTAAAGAAGTTATGACAAGACTTAAACGCAAGGAACTATGTGTATTATTTAAATTTGCACTTTTCATTTCAATACAAATATATTTCTTCATCATAGTTTTAATAACAATAACTAAAAGTACCTAACTATTAGAATAATGGTTGACGACACAACACATTTCTAAAGTGATTAAAACTTTGTCTCCAATAAGTTCCTAAGGTCAGTTACGCATGAAA
Organism: Dolomedes plantarius; assembly: GCA_907164885.2. Lineage (NCBI taxonomy): Eukaryota > Metazoa > Arthropoda > Arachnida > Araneae > Dolomedidae > Dolomedes > Dolomedes plantarius. Next base: position 60,188,857 of record OU015490.1, read on the forward strand.
TGTTATAGAAACAGTTTTCTATCGATAGATGTCAAAATGTTTGATAAAACCGAGGTTTTTTTCGGCAAATAGATGGTTAGGTTTTGAAAAGTTTATATGGAGATTTTGGTCTTACCTTCCACTTTATTGTTTAGCCGCTTGTAAATACTTTGTAGCTCTTTGAAAAATACTATCGGCTATCTACCTCTGTCGGGTTGAGTGATTATCTCTAGCGTTCCTATAAATAAATAAAACAATTACCTTAACTGGATATGTTCCACTATAATAAGCACACTAAAGAAAACTCTATTGCAAATATAACAATCAAATTTTTATCCTAAGAAAACAAAGTTTCTTATTTGGGTTTTAAAAATCTCGGTAGGCTGTCATAATAGTTATAAGTGTGAATAAATTGCAGAAAACGTGTGGGCTTACTATTTTTTTTTTAAGCAGTAAATTTCTCTTTTCGGATTTTCAATAAATTTCTATTATCACAATCCCAGTATGTAAACTGGAACATTCTGTTGCCAACTTGGGTACTCTATTTTAAAAAAAAACCCACATACATACATACATGCATATATATCTGTGGCTTGGTACAAGAAGTGCCTAAGTCAGTTTTTTACAAGATGACTTTGTTTGCTTATGTCTCTTTAAAAAAATATTATTTTCAATGTAAGAAGTACCCAAGTCTGTACAATGGTTTAGAAAATGCTTTTAAAGCATGGGACTAACTTGGGTACTTTTTACATTGAAAATAGTATTTTTTTTTAAAGATACATAAGCAAATAAAGTCATCTTGGAGAAAACTGACTTAGGCACTTCTTGTACCAAGTCACTGACTCACTCACTCACTCACACTCTCTCTCTCTCACACACACACATATATATATATATATATCAACCATAGTATGCTATTATCATATTTCTGAGACTATTCAATTGTAATTGTTTTTTAATTTAAATTTCGCAGTTGAGTTTTAAAAATCACAATGTGCTATTACGATTATCCACAGGTGGGAATTTTCATTCGTAATTTTAACGACCGCATAATTTTCAGAGAAAGCAAATTTACCAGAGTTGATCCATTTTCTCCACCCCTTATAAAAGAGCGAGAAAAATAACACTTTCAGAGCGTATTTTTACCTCAAAAAAACTTATTTTTCGACAAAATAACTGCAACGCAGCCGATCCTATCTCCCTCTCTCCACTCGTCGAAACGATATACGAGCAGGTGAGATGAAGGTTTTACATTTCAAAACCATTTTGACAGTCGGCTCGTTCGTGACAGCTTTTTTCTTTTGCGAAAGTCTGTTTAAATCGGTCGAAAACGGCATTACGAGCCGTACGCCATTTGTGCAAGAGCTACATACACTAGTAGCTGGTGGCTGCGGGGATTGCACCACTCTTTGACGCAACGCCTCGGATCGGCTTGCGAGCATCGCGACAAGATGCCTACATCAGGATCGGAGGGTAGAAATAGATTGAAGGTGGTTATTTCGCAGGAGAAAAAAAACCCGTTGATGAAACATTTTGTTTGCAAAACTGCGCGCTTAATGGGGAATAAAAGTTTTTTCTAGACCTTATTACCTAATGAACATCTGCGCACAGGGCCGGATTTACGTATAAGCTAAAAAAGCTACAGCTTAGGGCTTCGCAATCTGCCGGGGCCTCAAATAAATAATAAAATATATATATATACATATAAAAATTTATATAAAAATATCTCGTAGAAAAATCACTCAAATGAAGTCAGACATATCACGATAATTCCTAAATAATTTTAAATGTACAAAATAAACATTAAAATAATTTAATGTTTATTTTGTAATAAACATTAAATTATTTTAATGTTTATTTTACCTGAATATTTTACCTGTTTATTTTACCTGAGACTAAATTTTCACCTGAATAAAAGATTAAATTTTTATGTACTACCAATTATGTTGTTATATTAATTTAATTTTTACCTTTTATTTTAATATTTTAATTTAAAACTTTCTGTTCTATGAGCCTTATTTATCGTTTTTAAAACCCTTTAATTATATAATTATTTCCATGACTTTGTAAACACATCCTTTATTATCTTTTAATAAAAATTAAAAGAAATATATTTTCATACATTAATAAGGCGTACATATTTAAATATATTTTTGCGACACCAGCTGATGTAATTTAAAAAGCAGGGGGCCTCTGGGGTTTGTATAGCTTAGGGACTCAGCAAGTCTTAATTCGGCCCTGTCCGCACTATGAAACTTCATCTTCACGTTGGTACTATATGCAAGTTAAATCCAATATTAAACATATAAGCTAGTGGTTATTAACTGGTGTTCCGCAAAATTTGTTTGATTTTTTTTCTTTTTAATATTTTAATCTATTAGAAATTGTAAAAATAATAATTTGCATATCATTAATTTTTTTTATAATTCATAAATAACAATTCATTAATGTCAATTCATAAAATTTATAATTCATAAATGCCAATATATTTGTAAATCTTATATTGATATCAACTCTAATTTAACTGTCTTCCGTTCAATATCTCCAGTAATGATTGTGTGTGGTACTTGATACAAATAATAAGCAACATAAACATTTTTAAATGTAAGAAACGATAGTGGCTATTAACTGTTGTTCCACGGAACACCAGTGTTCTACAAAATTTTTTCGTGATTTTTTTCTCTTCTAATTATTTTAACTGATTACAAATTATATAAATAATAATTTATTTCCTTATTATAATTTTTTAATAATTCATGTATAACAAAAGTCAATATTTGTAAATCGTATATAAGTATCAATTGTAATGTTACTGTCTGTTTTAGTTCAATATCTCCAATAACAATTGTGTGTGGCATTGTGTACAAATCATGTGCAATAAACATATTTAAATGTAAGAGACACTCAAAACAGAAACGCACAATCAGGAAAGTTCAAACAGGAATAAAAAAGTCTATAACATTTTCAGGCCAAATAATCTAAACCGGATCTTGACATTTAACACTCAAAACAAAGTAATACATATAATAAGTAATATTTTTGTTACTTGGAGCATATACTTTTATGTTTATACTTCATTTGTTTCTTCGATTTTTTTTTTACCTCTGTGTAATAACCAATCTGTTTTAATAAAACATTTGTTTAAAACAGCATGCTTTTTTTGGTTAATTTTAAGATTTTGCTGAATTACTCGTACATAAACATTAATGCTAGTATTCCGAATAGATATATATATATATATATATATATATGGGAAATTTATTCCCACGGCTGAAATATCAAAATGCAATAACAAGTATTCTTGACTAATATTTAATCAAACACAAACCAATTACTTATGTTCACGACAAATTACCACAATTAGAAAACACAGAATGTCAGTGCCGGTCTGACACGACATTAACGCTCGTCTAGTGTAAAAAAGATGATACAGCGTGCAGTCTGCACTCAGTAAAAGTAAAAACACAGCGTGCCGTTTGCACTCAGTGAAAGTAAACATAGTGTGCGTTCCATTGTCTCCGCCCACTCATCACCAGCAGTTGAGTTGCAACTCGTTTGTTAAAGTGGCGCCTCATCCGTGTTGCCACAAGAGTAGAATTCCCATGTATATATACCCATCGCATGCTTTGACAAAATATAAATAATGTTAAAAATCTACTGCAAACATTAAACTGGCGGTGCCTGTTAGTTCGAGTCTTTTTGACAGAGCTGAACCAAAAATCATTTCTTTCGATATGAGTCTTATTATATCAATTTGCGAAATTTATTTATGTTACTATTCTACTTCTCCTGCTTTGTGAGGTGAGTTTTCTGGTTAAAGATTTAATACTCTTAACGTTATTCTTTGAAAATTGATTAGATGGGCGCCGTTTCTACTAAAAGCAGAATGTTCATGCTATTTGATTCCCCAATCTTAGTTGATTCGTGTTCAGTGGGATTGAATGTAGAAGTTCATATATAGGTTTGTACTTATAGTTCTGTTAATTTTATCGATAATCTTTGATTATTTCTTTCATATGAATAAAAGGGAATGATCTGCCAATGGAAAGTATAGGCCACTATAGTTGGCCAGGGGACTGCCCCCCCTAATATATATATATACTCGTATATATTGTATTATTAAAGCAATAGCACTTACACATACATCTATACACTATTATATGCTACTGAAATACAACAAGCAAACAAAAGAAACAAAATAACATATAGAAATCTTGGAGCAGAAACAGCAGTCTAATTGGGCTGATATCCATTCGTCCTCATCAGTTCCATGGCTTCCCAATATCTGCCATAAAGAAAGTTACTTGATAATACGGAGCACATTGGCAAATATTGTGCATCCATAGGCACTTCCCCGCCACAAAGAGTGCAGTTTGGGCTTTCGAGAATACCTAACCATATATATATATATATAAGGAAACATTTAGATAAAATGAATAAAAAGAATTAGACTAATGGAGCGATGCACACAAATGCCCAGAAGGGGGTTGTGACCCCTCTTCCTTGGTTAAACATGTTTTCTTGCCAAGGCGAACACTCCCAGTGGACCAGTGCATCGCGAGACCTAAGACTCGATAAAAGAGTTTATCTAAATCAACTGTGCAAAAAGAGCTGTAGATAAGAATAAATTTTATTACCTAAAAAAAATTAATGCCTAATTAAAACTATAAAATATTTAAAAATGCAATATTGTATTTTTAAATATTTTATAGTTTTAATTAGGCATTAATTTTTTTTTATTTAGGTGATAAAATTTATTCTTATCTACAGCTCTTTTTGTACAGTTGATTTAGATAAACTCTTTTATCGAGTCTTAGGTCTCGCGATGCACTGGTCCACTGGGAGTATTCGCCTTGGCAAGAAAACATGTTTAACCAGGGAAGAGGGGTCACAACTCCCCTCTGGTCATTTGTGTGCATCGGTCCATTAGTCTAATTCTTCTTATTTATTTTATCTAAATGTTTCCTTATTGTGTTTAAAATTAAAGATTTATATTCAAGACACTATCTACAAAACTTCTTTCTAAATTTCAGATAATTATTGACAACACAGATAAAGAGATTTAACTTATTTTTTTGATGGGATTCCTTTATTAGAATTGAGGATGTGTGTTGCTGTACGCGCAGCCACTTCTGTTTTTCGATTCTTCTTATCTTCTTAATTTTAGTGATTTCGCAGGTTTTGTACCGCTTATATATATATATATATATATATATATATATATATATATATATATATATATATATATACTAGTATATAGATATATAGGAAGGTATATTTTAATTGTTTATCTGTAGGATTGGATATCAACTGATCCTAGGGTTCAAGGGAAAGTATGATAATGCTTCATAATAAACATTTTAGTATCCTCTTTAAACACGCTATCCTCCCTTTTTTCAGGGCGTGAACTCCGCATCTATGTACGCCATGTTCTCCAGATGGGCTCCTGTGCAAGAGCGCAGTCGACTTCTGTCCATCTGCACGATTGGACAGCACGTGGGTACCATCGTTACTATGCCCGTCACAGGATTCCTCATCCAGTATGACGTACTAGGGGGGTGGCCCTCTGCCTTCTACCTCTTTGGTGAGTAAGAATTGCGGCAGGTGTAATATTACAAGCTTTTTAACACATTCTGAACCAGTAATATGTACCCAGTAGCTTTAACCGTGCTTACTCCAGTGGCACACCCAGTATTTTTTCTTGGGGGGGAGCCGAGATGAATGGATAAAAATATTTATAATGCATGGGGGGTGGCGAGATGAACGAATAAAAATATTTATAATGCAAAATCAATATTTATGCTTCTTTTTTTGGGGGGGGGGTAGGGCCCCCCCTGGGTACGCCACTGGCTTACTCCATAATTAATCATTAGTCCAAATTTATTATAGAAATTTTTCTAAACGTCTTAAATGTACTTAATACGAAAGGTATGGATTGCACGGCAATTTAGGTATTATGAATTAGTTTCCTATGTTTGTTTGATAGCATTAAGAACATGCTTAAAATTCATTAACCTTAAAGTATGTTTTTTAGATTTAAAATATACTTTTATGCATACTTTAAATAAATCCCTCAGATGAGATACACTTATTTTTATTATAACAGTAAACGTTTGTTCACATGTTTTGTACTTATCTATATGTAGAAGTCGTCTTCATTCTTTTATGTTAATCTTTACAAATATATTTGGATTATTTTATTTATTCCGTTCCTCCTAAACGTAATCTCGACTTCCTATTTATTCTACATACTGCATGAGCAAGTATTTTGATACTTCGACACTAGATGGCAGCACCACAATTGGTCGATCACAAAAGAATTCATAGGAATTTTTTTTTGTTTCCAAATTGAGTCAAATTATGTCTATACCACAAATTTTAGAAATTGATTCAAATCATTTATGATTGACGAATTAGCATTTAAAAAATTAATGTTTTAATAGTTCTTACAGAAACCCCTTGGATTATTGATTGCCCAAGCCTAGACAGCATTCTCACAATAGATGGCGTAGCTTTACTACTGAAAAAGTAGTTTATAAAAGGAAATTTTTCCTACTCCGGGTTTGCTTTGTCAAAAACTGTCCGAAACTGGACAATAAAGCCTTTCCAAAATTAATGATAACTTTCTTTAGATTCGTAAATATTTTTAAAAGCGTTATATATTTCTCGTAGAATGTATATCATGCTTTAAGTCTTTTTTTCACTTCATGTTCTTTTTTACTAATTTACCAAACGACTTTGGTATATGTACAAAATCACACCTCCTATGAATTTTATAAATGATACTCGCTTTTCTCTGTATCAGATATTGCCAAGCTCTCTCTCTCTCTCTCTCTCTCTCTCTCTCTCTATATATATATATATATATATATATATATATATATATATATATATATATATATATATATATACACACATACATACATATATAACTGAACACCGTTTAAATGAGTGAAAAATACACTCTAAAATTATTATTTTGATAACTTTCTTTATAGTAAAGAAGATACGGAATATTTTTTGCGAATATACATTAAAAATGTTGAAACTTCAATCTGAAACATGAGTGTGACCTTTAATAAATAGCGAAGTGCCATTGTACTCTTTACAATGGAAATATTTATTATGGAGGTCTTAGTCTGTTGTTTTACTTTATTTAATGATTATAACCACCGTGTTTTTTTACTATTTATTAGCAATTTGTCAAATATCATAACGAGACTGAGAAACAGCTATGCATTTACAGACCTCTCTACATGTCTATAGCCGCCGTATTCCTCTATGTAACATTATTTAATTTAAACATTAGCCTCCGTGAACAACTTAGTCGCTACACAAGCAAAGCAAATTTTCTGCGCATTGTAGAGGATAGATGAAGGGGAAACTCTACATCATTATCTTCAGAGATAACTAGATGGACGTATCGTGTAGATTAATTCGACGTTTCTATGTATTTTCAGGCGCCTTCGGGTGCGTGTGGTTCATCTTTTGGGTGGCGCTGGTGTACAACACCCCAGCGGAGCATCCTAGAATCTCAAAAAGGGAACTCATGTACATACAACAGAATCTTCCACAGACATCAGCTGAGAGAAAGGTGAGTTGTAAATGTTCACTATCCACTGTTTATTCGTGGGAGGTACCGAAATCCTTTATTTTGCCAATTCACGCGCAATCAGGTAGCGCATCTCTATGTTCCGGTAAGAATATGGAGTAGGGTTGCTCGTAAAAGTTCCTCATTGATTCCGTTCGCCATTTGTTCCATCCCCAATAGGTTCGTACTTATCTAGCCCAAATGCAGGAGAATCACTGGGTTATAAATTTACCGTAGTATTTAGCGAAAACGGATCGCTTTTCGTTCTCAAGCTATTAGTCATTCTAATTACTGCAGTCGCCCACAAAATATGCGGATTTCGACCTTTTTTAAATTCTGAGAACACTCAACTCGCTCAGAGGGATCACCCGTATAAGTCGCTCCAGACAGACATTCACCGAGTGATGTCAGCAATGTCGTCATTCTCTCGCCCGTTATGTCATAGGTTGAGGCGCGTTCCTGGAAATAAAGAAGGCATGACGTCGCTTGCGGTTTGTTTGTATTCCGAGCGATGTTGGTTTCGAATGGCGAGCCGGTTCATGACCGACTGGTTATGGCCGTTCCGTGAAAGATTGTGGGCACACACACACACAGGAGATTGGCCACCACCACGGCACATTCATTCTGTGAACGCCGAGGCAACGGGTTTTTGCCAGAAATGCCGTTGTTTTGCGGTGCTGAGGTGAGCGCGATTCATTTGTTTGAGTTCATCTGGCCATTCTTGGCGGTGTTTTCACTTGCGGTCTCGATGTTCTTATCCAATCAAATACTGTTAATAAGTGGAGCTAAAAGACAGAATCATATTTATTTGAACCAGTGACTTAGATTCTTCCTGTCATTAATTGAGTAGGAGGCCGCGGGGGACGTAATAACCAAGAACCTTTCCTTGGCTTCAGCCGGAATTTGCCGGAAACGAAAACCAGTTTTCGTTTTTTGACAGCGAATGAAAGTTTTAACCGGTTCAAACCGTCGGAAATACATACCTCCAAGTTTTGTGGCATTTATCAATGTTCAAAGAAAGAGGGAACCTGACAGGAAATATATATATATATATACAGTGCCGTAACTAGGTAGGGGCAACAGGGGCACCCAAACCTAATTAATCAAGGGGCCCAAATGCTAATTCTTGCCCAGAGCACATGAATGGCTAGTTACGGCACTGTATATATATATATTCTTCGAAGAAAATTAAATGATAAAATTTAACGTTTAGTCCTGTTTGTTATCATAAATCTAATGATTTTCAATTTTCCTAATCCCTCATAGAGTTTGAGGTGCATTTTTTTCGTTAATTATTTTTGGCCTGAAAAGTGTTTTTGTTAGATTATATCCATCTGATGCTAAGAAACGCCTAAAATGGACCATCACAAGCGTTTCTGAGCACCAAATTAGCGTGATTAAAATGCCGTCACATTTTATTTTCATGCTAAAAACAAATATCGGAGAAATCTATTCGACTCGTCTACAGGTAAAGAAACTCAAAATGTTAATAAATATGCTAGTCTTCATTTTATTTTTTAAATAAAGAACGCCGCACTTCGTACCTTATACATATTTCAAGGTCTAATATATTAGTGTTTGAGTACACATAGTATTCAAAATGAGAGCGGGGCATATAACGTAAATAATGATCGGGAATATATATATATATATATATATATATATGTGTGTGTGTGTGTGTGTGTGTGTGTGTGTGTGTGTGTATGTGTATAATATGTATATATATATATATACACACACACACATTATATATATATATATATATATATATATATATATATATATATATATATATATATGTAGGACTTAGGGGCTTGGAGTTACCTAGTCTCAGCCGTAAAGCAATTAACAACCATCGGAAAGAACAAATAATTACAATTTATTTATATATAGAATTGAAAATAACATAGTCCGCCTCCGACGTAATCCAAAGCGGGAGTCATAGTTCTACCCCACTAGAACATGAGGGGGGGGGGGGTCGTCGGGATAATGGTGTTTACGCTAGTGGTGCCCTCTTGCACCAGACATAAAATGGGTTGACAAATAAAGGGTCCCCCCAATACCCTTCAAATAAGAATACTAAAGTTCAAAGTTCAGTTCAGCATTCTACATTTATATAGTAATTTTAATGTAAAGCCTCTGAGTATTTTAAAGTATAGATACACATTGATACTGTACAGCCTTGTAGACCTTTTGTAAACCTTTTCCTCACGGGTGGGATAGCATGTATCCCAAGAATATTGACCCGAGAATGAATATATACATATATACATATAAATAAATAAACATATATATATATATATATATATATATATATATATATATATATATATATATATATATATATATATATATATATATATATAAGCTCTTTAATGGTCGTTCTTACAAAGTGGGTTTGAAATTTCCAGTTCTAAAAAAGGGACTGGAAAAAAATGGCCCCTGTAAGCTAAAGGTTAATTATTAGAGTATCCAAAGATGAATTCTTCCTTATCACTTCGGATAAAAGATCACCGTAATTGTTCGCGTCTTCCAAATATGCTTTGTGTATCTGGAAGCTATCCAAATATGTTACCAAATATGTCATATTCCCAAAGGAAATATGTGCGTCTAAAACACAGTATACTACCTCCCCCCCCAAATACTTCAAATTAAACAATATTTGCGTTTCTTTTACTGAACGAATAGGATAACAGAGTAAAATAAATTCTATCTCTCTTACGAAGTACAATTTTTAAAAGAAATATTCAATTTCAAGTCGACAATATCTGGAAAAAATTCTCCATAGGTTAACACAGAGCTGAGCAAATTTAATAGGGCTGCCACCCAGCAGCTGTAATACATCGTTACTCATGCAAGGCATTCGTAGTGTGTTACTCTACGGTCATCCTTCCCGGTTACATGACTAACCGTAAAGCATCTCTTACATTTTTTTCATTATTTTAGATTTTAAATATTATGTCTGGGAATGAGAATGATTAACACTAATCTAATCCTGAACTTAAATTGGGACTAAATGTTTCCGCGAAGGACACAAAATCAAAAATCAGAAACGCTTTACTGACTGAAAAACGAGCGGTTAGTCTGCATTGCACGGATTGCACCTGTCTATGCAGCTGAGGAGATATAGATGGAATGCCAAAAGTTTCTTGCTAAAATTGCAATGACATGTATTTATGATGCAAAGTGTTTTCCTTGGTGACGAAAAATTTCATTTGCGTAATATACAATGGGTGGAAAAATTCTTTGCACATAAAGATTTTCTCTTATAGATATAAGTAAATGCTTAAGTTCACGTTCTGTTACAGCAGCCATGTTAAGCAAATCATGAGTACAAAACTATCGGTTGAAAATGCAAATTTCGGGACACAATTCCGAAAGTTTCACAACTATGAAAAAGTGTATCAAAAGTGAGACAACAAAAGTATTTGCACACTTATAGTTGTCTGTAAATAAAAGCTACTTTATTGATTTTGTCAAATCAAAAATCTAGATGTTCTAATCAAATGACTTCAATAAACGCTACATAAATAAAGACGATGATGTATATCTTAGAAATTTTCCTGGTATAACTGAATGTTCCCTAAGGCGAGTGAGCGACCCGATTGTCAGTGGGAAGGTATTATTTCACTTCATTTTGAAAGCTTAAAGTTTCCGCGATGTCAACAAAGAAGTTGGAGACTGATTTTCGACTGTTAGCCCGTCTACACACGGCGCAACTGGTTACAAACCCGTCCGACGGGTTTGTAACCAGTTGCGCCGTGTGCGTGGCTCCATTCAATTACATAGGTTGCGACTCATCACGGACTGGTTTGCGATTTGAGTCAGTTATCAGTTTCTTTTGAGTTGCTCCGTGTGCAGACGGGCTTAGATACGTAATTGAGAGGTAGGAAACCCGTGGATCTACTACTAATATAGCCTCTCTGGTCGCCAAAAACAGTTATATGACACCCTCCCTGATAATATCTGCTGCTAAGCTCCTGGATCCTGTTTCGTCAACCAATCAGGTTGCCCGAACGTCAGGTTGTCCCAGCGCTGGGATCAGGTTTGATCCCAGCGTTTAATATCTTTGCTGCTCGCGGTCCTCTGTGGCTCGTCTTCGACTTTTGAGAGTTTAATCTTTATATTTTGCTTTTTATCTTATCTTATCTTATATTGGAACATTTTATTTTGACAAGTCTTGCTGATTTAATTTTGTGTTAACTTTAACTTACTAAATTCTTTTTTTTTTTTTTTTTTTTTTTTTAAATCCAATGCGGAGGCACTTGTATTCAAACATTGGCCCTTACTACGCCGCAGTTTTACTGTCCATTTTATTGTGGAGGCACCATATAGGCGGACAGCATTACCCCCTATGAAGGGACGACACGAACGGAGGCATTTTTCGTGGCGCAACGCTGGGACTCGATCTGAGCACCCTCAGCACCGAAAACCAGCGCGCTGTACCACTGGGCCGCCACAAGCCCACTTACTAAATTCTAATATTTTTATTTTTGTAACTTCTTTAATTTATTTTGTAACTTCACTTTAAAAAAAAACAACTTGATTCATTTCTCCTTGGACCATGCGTGAAAAGCTTCAGTGCTTCTCATATCCATACCGAGGGAAAAGGGCTTTCTTAGCCCTATTTGGAATCTCACGAAAACTTTTTGTCCATGTTCATGTGTTATCTGACAAAGCTCGTCGAGGCATTGTTGCGCAAATGCGAAAAACTTCATGTACGAGTACCCAATCATGTGCTGATATCATAACTGTATCAACAAATGGTGGAAGAACAGACAGGTAAACGTGTTTGTGCTTCTATGTTTTAAAAGATGTTAGGTGTTAATTAACTGTAGAAAACCGAGGAAAAAGACATGTTACTCAAGGTAACAGGAAGAAGCGCTGGTTCTTTGCTAAAACGCACTTATAATCATAGTTAACAAACTGTGAGGGGAAATTCTTGAAAATCATAAAACTTTTAACCAGCTACGTATCACCTGATCGCATCTCTCTTTCACTGGAATGCAGATATCACGAGAAAATTTAAAACTGGATTTCTTTAAACATAAAACCCAGCAAGAGTGATCTTTCAACGTAGAGAATTTTTTTTTTACTTGTGGGGTCTAAATTCGAAGGCTTTGTATGCAGCACATTTTGCCAACAATAGTGTACGTAGCACTTCCTGACACCAGACGTATAAGATTCTAGCCGTCGTAGTTTCAAGTAGCCCTTCTAACAATGACCATTCAGCCTTAGTTCTTTTTCCTGGCCTTAAAATACATAACAAAGTAAAATCTTGCGTGCACACACACACCAAAAAAAAATTAATTTTCAACAGAGTATCTGGCTACGACCGTGACCCTAATTTTAAAGTTTTGCTTGTTACAATTCGTTTTCCGTCTCGTAAAAGCCACTTGTAAAGCGTAGTGTGTGAATCATTTGTTTTCTTGCTAATGACTTCATATCTTAGATTCATTTGCCTTTTCGATTACTACTTTGCGTGCCTTGAAGACGCAAGTGGAAATTCCTGATGTCGTCATTCGTATATTTCAGTATCTGAGGGTGCGTTTTGCTGATGTTTCCGTACAGTGAATCATTCTCTTTTTCCTGCATTCTCTTTCCGTTTAACCTATGAGCTAAAGTTAGGAGTTTTCAACTTAATAATTCGAGGACATTTTGCTGTTCCGTACATTTATGTAAAATAGAGTGATCTTGAGGAAAAACATGCCATGATTTGTACAAAAATTGTTTTATTGCTTCGAGTCATGTCACAAATTGTCCTAATGTACGCTGAAGATAAAGAGACAAGAGCGTTTAAATACAATGGAAAAAATTCAATTCATAAACTTCCATTGAAAAAATCAACTTCTATATGTAATAACAGAAAATTTTACGCATTACACAAAATTAATAACATGAATATACCAATTAAATACAATGGAAAAATTTCAATTCATAAACTTCAATTGAAAAAATCAACTTCTATAGTATTAACAGAAAATTTTACGTATTACACAAAATCTATAACATGCATATACCACTTAAATACAATGGAAAAATTTCAAATGGAAAACTTCAGTTGAAAAAAAAATCAACTTCTATGTATAACAACAGAAAATTTTACGCATTACACAAAATTAATAACATGAATATACCATTTAAATACAATGAAAATATTTCAATTCGTAAACTTCAATTGAAAAACTTCAATTGAAAAAATCAACTTCTACAGTAATAACAGAGAAAATTTTACGTATTAAACAAAATCAATAGCATACACATACCACTTGCCTACTTACTAGGCTATAAAGTGATGTCCCAGCACTGCTTCTGTATTCTATCAATAAATAAATAAATAAATAAATAAATAAAAATAAATAAAATAAAAATAAAAAAGACATTTGGAATAAAAATTGTGCATTAAACTCAAATGTTAATTCATATTTTGATGAATTGTTGATGAATTTTGTGCATTTTGATTACAAGTTTCGAATGTTGCAGCAAATTATTTAGTAGCACTGGTCAAAGTCAATTTATTGTGATGAAAATTTATGTATGCGAGGTTTATAAAGGCAATTTAGAAGCAGATTTAATTATCATTTGACAGTCTGCAAATAAAATAAAAAGTCTGATAAATTTGTTTGGGAAAAAATGTATATTTCCTAAAATTTTATTTGTAGAATATGATAATCCGCCTTTAACTTAAAAATTAAAATTTTTACAAAACTTCTTCGATTGCGAATAAAACTTCTTAAATATTATTTGGATTTAGTTAAGATTAATAAGATTTTTCGGCATGTCGTAGGAAAATTTAAGCGCAACTGTGATTGTGTTTTTCACAAAATTGCGCGATTCGTTAGACGGTTTCTATTTTTGAGTTCAAACCGTCCTAAGATAACTGTGACTATCGCAATTCTTTGTTCCTTTTCACCAGTCACTAAATACGATGAATTTTCTATGTTCTTCTCTGTTCGAAAATTTTTTCGGCGCCTTTCATTTCGAAACAGCACGTGTATGGGCCTTCGAATTCAGGCAGTTACAAAACAGCGAAATATTGATTTATTCGTTTTATCGGGGAAACCCTTTCGTTAAACTGAGGATTTCTATGCACATCAGTCGGAACCACGGGAAAAATTCGTATAATCGAGGCACTTTCGTTACTGCTGAAAAGATTTCAAGACGAAGGATTGTATGCAATGAGATTTTCTGACATCGGTAAAAAATTTCAGCTGACAGAACGCCAATCTCGAGGTTAGCAGATCCGAGTTCGATCCCTGGTTAAGGCAGTCGTTGCAATTGTGTGCGACCATTGGGAAAAACATTAATGGACCACCAGGAAAACATGACTAATTTTAATAGTAGAAAAATAAATTAAGCATCGTTGAATAAATTTTTAAAAAAAGCCATGTACAGGCACGCAGTGTCGTTAGGAAAGTGAAAAAAAAAAAAAAAAAAAAGTTGAACCTTCTAGTTGAAATATATTTCAGAGAATCAATAGTATAGGCTTGGTTAACGGATCTTGTAAAAAGGAAAAATCTGTTTTGACATTTCAATAATTCACAAGAGTCTACCAGGCTTTACAACACCAGTACCCTCATAGAATCGCAACAGCACACAAAGCCTCCAAACATACACAATTGGACACTTGGAATGCGCTTAACGAGAGAAATGATTGTTCGGGTTCAACATGTCCAAATGTTCTGACCCATCACAACATTGACTTCCATTTTTTTTTTTTTGGCCCGTACACTTCCTGCCTGAGTTCAAAGGTTGCAATGCAGGTGTTCCATCTTTAGAGGAGTGGCTCGATCAGGAGAACCCCTTTGACGCGTTATTATGTTATGCTGTTTTCGAGAATAGACTTCGGAATCCTTCAAAGGTTTTACCGCATTATTTCTTAGCTGTTTGAAAGTTCTTTTTAAAACACGCGTTTAGATGTAGGCGTATATGATCACATCCCGCATCCCATGAAGACTATATTTGTGGATCCCTCCTGAACATTCTTTAGCGAGGTCACGATGACTATAGAAGTCTATTTAGAAGTCATACTACACTCTAGGACGGTAAATACTTTCTTGCCGTTTGTAAAAAATTCGTATAATCGACGCACTTTCGTTACTGCTGAAAAGATTATAAGACGATAAGATTTCATGCAAATATATAGCGTGTATGTGTGTATGCTTCTTAAGTTTGTACTTCGAGGTTAACGTAAAACACCAAGTATGTAAAATAAAGAACACAAGGGGTGTTAAATGAAGGAATTAAGGTACTTCAAATGTAATTTTAGCATCACACTCAGTTCTCGAGCAGTGCAACAATCGTAGAACAATGTTAAAAATGGATGCCATACTAATTAGGCAGATTCACGCAATGAGATCATAGTACATTCTAATGTTATTAAATTTCTTACAGATGAAATTTATATATATATATATATACAAAGTGGAATCTTCATCGATCGTTTTCCGAATCATCGTTTTCCCGTATCTGTCGTTTATTTCACCCAGTCTGACGATCATATTGCTTTGTTATGTTCCCGTATTTATCGTTCAGTTCAGTCGGTCCCTTGAAAAACGATAGATCGAGATTCTACTATAATATTATATATATATATATATATATATATATATATATATATATATATCGCACCCTGGCAAGAAAAGTGACACAAGTCAAAAAATGGCAATTTTCAGGTTATGTCATTTAAAAATATGCATAAAGTACCCCATCGTGTATGAAAAGCGACACATCTCTATCTCACAGTTTGCCCACCTGAAGGCAGTTGTATCAGTGTTATTGTAGTGCTAGTTCAAGCTGTACAGTATTATTTAAGTTGATTTTTCTCAAATGCTGCATTTTTGAGTTGTGCCCTTTTCTCGCCGGGGTGCGATCTCTCTCTCTCTCTATGTATGTATGTATGTATGTATGTATGTATGTGTGTGTGTGTGTGTGTGTGTGTGTGTGTGTGTGTGTGTGTGTGTGTGTGTGTGTGTGTGTGTGTGTGTGCGTGCGTGCGTGCGTGCGTGTGTGTGTACCGGGTATTTAAAAAGTTCGGTGCGAAAGTAAAACGCGGTGAAAAAAAAAGATCTATCGGTTGGAGAGACAGGCAGTTTTCAGATTGATATTCATCGTGGTGCGGTATTTTATATGACATGAAAGAAAATGAGATCAAAATGTCGACAATAGAGGGCGCTGAAGCCGTGGACGGGGAGAACCATTATATACAATAATAGAAGCTCATGTAAATATAAATTTTTTATAAAGTACTTAAAAAGTAAGACTGACACACACGCGCACCTACACATAGTCATTGAATATACGATAATTAAACACCATAAAGAAAAAAATGCTTGAAAATTGTGACATTTTCCTAGCTATATATGATGCAGCCCAAACCTATGCGAGAGTAGATAAATGCATTATATTAAAAACCACACCTATCTATGTTTTGTTTATGCATGAGTATAAACATACAAATCTCTCTCCATTAATAGATAAGAAGTTCTGTCTCTCATTACATAATCAAATAATATATCAGAAATCGCAGCAGCTTTGGACTTGGCCTTTTAAAAGCAAACGTTTTGCGACAATGGCGATGAATAATTCAGTCATTGACTTATTTCTCACCAAACTCGAAATACTACGTCGAAGTTTTTTGGTGCCAATTTATGTAATGACGAATTAGCAGACTATGAGTAATCCAAATGAATATATTTATCCCCATTCGTGCAATGCACTGTTAGGTACACTATTTACACGGGCGTATAGCATCTACCCACTGTCGAGTCAAATGCTTCCTACACGCGCTGAGTGTATAAGTCACCAAGAACATTTTGGGTTACTATTCTTTTTGAGTACATGTGATTTAATTCTTTCTTTTTATTCACGTATAAATGCTTTCGATATTCACCCTCAAACCTATCTCGATTTTCTTACGCGATTTTCGGTGAGACGTTTGAAATGCACCACGGCTATCTTACGCAAAATAAAGATTGAAACAACGACGTGAATTTTGTGCATCTAAGCATTCTCTAAGCCAGGGTTTTCCAAATTATGTTCCGCGGAACACTTAGGTGTTCCTCGAAAACCTGGAATTGCTTTATATCCTGAAATGGCTACAAGAAATTCAAGCATGTTTGACGGATTAACGCTCTAAAATGTCTAAAAAATTAAATATTCATGCATAGTTACTAAATACTAAATAAATAATTGCTTTTTACCATGTTTTTATTAACTCGCTTTCTTGTTTGTTTGTTTGTGTGTGTGTGTGTGTGTGTGTGTGTTTGTTTGTCCCGTACAAATCTTGCAATCGATTTTTGACTAACTTCCCGACTAGCTAGACGTTTGAAACTTTTAGAATAGCTCAGAACACGATGACAATGCATTATTTTAATACTTTTAGCCATCTTTAAGCAGAATTGAATACATTTTTAGTTAATTTTGTTTTGTAGACTGGTACAGCCATCTATCTGCCGGTACGGGAACGAAAAGTTAAACGCAAATTAACTTCCAATTAACTTCATTTTCTTTCAAGTTGATGGGATAATTCACTAAAAAAATTTTTTAAAAGTATTTATTAATACATAGAATTATCAAGTTTATATGATTCAACAGAAAATTTAAAAACATGGTATATATAAAGTTCTTTTTATCTTGTAATTATTTCTTTCTCATTTTTTAAAATTTTATTGATTTTATGTTATTACATACCCTAGAAAGTAAACTAGTTGTTCCTCTTAAAATTTCAGAACGAAGTGTTAAATCACAAACCCTGGTCTAATTGATCACATAGAGCCCCGTAGCTTCAGATTTCACTTCTAGATTTCTCAGGGCAATACCTAGAGTATACACATGTATATACTCTAGGTATATAAATAGCCTTTATGCAGATCTAACCGTTGTTGCCGGCGCTCGTGGCGTAGGACCAAATTGTTTTTTATACAGATCTTATCGTTGCTCCCGACCTATATTGTAACGAAACGTTCATTTTTTTTTTGTCTCAAGTGCTTGGATATATTAAAGTTTCATTCATGTCTATGGTGTGTTAAAGAAAAGGCTTGAGATTTCGCCTAATTTAAGTATTATCATCATTATGTGCGTTTGCGACGTAATATGGAGACATGGCAGAAAAGTAAAAACGATGAAATTATTTTCGCAGTTCTGACACTGATGTGTATTTCTATTGCAAAATAATTTTTAAGCGAAAATGCATGTTCTAGAAACAAAAACTGATGTCATTTTGTCGCTGATTAAATTTTAAGATAAGAAGAAGGGGCAAAGTGGATGCTAATTTAAAAAATCATCAGACTCGTCACAATTTAATAATTACAAGATAAAAAGAACTTTTTACATACCATGTTTTTAAATTTTCTGTTGAATCATATAAACTTGACAATTCTATATATTAATAAATACTTTTTAAAATTTTTTGATGAATTATCCCATCAACTTGAAAGAAAATGAAGTTAATTGGAAGCTAACTTGCGTTTAACTTGTCGTTACCGTCCCGGTCGATAGATGGCTGCACCAGTCTACAAAAAAATTAACTGAAAGAGTGTCAAATCTGCTTAAAATATTATGGCTAAAAATATTAAAATAATGCATTGTCATCGTGTTCTGAGCTATTCTAAAATTTTCAAATGTCTAGCTAGTCGGGAAGTTAGTTAAAAATCGATTGCAAGATTTGTACTGGACAAACACACACACAAACAAGCAAGCAAACAAACACACAAGAAAGCGAGTTAATAAAAACATGGTAAAAATCATTAAGCTTCAAAAATGTATCGAAATTCTTGTTGCTGTCGCAACGGCTTCTTCTGTGATCACACTAAGGGTCTGGTCACATAGAATCCGTCAGCGTTAGTGTTACTCATATTGACATATTTTAAACCAATCAAAGACCGTAACAATATCGTAGCTAATCGTTTGGAGGTTTGTAATTGGTTAAATATATTTCAATACGAGTAACGCTAACGTTAACGGATTCTATGTGAACAGGCCCTAAGAGAGTGGACTTTATCCGTCAGGTACGCGCTGTGACTCCTATGGTACTCTAGACAGAATAATTTTGAATCCCACTTCATACAATAAAATTGTGACAGCTCTAAGGTGGCATAGGTTAACTTTTCTGGTTTTATTTTTTGGCGAATTTGTCCATAGTTTGATCTTAATGGATCGCTTTCTCCTATCATCTCGAAGCACATAATAGCGAGGTTAGTTTTTTTTTTGTTGTTGTCTCTCAGAGAATTTCTTAAATAGTTTTTTTTAAAAACTCTGTTCAATATCGAAGACGATCTCTCAGCTGGAACATTCAATATTGGCATTGGAAGAAATATTAAAAAAAATTGTTTCAACGTTAGAAAACGAGGAAATGAGTCTTCGTTTATAACAGTTCTGTAGATATCTGTGGGCGAAATTAAATTTTCTCACTGTGGAAAAAAGTAAAAACTGTGTCAACTCATCTGTCAATAAATTCTTGTCAATTTTGCGTACGTAGCTTGAGAAGCGCGTTTAAATCAGTTCGAAGTAGTTTATAAGCTCGAATTAGTCAGTTTCAGGTTTCATCATATAGGTGTATGAGAGTATCAATATGAGTTAATAAAAAAAATTATTTATTAAATTAAATACGAACACCTCGACATCGTCCGGCATAGAGCGCCTGCGGTCAAAAGACAGGCCAGCCTAAATGGGTTAAGCATTTTTTTGTTCCGTTATATTTACGAAAAATATTTAAAAACTATTTAATTTAGATTGACTGATTGCTTTTCTCGCTTTCTCTTCTTCGACTGGTTTAATATTATTTAATTTACATCGCAATAAGTACTTTAATATGATGGCAAACTTCCTTAGAGTGGAGATATGAATACAGTTGAAATATTTTGAGGTAAAACTCATGCTATTCTAGTTAATAATACTTTTATTAACTTTCATTAATTAAATTAAACATGAGTATAAAAACATAATTCAATACAGCACAAAAACTGCGTCCTAACATTGTGGCTTTCACCTGATGGCTCACTGCCAAATTTTTTTTTCCGACTCCCTTATATAGTAGCATCACAATCTGTGATGTTGACTCTGACGTCATCTCTGTTAGGAAATGTGCATACTGCTGTTCTTCTTCATTGTAATATTTGGCCGAAAGCGGGAACCCTTGCACTTAGATCCCTTTGCCTGCGGCATAGCGCGCCCTTGCTCTGCGTTCATATTTAATAAAGCTACTGAGTTTCCTGGCCAAATCCGACTACCAGTTTACAGATAATTAAATTTGAAAACTTAGAGAAAGAAAAAGGAAACCCCAGTGAAAATAATTTTAAATATTGATTTATTATGCAGGTGTTTCGCTCAAGTTTACCCAATTCGAAAACCAATTAAAGTTACGAAAGATATGATTTAAACTTTTCTACGGTCGCAATGCTCTTCTGCATGTACGACGTCAGCAGTCGAGGAAGTAAAAATGCTCTCCCTTCTGCCGCGCTGGTGTTGAGCAATTTTTCTGACCAGGAATATTCGACGTGGAAAAGCGATGCGTCATCTGTCAAAATGCAGATATAGAGCAAGAACTTCCTTCTCGGTGTTTTTTCCGTGTGGAATACGATCCGACTAGCGAAAGCATGGTAAAATTTATCTGTTTCATGCGGATTTCCTCACAGCATGTAGTAAAAAAAATATCCAAGGGTACAGGAATATCATTATCCTTGTCTGTTAGTCATGTTACAAATGTAGAGCTTCCTATTAGCTCGGATTGCGATAATAACAAAAATTAGTTTAGTGACCTCCGGACCGGACTTTTAGTTATAGGCTCTTGGGGTTAAAGGGGTCGCCAGAAACATATGTCATATTAGTTTTCATGCTTAGAAATCAATCGGCTCCTAGCTTAACATCATGAGTACTGGCCAGCTTTGACCGTTGTTTCCGGACTTCATTATGTAGGACCGGAGCGTTTTGCATAGAGTTCTTACCGTTGTTCCAGACGTGTATTGTAAAGAAGGGTTCTTCTTTATATTATTTTTTTCAGGGAAATATGTGCTTTGAATAATTTATTTTTTACGGGGCCATTTTTGGATTATCCATTTTTTCCCGAGGATATATCGTGCATTGCTTCATACGGAAAACCGGAGAAAGAGAGACAGAAGTTTGGTCTGTCTAACAAATAGTTTAAAATTTGAAAAACTGTGCTCTGCATTTGAAAGTTAACTTTCAGATGAAAGCATAAGTCTTTGTTCACTCTTCAACCATTAACGTGACTCACATTGAAACATTTCCAACCAATCTAAGACCTTAAGGCCGTCTGCACACGGGGAAACTCGTGTGCGTGGCTCTATTCAATTACATAGGTTGCGACTCATCACGGACTGGTTTGTGATTTGAGTCGGTTATCAGTTTCTTTTGAGTTGCTCCGTGTGCAGACGGGCTAACAAATTCGTGGCTAATCGTTTGGAGGTTCGTGATTGGTCGACGTGAACAAGGCCTTAGAGGTCAAACATATTTATTGCTATAGAATGTGTTATAAAAAATAATTAAATCATTCTTTTCCCGACATGAGGGTTCTATAAAATACATGCTACGCTAGCGATATTAACGGCAACATGTACATAAATGTCTATTTAAATCAGGCCCATACCTAAGAGATGTATATTTAAGTCCCACCGTTTGTTGGAAAGCTTTGAGGAACTTTTTATTCCTGCATTTCTTTTTAAAAAGGCATTACAGTTCTTCTAAAAATAAACTTCACTTATATGGCAGGTTTTATAATATCTAAATACTCCATAATCATTGCTACATACTTACTGCTTTAATGTGTACGGATATTTTGAAAATTGCAGTCTATAAAAATTAATTATTTTGAGGTATTTTAGAAAATACGTTGAGTTGTTGAAAAAAATAATTTGAAATAACAATAATAAAACTTAAAAGTTTTTTTTTAATTCTTATTTAACTTAAGACATGTTGACATTCTCTCGGGCAGTTAGTAATTTATATCTAATTTTTTTTTTTCTACTGCGATGAACGAGTGATCTGCTCATCAGGTAGTATGTGATTCAGTGTATACATATACGTGTGGTTTGAACGAAAAAATATATCAGCAGTTCTTGGTGAGACGCATGACTTGAAAAATGCATTTTTTTAAAAACTTTTAACATTTATTATAAGATTTCAGTGAATCTAGTTGGGCTAGCAATGAAGATCTGAAAAAGTCCAGCAGAAGCAAGTCTGCGTTGCATGATAACAATAAAAGAATTTAATTCTTACTACTTATTGAGCCATTCTCGACTGTTCTTTTCATTGTTGAATAGATTCTAGAAATAAGCCCAAAACAGAAGAGGGAAAAAAAGGCTTGAAAGCGGCTTTTATTGCTTATAGCAGCTATGAAGAATGTTCAATATGTAGGGGTTTATTTTTCCAGAGTCGTATTTGCAGATAGATTTTCCCCCTTTCTTTCGCCAATGTATATGAAGAGGACGTGACATTTGTAAGCATCTACAATCTGTGTGTGATGAAATGGAAGTAATAAAGGCGAAGGAGATTTAAGACCCGGAATCGATGAAATTTCTTCATGTGTATAAAAAGGCTAATATATTGGTAGCATCGTGAAAGTGAAAGGTCGGAATCCTGAACTAAAGAGAAAAAAAAGTGGAGTAATGATAAAATATTAATTTAAAAAGATTCACATAATTTTTGCGAGCATTTATATATAATAAAGAAAAAACTGATAATCCGATCGTAGAATCGAAACAAAAAAATTCTACTAGTATTGCATCTTCACCAGCTGCGTAAACAATCCCAATAAATGAAAAAGCGCATTTTTGAATAGTCTGTTTTTTAAGATGACCAATGTGCACTTAAACCCGCCAGAAAAGTGTATGGCATTTTTTGGGTTTGGTTCTCTTACCCACTTAACTCTCATCCTGTTTCTAATGCAACCAATTATGTCAACAGTTGTGAATCAAGCAGATAGATTAATAATTTTTCGTAACTTATCATTCTCTTCACCTTGATTTTGTGTTACTTTTATCTTTGAACTGATTATAACAAATACATGTGAATTCAATTGTATTAAACGTTATTTAATTTTCCACTGCTGTTACCATTGTTTATTGCTCGGATATCTCCATCGGGTTATCTTCACATGGGAATGTTTATGTCTGAAGAATTAAGGTAAATGCACCGATAATAGGCCATGTCCCTATAATGGGCCGCCCTTTAGAAATGTCGAGAAATTAAGGGTCTATTGTTACCTAAGGCAGTAGAAGGGGTGAGGGTCATTGGTCGGGCCACAGCCAATGACCCTCACCCCTTCTACTGCCTTAGGTAACAATAGACCCTTAATTTCTCGACATTTCTAAAGGGCGGCCCATTATAGGGACATGGCCCATTATAGGTGCATTTACCTTACCTTGAATTCCGGTGAAATGGAAAATTTTCACTAAATGACTCGATTACGCATGCTTTATTTCAAGAGTGGTAACGCAGCGAAGGTTTAATAAGGGACAAATGAAAACATACGAAGCTCATCTCCTACTTCCTTTTTCGCATCCTTCACAGACGCCGTGGCGGCATTCCCTTCAGCCGTTGAGTACCATATTTAATTCCGCTCTTCTCTCTCTCTCATTTCAGAGCCGGCCCATCCCTTGGGGCAAGATCGTCCGCTCGAGAGCTGTGTGGGCCGTGACTGTAGCCAAGTTCGCTGGCACTTGGGGCTTCACCTGCCTACTCACGAAGCTACCCGCTTACCTTGCCGACGTCCTCCACTTCCCCATACAGAAGGTGAGTCCCCCAAAACCAGATTCCCGCCAGATGAGTCTCACAAGACGAAGATTGAGGAAAACGAAATGTTTCTCTCCCAAACAAATAACAGCGATGTGTAAACAAGTCCGCTTACAAGCTGACATCATGGGCATAAATTATTGTCTGTTTAGCATGCAGGTCTTCGCTGCTTGATATTTACAACGGGAAGTAATTGTTTACCTTTCGGGTAAAGAGCGAAAACTGGCACGTCGGGGTTTGTTTGGGTTTTTTTTGTGCGGCAGACGGTTCTTTTGTTTTCGATCACTTGTAATAACTTTTAATAATCGTGCGTGTAACTATTTGCGATTTTCTAAATCACCATGAAAACTTGTTTATGTGGTTTTAAGCATTATATGTTTAACATATCTTCTCGGCTATACGTACGAGTTCTGAGATAGGACGATGTCATTCCGCGGAGAATTTAACAGGAAATGACCATTAAGAGGTTTGACGTCAAAATGGCGTTATCTCGTCTGAGCTCTAAACCACACATGAAGATAAACTGTGCAAGAACTGGGCGATGTCTATTCAAATTTTATTACGTAAATGAGGAAACGAAATAGATATGCCTTTGTAAAATATCTATTTTGTTTTTTTCTTCTCTATATGAAATATTTTTACCACAAACATTATTGTAAAAGCGACAAAATATTTTGGTTAAAACTGTCGACAAAAATTTTTGTCATCTATTTGTAAAGAAAAAAATATATCAGTTCTTCAATGCCCAAAATTTTCCATTCGTTTCTATTATACAAACAATAAAGTTTTATACAAGCAGAATTACATTCCATCATATCCTCAGATTTTCAAATACTTGGAAGGGTGCATTTGAAAATAATGCAGTATAACTTAAGCTACAGGTCACGAAGATCACCCTATTTAACGTATTGTTTAAAAGAGAAAAACTGAACTTTTTGTCAAGAATTTTCCGAGTTGCTAGAGGTAAACTGCCTGACTTATGTAGCAAGTACTGTTTACAAAGACGCGGGGTGGTGATACAGTTATATCTACGTCGTGTCTGACGTACTCGCCAGTAACTGTGTATGAAGTGATAGAATGAACAATATACTCAGGAATAGGTAGGAAAGACCAACATATTAGCCGCCCTGTAACATAGTTTTATGGATTCGCCAGCCAATTTTAATAGCGTAAAATCGTATTTAACTAAGGAAAATTTTAATGCAAATTCAAAAATAAGGCTGAAGACACGGGGCAGTGGAATCGTAGCAGAGCACTCCGTATTATATCCCAACGTACCAACATGATCAACTATTTTTAAGATAGTTTTAAACAGAATATTTTCAGGGCCCGAGGTAGCCAAGTGGTAGCGCGTCGGCTTTCAGCGCTGAGGTTTCTCTGATCGAATCCCAACAAGCACCATTAAATGCTTCCGTTTCTAGGCCGGATATGAGCACGTTAAATCTGTACATAGGAAAGTCCCTCTACGAGGTTAGAAAGGGTGGGAAAAGGGACGATTTCCCAGATATCACCCCTGGGATGCTCGGTCAAAATTGAGGAGGCATCTGGTTAAATCGTACTCCGAACCCTGTGGTATCAATATAAGCCGGAGCCGCACACTTTAGCCCGCTAGCCTATATTATGGACCTAGTCTGGAATACTTCCGGCCAGGGGCGTTAGAAACAACAAACAGCAACAACATAATATTTTCAATTTCCTCAAATATTCATTTTCACAAGATATTCAATATATTTTTTTCAATTATATATATTTATTCAAATATGGGCAAATTTTGTTACGATTTTGAAGGGTAAGTAATTCGCGTAATACAGCCCATGAAACTAATCAATGTGGGGAACTGGTAAAATAACGTGGACTATGCTTAATCAGTTTTCGGGAGCTCTCTATTTTGTTTATTTCAGCAGAAGTCCTGTTTAATATAATTTTTTTGTTGGTTCAAGTTAAATTTCATTTACACATTACTCACAGTTATACCTTTTCTTCTCTCTGGCCTCTACAACAATGACACTCCTCTATTCACTGTATTAAATCCTCTAAAACTAAGTTCAAAACAGAGCGTACGTGCTGTATATTGCTTTTATTTTTACTATTATATGTTTGTGAACCAAAAAGTAAATCTACCATTTTCCTGTACACCAGTGAATTCTTTGCTGCAGTAATTTACGCGAATTTTCTCCACAAATGTCGCCTAATCCGTCCAAATATTACACAATGAAGTGTGGGAAAGCCGCCTGACCTGTTTATGTATTTATTTATTTGTTGAACCAAACAGATCTTTGTTACATAGATACGGGACGTGGAGATCATCTGTTGTTTGAATATCCCTGATCGCATCTGCTCAGGACGTCCGTTTGGACACATCTGTTGTTCTCCTATAATCATGGAAACTGGTGTCTTGTTGGTATAGCAGGCGAGATGTGTTTGGTCAAGGACTGACAAATAACCAACTGGAGCGGTCTGATAGGTGACACACATCCATAATGTCATATTCGATTTCACGAGGGCACTTCAGACAAAAGTAGAATAGAAAAATAATAAAAGTTCGTTCTTCCCATGTTATGTCAATAGTTTTCAGAGAAAGGCTTGCCGTGAATTTCAGCATAATAATTACAAGATTAAAAAGAACTTTTTATATACCATGTTTTTAAATTTTCTGTTGAATCATATAAACGTGACAATTCTATGTATTAATAAATACTTTTTAAAAACTTTTTTGATGAATTATCCCATCAACTTGAAAGAAAATGAAGTTAATTGGAAGTTAACTTGCATTTAACTTTTCGTTTCCGTTCCGGCCAATAGAGGGCTGCACCAGTCTACAAAACAAAATTAACTGAAAAGATCTGAAAATTAATTTAATTCTGCTTAAAGATGGCTAAAAGTATTAAAAAATGCATTTTCATCGTGTTCTGAGCTATTCTAAAAGTTTCAAATGTCTAGCTAGTCGGGAAGTTAGTTAAAAATCGATGGCAAGATTTGTACTGGACAAACACACACGCAAACAAACACACAAACAAGAAAGCAAGTTAGTAAAAACATTGTAAAATGTGAAACACCTCGATCGGAATCAATCAGTCATATCAGGGTGATAAGTCACGTGAGTTGACCTTGGAGACCATAGCGTCATCTCACAGCATTTGCATAGTCATCAGTAACTTTAATGCGCTGCAAAAAAGTAAAGACAGAAAATTAAAATTTTCAAGCAAAGGGTAAAATTTAAGTTAAAAACTCTCATCTGGCCTGTGTACTCGGCTAAAAGGAAACTTGAGTCGTTAAATGCGTGTATAAACTTACTCTTTTCTATGAATCAAAAGACACGTTTTTGTAGGCCTTTTTTTTTCTGTGACCTATTTGGTTTTAACGTAGGATTACGTTCCTCCATAACGGTCCTCCGGAAAGCAAAATTTCAGATGTTCTGCGTCGTGAGTTATAATTTTGGCAGCGCACCAAACCCAGTATGTTTCGCTTGGGCAAAAACAGTTAAGGCTGCTGTGTACTAACCCCATTGGATTCGCTCACCTCAATGTTAACCTATGGAGAAAATGTGTCCACGGATTGCCGACTTGGATTGAAAAAAAATTTTTTTTTAAATTGTACTCAGTCATAGAGAAAGAAATTTTACATTTGTGTACATTTTTCGTTTTTTTTAAATGCAATTAATATTTTAAAATTTAAATTATTCAAGAAAACATCTGGTATAGTGTGTTTTAAACGCTCCTAAATTCCTTCGGTGGATGAAATTTATAAAATGAATCCTGTAGCGCTTTGCAGAAAAGTTCAGGCTATCTGATAATACCAATTTTATTTGATTATTATCAGCATTTATGTACCTGTAAATAGTTGACAAAAATATATTTTAATAAAAAATTTGGGGGCAGTGCTTAACCCCCCCTATAGAGGGAGAACCATTGCAATCCCTCAAAATGTCAATCCAAAGGAGGGTGGAATTCTCGAACTGTCAACTGGACTCCTCCCACCACAAGAGTCTGCAATAATAGGAAAAGGGAATTACAATTTTTTTTTCTTAGTACATAGCAGCCTTAAATAGAAAAGTACCAAAATGCGTTAAAATTTTGACATATATATATATATATATATATATATATATATATATATATATATATATATATATATATATATATATATATATATATATATATATATATATATATATATACATACATACATACATAACACATATATACGTACAAAAGAAGTAAGCAGCGATAAGTAACCCTGCGTTAATAACCCGCTGTGGTTTCGTTAGAAGAGACTACCTGAAATTTGTTTTTTTCATCGTAAATTATGTAACTGTTAAAAGTCTGAACAGTGGTTAGCATCTAGGGCTTCTACAAAGTTGGCTCAGGTTTAAATCCCGGATAAGACAAAGACATTCCTGTGCTGTCTCCTCATAAGGAGTAGTGTTGTCTTAAAAAAAAAAAGAATAGTTCTGATTTTTCTCTCTTTATAACAGCTAAATTCTAGCTATAAGTGGTAAGCTGTTCAAGTCACTTACACTTGTTTGTTCACAATTTTATTTTTTCGACCGATATCTCACTCCTGTTTCGTGTATTTTCATTTTTGTGTATTTCTGCATTGCAGAATGGTCTCATCAACGCCCTGGTGTACACTGCCGAAATTATGGCGATGTTTCTGTCAGGGTTCTCATCCGATTACCTGAGAAAGAAGAACTGGCTCTCTAATACGAATATCAGGAAGCTTTTCGAGACAGTAGGTAAGAGATGCTATGGAAAAAGAAATGCTTTATATTACATTATGTATGGATATGTGTTTTGTTAACTTAATGTGTTTTAACTTAATGTGTTAAACTGTGTTAATAGTGTGTAACTTAATGTTGTTTTTTAACTTAATGTGTTTTGTTAGTTTTCATCGCTTATGCTAGAACACTGAGAAATAATTAAACATCAGCGATATTCACTAGTTTTTTCATCAAATTTTGGCAACCATCTGTCTAAATAAGCGCAGTTTCGTTTAGTACATTAAAAGATTAGAGTAAAGTATCAGAAAGTGCCAATATAATAACTTTGAAGCCCGATATAAAGGGCTTAAGTCAAAAACAGTGATTTAAATATACCTAGTTATTGGCTTCTATTCCAATCGCAGAACAATAATTTCGAGCAATAATTGCGAGTCTTTTCTACAAAGAAATGCAATTTTGTACACAAAATTGAGAGACTTAAACATTTTATACCAGTCAAAGATTTTTTTTATCAATACTAACAAATACCTAAAAATCACTGCTTTTGACTTCAACCCTTTAAACCGGATCTTCAAAGAAAAAGGAAAACTGTTGCATATTGTACATGCGTTGTAATTGCGAACTCTCTTTGCAGCATTGCTGGGTCCCACCTGTTGCTTGTTGCTGGTTCCCGCCATGGGATGCAATCACTACCCAGTGGTCACCCTGATCGTGATGTCCATGGGTTGTTACGGGATGATCGGAGGCGGGGATATCCCTGCCTTCGTGGATATTGCTCCCGAACTCGCTGGTATGTATGAAATATTTTTTTTTCAACTGAGAATTTTAGCCTTCTGCTATTAATTCCTCCAGCGATTATTTTAAAAACGTTAATAAATAAATATTTGACAAGACAGATGTGCATGAGCCATTCCCAAACCAAATAGGTTAAGTCTAATTTCGGAAATTTTAGTTTCAAAGCCCTTGAACAACTTCTAACTTTTTACAATCATAAAAAATTTCCAAATTAATAAGGATTAAACCCACTCAATGACAAATTTTTTTTTATTTTGGGGGGGGGGGGGGGGCGACGAATGAAAAGTCATTTTTCTTTTGAAGCAATTCTAGTAAAGTGCATATAAAGTGTAAATCGTTGTAATAATGCCATTCAAACGCAGAGGCAAATACAGTAAAACTTCGTTTATCCGGCCTTCGTTGATCCGGATCTCCGGATAATCCGGATTAGATTTGTAGACTTTTTTTGTTCCAGGGGATCCGGGACACATTAAAATTTTTTTTACTTATTGAGTTAAAATTTTGAATTTTTTTGTGATGGTTAACCATATAATTTGTAAACAAAATCACTTTATAAAACTTCTCAAAATGTTTTTAAAAAATTTTAAAATTTTAAAAAAAGTGGGGTAATTTAAAATTGTTATAACTCGAAATATCATTTGTCGAATTTCATTTCTTTTTCATTTAATTAAACAGAAATATATAAGTTTTAATTTTGATCCAGTATTTTTTGAAATATTAATTTTTAAAAAAATTAAAAATATTTATATTAAAAATTACAAAAAAAATAATGTAACATTTTTTAAAAATCATATTTTCAAAAGTAAATATTTTTTTCAAATTTTCTGAATCAAAATTAAAGTAAAATAGTTGAGAAAGACATGTTCTAAGTTTCAACCATTTATCTTTAACGGTTCTTGACTTATAACAATTTAAAGACGAGAAATGGGGAAAAACCCATCATGCAGAAAAACGTACTTACAGGTTTAAACAACGCTTGGCTACTATTAAAATGTCGCAAAAATAAATAATTTCTCCTGTTCTAATTAAGATAGAAACATGATTTAAACATCATTTTAAGCGCAAAAGAACACAGAAATTTTTAATGCAATAAATTTTTTTTCGAAAATTCGAACAATTTTGTGTCCTGGACCCCCTTAATGTTCAAATTAGATAATAATTCATTAGATAATAATTTTTGATTATGATAGAAAGAACATAACTACAAGTACGCCAAATATTCGCTTTTTAGTTTGATTCAATGTACAGTTTCTGTATAGATTGTACAATAAATTATGGTAATAAAATTCTTCTTGTTGAGTTTAAGAAGGCTTTATTAGACTTACCAATTCTTTATTATAAAAGGATGTGAAAAGTTATTTTTATATTTTTTAATGTCTCGTAAACAATACTATGTAATTTTGTTACAAAACATAGTTTTTTTATTGTAATAAACGGAAAATCTGCTTAGTTAAGGATTTTGTTTCGCTTATTACCCATATTACCCGGATTATCCGGATTTTCGATTGTCCGGATTGGGTCCAAGTTAGTCCGGATAAACGAGGTTTTACTGTACTCGACGATAACGGTCAATCGTTTAGTGTTGTTTCATCACAAAAGATTAAATTAGACTAAATGGTACCCGTCAAAACATGACGGCTTGATAGTAAATAAATATAGTAATACACAAATTATACTCAACACATCATTGCCAAATGTTGAAAATCATAATATTAAGAATAGAGAAATACACTTTAAAAAATTACTATTGAACCCATTAAAAAGAAATATGGTTACTCAAAAGCTCGAAATAAAATATTTCTATCATGTTTAATTCTATGTCTCCCAGACATAATTAAAAATAAGAGCTAGAGAGATTCCTCGGAATAAACAAATTAATTTGTTTATGCGGCCTCGTGCTTAGTGAGTATATAAAGCCAGATTTAAACATGCCACTGAGCATGCGCAGAAAGCAATTTATAACTGTAAATTGCCGCTTATTAATAGAAATTGCAGTTTCAAAAACCAAATTTGATACATCTATAGATTAAAATCTTCCGCTTAAAACCAAAATGAAGGAAAATGGATGCAGTAGTTTTATCTCACGGACTGCCCAAAGAATCGGCTTAGAAAATTAAATAATGAGTCAGTGACAGTATAACTGCTGCAAAAGTGAGTGTTTGCGAATTATTAAACAATTATTTCAATATTTTTTTCTGTAGTAAAAAATAATTTAACATAAGACTGAATGTGATGTTATTACATTTTATCACTTGACAAGTTCCTTAGTCACGCAAAAATTGTAGAAATAATAACGATGACTTAAAGGATATTCTGATAGATTGACTATGTCGTCAGATAAAAGCTACATCTACAATATTACATTCTACAATGTTCATATTTTCAGAGGAATTAAAAACAATGTATTATTTTATCACCTTTCTCCACATTATGTTTATGGACTTAATTGATTTCGCAAGCGAGCGGCCCGTATAAGTTAGTGTATAGGTTCAGCACATGTAATTTCGAGTAAAATGAAACTTAATGTCTTGTTTTAAATTGGGAAGTTTAAAGGTATAAAGGAAAAAAATATCCACGATTCATAAAATTTAAACCAAAATTATTATTATTTTTTGCAGCCTTATTACGACACTGTTACTGTTACCGAAGAAAATGGTTACTTTCTTGCCGTCATAAGTACTTTTATAAGAAGATTATTCTAATGTTAATTCAACCGGAGAGCTATAATTCCTTCTAGTAACAACGAAAAGAAAGTTTTGTTTAGTATAATCAAGGATTAGTGGCTGAGGAATAAAATAAACGTGTGTTTCGCTGAGTGTATTTAATTTTTTTTTCAGTAATTACAGCAGTGGTGCGCAAACATTTATCGAACGCGACCCACTCTATATAGATAAAAAAAAATCACTCGATCGATCGGTAGTATCAAATTATTTTTTAAAAAATTATTAAAAGTGATAACAAACAAATAGAAAAATAAATAGGCAAATTTTGATAAACTATTTTAAAAATCGAGGCGTTGCAGATTTTCGGTTTATATTTACTTAGCATAATAGCAATAAATTAAAAAAATGTCCCGGTTTCCTTCTGCACTTTTTTATGCCAAAGCTCGTGTGACTAAAACCTCAAATTTGAGAATCTATCTATATATATTATTTCTAAAATGTTTTTTTATTATTATTCCTTTTTCTCCCTTCATACTTAACCAAACTCGATAAATGAGATACCATTTTAAAAATTAAGATCTCCACTTCGTGCGAATTGTTAATTTAGAATTACAAATCTTATTGTTTGTTTAAAAATCAGAGTATAGACATTATAAACAATTTTCTTCCCCTAGATGGCGCGCGCGCTAACTTTTATTTTTTTTTACCATTATCGATTGCACTTAACTTTTAAATTTAAAAATCGTTTGCTTTTATTATCATTGTATGATTTCCAGTGACGTAGCGAGCATAACTGGCTCCCGGGGCACGATACCTTTTTGGTGCTCCTCCTTCCGAAAAACATATCGCAATATAATATAGAGAATTAGTGAAAAGGACCAATTGGCGCCCCCGGGGCATGATAAGACCCCCTTTCCCCATCCTCGCCACGCCACTGGTGATTTCAATAACGAGTTTCTTTATTGGCAACATCCGCGTAGGTGTACATTATTCGCTTTTTGTTATTCCCTTCGAAGTCTTGCTGGCTACTTTAATGTGGGAGCACCATTTAGCATCGTTGCCTTTGCGGGGACAACTCGGCAGCGACCAATTGCTTATTCGGGATCGGAACCCAACTACACTGCGGGGAAGCTCACTTTGCTAACCGCTATAACACGTGGGCGAAGTTATTTGGATTTTAAAACTATTAATTCTGAAAATTCAATCTCACACAGGTAGAAGCGAATGGAAGTATAGCCTTGTAAGACTGACACCTTATTTAACAATATCGTACCACATATTATTTTTCACATATACAAGAAAGTAGATAAAAATATTGAAATGTGTGATTAGAGAAAATTGAAAGCATATATTTTAATTAAATAATTCAATATGATATAAATTTACTTCAAATTGTCCGCGACTCCTTCAATTTTTTTTGAGACCCACAGTTTACACACCACTGGCTTACATTCTCCTCAGATTATATTCCCATTTCAAATCCTGCTGATGAATACCAGAATTATAGTTTCTTTAGTACATAAGCAATTTTTTATTTTACCATTTTCCACGAATACTACGTAGTGAATCAAATCGAAGTACTGCAGCAATTTTTTTTCTGCCAGTATACGATCGTGCACCGTGGTTTATCTCTCTGCTTGACTAAACAAATTTCTGTTTTTGGTAGAAAATAAAATATTTTATTGTGCGCTAAGCAAAGTGAATGGTTATTTTTTTCTACGGTTCAGCGGTATTCAAATCCGTGGAAAAAGTTATCTTACCATGTAACCGCATTTGACTTTTTTTTTTTTTTTACATAAAGGATAGTGAAATCAAAAGGTCATCTGATACAATTATTTTTCTTTTTGCATAATGCCCCCCCAAAAAAAAAATCAGCGAAATTTGACTAGTTTTCAAACTTTGCAAAATTTTAAGTGCATTTTTAAAAAAAATTTTATATGTACAGGTATTCCTCGACTTACGACCGCTCGACTTAAGACAGCTTGCACTTACGACCGACATTTTTAAATTAAAAAAAATTATTATTATTTCTCAAAAATACTGTTCCTCGAATGTACAGTACATACTTATATGTATTACATAATTATAAAAAAATATGATGCAATATCCTGCAATATTGCAAAAAATTATGACGCAATGATAAAAAGTATGATGCAATAGTTTCGATATCCACACGATAAATAAAAAAAACTTCATTGGCTTCAGAAATGGATTCAACTTTTCTTTATATTAATAAAGGACTACAACAAATAGAAGCAATGGATCCAAATGAAGACAGATTCACAAGTCTAAATCGTTGTATTCGGGAAAATCTGGCTTGCTACCAGACAATATACAAGGAAAAGAAGACGCAAACTGTTCAAACTACCTTGGATAACTTTGTTAAAAAAAACTTTCAAAGTATTCTGTTGCAAATTCTGAACCAATGGATTGTACTAACATAATAAGTAGTGATGACGAAGAATAATTTGTGTTTTCTAAATACAATGTATTTTAAATTACGTATGAAAGTAAAAAACATATGTATGTGCATATACAAAAAAAATGGTTTGATATCGACTTACGACCAATGTTTCGGTCCCTATATCGTTCGTAAGTCGAGGAATATCTGTATTTAGTTCCAAGACTTAAGCCGGCGCATCAGTTGATATCGGAGTTCTTCAGTTTCCATGTTAAGCTCTGGAGGAATTTTTGCATATAATTACAGATTAGCATGTGACGATTTTTTTAAAATTTTGTTTCTTCTTAAGTAGATTCTCAAATAAAGTTTTAAAAATTTTTAGTTTATCTGTTTTAAGTTTTACTGGGCATTGAAATATCGATGTCTACTGCTGCAAAATAATTTATATATATATATATATATATATATATATATATAAAAATAATTTTAAATAAAAAGATTTAAAAAAACATGCTTTTCAGTTTGATGTCTACCTTCCTACACAGAAAACATAATACAAAAATCTGAATTTTTTAACCTGTGATTAAAATAATACCGAGGGAAATCCATATAGATTAACATGAGAACAAGACATCTGAGAGGTCAACAGACACGTCGCCTTAACTGGATGACGTTAAGCCTTTATAGTTTATCTTTGGATGCTGAAACAACAATGAGGTTGCGTGCGTAACTGCACAAAACCAGTTATGCGAAGTAACAAATTTCTACAAATAAACTTAAGATAAATATATGTTATTAAAAACTGCACGAAAATAATTGTCCATGTATCTTTTTCAGGTACGATATTCGGGTTGGCAAACGGCATCGCTGGAACGACTGGGTTCTTATCACCACTCGTTGCTGGTGTTTTCCTCGACAAAGATGTAAGTACTTTTCACTGCAACAAATAACCTTGGGCTTGGAACCAGGGGGTCGTTCGGTTCGAATACCGATGACACGCCCTTAAATACCTCCGTGTCTAGGCCGGATATGGACACGTTTAATCTGTAGAACGGAAAGTCCTGTGAGGTCAGAGAGGGTGGGAGAAGGTGTGATCCCCCCAGTCGTCACCCCAAGGGGTTGGTCGGTCCAAATTGAACTGGCACCAGGGGGTGGTGTCGGTTCATCTATACGGTGCCCCCGTTGAAAGTAAAGGCCTGTCCACATAGAATCCGTCAGCGTTAGAGTTACAGTCCACCTCTGGAGAGAAGAGACCTGGGACCGGTTTTAAGGTTGCTGCCTCCGGGAGGTCGATTCTCAAAATCAGGGGTCGGGGAAAATCAACACCCCAGTACCATTTCCCGCGGAAAGTATTTATCGCTCTTTAGGCATTAAGAAAATTATGAAGGTTTTAACTATTTAGGCTTTAAGAAAACCATCTCATGTTTTGATTTCCATTTTCATGAAATCAACGTATTTTGGGACTTTTTACCCTGCATCGTATTGCTTACTATTTCCCGAAGTAATGTAAGGGAGTTTCAGAAAACCTCAATAAAATTTAGAGTCATGTTTATTTTTATAAATACTGGATCATACAAAAATTTATTATTATATATACAGATTTCAGGGTATTTGGGTTTTGCAACTGTTATTTTTTCTTTCGCCAAAGGAGACGCGATCTTTTTCGGTAATTTTGTTTTCATTTAAGGGGTCTCAGGTGTCTTAGGTTCAGTTTTTTACTGAAGGTGCAATTTAGCATCATGTCACATTTAGTTTTATTTCTCATTCCCTATAAAACATAAATACGTGAAATTTTTTCCACTGAAAGCTTTATATATGTTCTATGTAGAATAATTATTTCAATGTTCTACAGCTGGTATTTTAATTGATTTTTAATTTTTAATTTTGATGAAAATTGTGTTTTGGCTTGCATTCATTGCGCGCAAGACTGTAGCAAAACTATTGGTTCTAGAGTCCCAAAAAATATTGATAATGATGTAAAACTAATGTAGTATATTTAACGTATACTCCATTTTTCACCAACTTCTTTCCTCCAATCAAAGAATGATGGTCACTTATGGGATTACGTATAGGAGGTGCCAATTGCTTTCCCACGTTCCGTGGGATATACATGATACAGGTATTTTGTTTACCGTAGTCTCCTGACATATGGAGTTTATTGTTAACAAACTACAGATGTGAAAAGGAGCTGATTCATTTTTAATGACAAGACTTAGTATTTAAAAAGTTTTTTAATGATGTTTATATTTTACTCCTGGAAAAAAATTGAGGATAATAGCTAAAAGAAAAATAAATTTCCTGAAAATGAAATGATTTTTTGGACGAGCATTGTGCGTTCATTCTAATACTTAACGACCCATATTTTGTGAATTGATTTTCCCGAAAATTACGACGACTGAAAAGCTGAAATTCGGCATGCATGCTCTAAATTTAATGTAGATTTTCAGAACTTAATAGAGTGTTTCTAACTTTTGTCTTTAAAAAGATATTTTTAGGGTAACTTTTTGCGAGACAGTTACGAGAATGTAGAATATAACGTTTTTTTAACGTCAAAACAAAATCGTTATAATAACGGCTTTACTTGAGAACGAATAGCAAAATCCCAAATAATTTATGTTAAATAAGGACAATAATTTTTAGTATATCTCCCTACGTAAAAAATGATTGCAAAAAAAACACAACTCTAGTATAATTTTACCCCAATTTCCCCCTCCAAATATCGGAGGAATAGAACTGCCCTTTAAAAACGCCGGTCTTAGTTATTGCGGGGCCCAACTGCAGAAATTGGGATACAAATATAATGTACAGGTATTTTGATAAAAATATAATAACACACTGGCATGTGGCAGCCTTGTGGTACAGCGCGCAGGCTTTCGGTTCTGAGGGTGCTCGGATCGAATCCCGGCGTTGCGCCACTGAAAATGCCTCCGTTTATGTCGTCCCTTCATATGGGGTAATGCTGGTCCGCCTATAAGGCGCCCCCATAATAAAATGGCTAGCAATATCTGCGGTGTATTACAGGCGAATGTCTTCACGACAAGTGTCTCAGCATTAGTGGTTTAAAAAAAAATAATTACACACTTTGTGTGTCGTTATTTTTACATATGAGCTGTTATATTTGAAAGTGGTGTAAGTCCACTTTTAAAAAAATTAGTTAACGGTAATTTTAGTAAGATATAGACACCTCTTCATATTTATAATCAGACTTTCAATGGAGTACGATTTTTTCATAAAGTAAGGACAAGAATTTTGGCTATAAAATGCTATCGCAAAAAAAATTAAGTGGAATAAGTCCATTCCTAATAATTATAATTGAAGCAACTTGCTTATTGCAATTATTATTGATTATTACAACTTCAGTGTACACTACGCTTTAGCATATATTACTTAGCTAGTATATTAAAAACAACATCGTTAACAAGATAACGGTATTATTGTTCTGATTAAGTGGTCAGAAGTAATTTCACTGATTTTGTTTGGTTTTCTTTCTCAAGTCCTAAAGTGTTTCTTATACTAATAGATTGCAGCGTGAGTATATTTAAATATAATTGTTATTAAAGCAGAAAATCAAAATTTTAGATAAATAATATTTCATACAGTTGTTACAATGAGTTCACATACCTATAAAAAAGACGATGATATGTCAATTTGGTCTGATAGTGATGTTGGTAAGTAAGAGTTTACATTAAAAATTCCATTTCAGTAAAGCTAATGTATATAAAAGTCCATTTGGAGCTAAAAAAATCGTTTATTTTTTTAAATTCATTATTATCAAATATTCATTATTATCAAATATTTTTAAATTCAATCAAATACAAACCTTTAAATATCTCGATACATGAAAAAATGGACTTATACCACTTTCAAAAATAACAGCTCATATGTTAAAGCCATTTCTGTTTAGACATATTTTTAATTTTCCAGATCAAATAGGTTCAACTAGCAAGGTCGGCCCAGCCCTTTAAAGTGTGCTACCCTAATGACCTCTTCTAATGAAAATTCACAATTAACTTTATCAACACTATAAAATTTTCTCATTTTCCGCAATTTGAATAAGGAAAATTTTCTTCAAACTTTAATTTCCCCCTCTTTGAAATATTTTCTCATA
This sequence comes from Dolomedes plantarius, assembly GCA_907164885.2. NCBI lineage: Eukaryota > Metazoa > Arthropoda > Arachnida > Araneae > Dolomedidae > Dolomedes > Dolomedes plantarius. Next base: position 60,227,863 of record OU015490.1, read on the forward strand.
ACTTGGTTTTTGTTAGCCATATTTTTGGCCAGTTTAAAAGTTAATAAAAACGGGAAAGATGTTTTGCTTGGTTGCAAATTTATACCTTGGAAAATAGACTTCAGAAATGAGCATTTAAACATTTCAGATTATACAGCACATCACGGCAGTTAATATTCCAAAAGGTATAATAGTTCCAATAGGTAATATAGTGTTTAAAATTTCCTTTCAATTGTAACTGCAGATGTGTATTTCTCCCCATCTGTTTCTTGTAAACACTGCCTTTTCTTAGAAACCATTGCCAATCGCCAGAAAAACACCTGTTCGACTCTTCCTTGGGACAAATGCCGAGATTTGGCGAAAAGTGGGGGATGTTTGGTGACAATTTCTTCCTCTCTCGTCACCTTCGCTTTAACGTTCCACCCCTCATCAAAAAAGAACTCTCCCCAAGTGACCAGTTTCTCGGGGATCTTCTCTCCAGAGGTGGACTGTACTCGTATTGACATATTTTAAACCAATCCCAGACCGGAGCAATTTCGTTGCTAATCGTTTGGGGGTTTGTAATTGGTTAGATATATTTCAATACGAGTAACGCTGACGCTGACGGATTCTATGTCAACAGGTCCTAACAAACGATTCTCGTGGATTAAGTGCGAATTCTTAATGGACGTGTGCCCCGCACTGGTAAACGACTTAAAACGAAATTATGGACGACTATTACGTGACGGAAAGACGTCAATTTATTTAAGACACAAACACAAATAATTATCAGCCCACTCAATTCGTTTGTCAACGAAACAAAATGGTTCTTTGAAATTGCTTCAAATTTTCATACGCTAAGGGAATAAATGTGTTTTATCATTGTGTAAATTAAGTTTTATTTTACTATTCTGTATGCGTTCTGCTGATAAGAAAAAAATGTTGAGCTGTCTTGTGTAGCGAGAAATGGCGAAAATATTTTCCCAGAAAAAAATTTAAATAAAACTTGGTCATATTTTTTTTCTCTTTGAATTACTTTTGAGTAATAGTGAAATTGTTTAACAAGTCTAGGTGGGGTTGAAACAAAATTGAAACAGAAATAGAAAGGACTGGTTTCAGTGCTATGGCAGAAGTAAATAAATGATTTTTTTTCATTATATACAAAATGGTGTTTTATGTGTACTTGGGTGCCTTAAAATCTGATGAGTCATAAATTCAAAATTATTAAATTCACGAAACTTAGAATTATAATTTTCGGAGTAATAAATCTCGAAAAATACCGTCGTTCTTTTATAATATTTGCATTACTGATGGATACAGATCGTAATATTATCCTCAGTTAGGTACCTTAAGGATTCTGGGTAGTATCCCTATTGGATTTAATTAGCACAATATGGAGAAAATGTTTCCACTGACGGTCGACTTGAACTGAAAGATTTTATGTTTAAATTTTACTCCGTTATAGCGATAGAAATTTTTTACTCGGGTATCCTCTTTTCATTCTTTAAAAGGAAAGTAAATAATAGTTTTAAATTTGAATGATTCGGGGGAAAAATGGGGTATACTGTATTTTAAACGCAAATACTTTCTTATTGTGGAAGGCATTTCGAAAATGGATAAGATAGCTGAGTACGATTTAAAGAAATAATCTTTCAATCCGAGTAGACTGTCATCGGAAACATTTTCTCCATAGGTTAACTCTGAGCTAAGCCAATCCAATAGGGATACTACCCAGCAGTCTTTACCATAAATACCATTCTATCATACATCTTTTGATCTTTTGTCTATCATACATTTTCTCCATAGGTTAAAATTGAACTAAAACCATCCAATAGGGATACTACCCAGCAGCCTTTACCATAAATACCTTTCTATCATACATCTTTTCTTTACGTTGAGTAGTAAAAATGAATAACAATAGATGTACCCACGTATTTCGTTACAGAATTTCACCAGTTGCACTGACGTATAAAAGCCAACAAGTAATCGTCTTTTTTTTCTTCTTCTTTCATTAGCATGGTGGTATGTTCCAGTGGGCCAAGGTTTTCTACACTTCTTGTGGCATCTACGCGTTCGGTGCTCTGTTCTTCTTAGTTTTCGGCTCCGCCGAGCCTGAACCGTGGGCGGTGTCCGAAGATCTGCCTCCAGCCACACACAGCGAATTTTCGAGAAAGGCATCCGTACGATCCGACATCGAAATATCCCTCAGCATTCACGCCTCTGGCCCCATGTGATTTCTCAACTCAACTTAGAAGCAACAGAAGGCATCCGAGCCCCGGGACGCCATTAAACATGGCGGATTTCAAAGGTGGATTTTATCGCAGGCCCTCCGAGAAATCTAAGAGTTCTGGAACTGTTTCCTGGCCAAGGAGTAGTAGCTAAAAAAAACGTTCGTAGTTCATGCCTGAAAAAAGTATATTGGTGAATGTGTTTAATGTGTTATCATGAAAATGGAGGAATTCTGCATTAAGTTGACACATAACTTTTATCAAACGCGATTGAAATAAGAAGTTCAGAATTAGAGTATTGAAAAGTAAATTTGTTAGGTTTAAGTAGAGTAAAAACTTTAAAAAATGAAAGTTTTAAGTATTTTTTTTTTTTTCAAAAATCGGGAATTTAAAAATGACACAGTGCATACTACTCAGTTTTACTTGAATGTTATTGTGACCTATTCAGAATTCCTCAATTTGCTGTGTAAAGTAGTGTCATAGTATATACGACTTGTTAGAGGGCCATAGAAGCCTCCGTATCGGAGGTGTGTGAGAGATCATGCTCAAGTTTCTCTTCGAAAACAGAGGACAGTATTAACGTATTTATTTTGGGAAGATGAGGTGGAAGATACCTTTATGTTTAAAAAAATATATAGAACAGGGAAGAACAGATTGTTAGTACGTAGCAGAACAATTTTAAAAAAAGGAATAACGGCATTAGATAACTTTTAAGAGATACTTATGCATTCCATTGAGCCGTTCAGACTCGTTAGCATGTACTACTACTATCTATGCGGAATTGCACAGACATTGAGTTCCTTGAATAAACTTAGTCGAGGTCATGAAATAAAAAAAAACCGAATATTTTCTTAAAATTCCCATAAAAATCATTATCAGGTTGTTCTGAAGGTTATACAGAAAAATTCCACAAGATATTAATGAATCCTGAAAAATTTTACAAGATAAAATTTAATACCTTTTTGGGATGGAGAAAGCTTGCAATGAGTTAAAAAAAATCGTCTGAATTTTAAAGGATTCGTAACATTAACCTTTTCCTTAAGGAGTGGAATAGGATGTACCCCAACAATAACAACAATGAATGAATACATACATACACACACACACACACACATATATATATATAACCCCCTTAATGGCCGTTAGAAAGGGGGGTATGAAATTTCTCGTTCTGAAGAGGGAATCGGGAAAATGGGCTCCGTAAACTAAAGTAAAGTTCCAAAAATTAAACAAAAACAATCATATTATCTATAATTTGATGAAAAATTTTCAAACTTCTGAAGAAAAAAATATTTCCATAATTTCATTGTGACCTTTTTAAAGGGATATTTAAACGATTGAATAGAAAGACTGAGGAAACGTGCTTCTACACTTCTAAAACTTACAAATTACCCCGGATGGAGATTCTGAATGAGAGGCAACTTGCTGGAGCAAAATGGCAAAGCCTTTGCCACATTTTGACTAAATTCTTTTATCAGGCGAACGAAACATTCGTTTCTTTCAAATCCACAATAGGAAATGCCAATTAAATTCTTTGTACAAACCAGAAAAATCAAAGTCAAAACCGAAATTTCTCAACCAAGGACACAACCTTTACCATTCGAGTGAGCATTCGTTCGCGTGAATCAAGTACCAACAATAGAACCGTATGAAATTCCAAAAGTGAAATTTTTTCTTCTTTTTTTTATGAGCGATAAATAACGGTAAAAGACCTCGGCAGCGAAAACGGCTATCTCTGTTTTAGAACCATTGCCAGATTTGCGCAATGAAATTATTCAGCGCTCTCCAAAAGTACGCAAGGACGATCGTGGCAGACGATTTAGAAACGGGAAACAAGCGAAGATGGCGTCATTGCGAAACGTGGAATTAGAGAAAGGTGTTCTTCCTATTGTTCTGACCTTATTTTAAAAGAATTGTGCTGTGTGGTGTTTCTACAAAACGTCCTTCGAAAAGAAATGATGTGATAATAAATTATTTTTTCGTGCGCATTTACGCATCTTTTAACTTTCCTCTAAATGCGCCATTTTTTTTTAATTAATACCTGCCGCAATTTGAAATCGAAATTTTATATAGTATTTCGAGTCTTAAAATATTTTTTCCCAGGAACCCAATAAATTGCCCTTTTTGGGCAGAAAACTTCACCCTAAACCAATTTTTTTTTCTCTTTAGGATAAAAGTTTTTTTTTAAAAAAATGTATTAGTTTTCTAAACATTCCAAACATTTTATTGGTCAGAAAACCCATGACTCCTTTTTAGTGGAAAGAAGTAAAAAAAAAAAATCGAATTCTTCCTTAAAATTTTCATAAAAATCATTGTAAATTTTTCGAAAATTATAAAGCAGAATTCTTCAAGCTATTAATTAATTCGGAAAAAAAATTACAAGCTATAATGTACTATATGTAGAAAACTTGCAATGAATTTTAAAAAATCATCTGAATGTAAAAAATTAATACTTTTTCAAATGTACATGTAAAAATCTGTGTAAAAAGTATACGTATAATATTTAAACACGGGAAATTATAAAAATTATAAATAAATATACATTTCATTAAAGATGATTATAAGTATTATTGATAAAGTACAGTTTTCATAAGTTTCCTTTTCTTTCAGTTAAAACAAGCAGTCGAATATGAAAAATTAGATAACAAACCAAATTTTTAAAGTTGAGCTAAACTGTGCTATTTGTTCGATTTTAAGTACATCGAAAACTATTCGAATTCCATTTTGAGTGCCATCTGTTTGAACCAACACTGAGAAAAAGAAAAGTTATGAACACTGATAAAAGTTTCAAGTTTGACATGAATGCATTTTGTATAACTACTATGTAAATTATCTGCTAATCTTTTACGTTATTGTTATACAACGATTATCTCTGTTCACGCATTTCAAGAATGTGATGTTTTTTCAGGTATCATATATTTTTAGCATATTAACTTATTCTCGTTGTGGTATTCAATCAGTGTGATCAAACATTGTGTTCCTTTTTTTAACAAATATTTATATTTAATGTTCGTTCTCGTCTGTGGCGGGCATGCGCGGTTTTGTACAAATGTCGAAGCCTTCTTCACTGTGTTGTATTTTTTCATGTATATAATAAAAAAAAAACATTCGTCAACTTTCTGTGTCTGTTTCTTTTCTTTTCTTTATTTTTGAAAAAACAATTCGAAGCAAATATATTTTTAAGAACACATTTTAAATGAATGTCTAGTTACCATTAGACTTTTAAAAGCAATGTCTATCGTTACTGTAAGATGGGGTTACGTTGTGGCGGATTTTAAGTTTTTCCCTGTGTCAGCCGATCAGTTTTAAAAGCAGGCCAAAGCGAACAATTTCAAAATATTGGCATATCCTTTTCTTACGTAGTAATGTATTGCGATAACCCGGATCTTTAATTACCATTGAGAAAATAAAGTTAAAAAGTGTCCTCTTTGTGACTTCTGTGTTTTCCTTGAAATCCAAGAGGAGAAATTACTTGACACAAAGTTAGACAGTAAAATGCTTATCAAAAGCTTGATACACAATTATATATACCTATTACAAATATTGGGTAGCTTTATCTATATCTTTGACATCAAAGAAACCCCGGGTGCCCAGGGCAGCCATCAGTTCTTTGAGAAGATAAGGAAATTCGCCTTTCGGCACTTTCTGTTCTTTCGGGTAGTATTTTTCCAGAGAGTCAATACTTCTTTCTCTCCAGCGGTATTTTAGAGGGCGGAAAAATGCAGCATCGAGCGGCTGGAGGAGGTGGGTCGACTTTGTGGGTTATTTTGAGACAGTGTCAATGTGTCACAAAGTAACCCCGTCACCTTTCGATATTTAGGTTATGTTTTTATATCTCTACACGAAATATTACTACACAAAAGTTATATTGCTCCACAATCTAACCATCATATTGACAATAAAAAATAATTACCTGTGGTAGTTGGTTGTATAAGGTGTTAGCCTTCACATAAAGTTTCCGAATTTTGAGTCAATAGCTTTTCAACAGGTTTGAACAATTCACTGGCCAGCGAAGACAAATGGCGCGCAGAAGCTTCGTACACTGGCCTCTAGGTGTCTCTGTATGTTGGACAAGATGTTGGCGCTGTTCTTTGCTTACCCAGTATCACAGGCCCGGCGCAACATCCAAAATACGAAAAAATTACTATGTGTCACAAAGTTACCACTGCAGTCACAAAGTAATCCCATCTTACGGTATTTAAAAAAGTAATAGGTGGTAACTCTTAGTTCTTGAGCCTGCTGTGTATAGTAGCCCTATTCGATTTGCACAAGTCAGTGTTAACCTGTAAGGAAAATGTTTCTGATAATTGTCGACTAGGATTTGAAGATTTAAAAAAAATTTTACCTAACAATAGAAAAAGAAATTTTTGACTCAGCTGTCTTATTTATTTTAGAAATTTCGTCCACCAAAGGGTGCGTTTAAAACACAGTATATCCCATGTTTTTCTCCTATTCATTCAAATTTTAAAATATTATTTCCATTTTTTTTAAATATTGAAAAAAATTCCCGAGTCTAAAATTTCTTTCTCTATGACGGAGTACAGTTTAAAAAAATTATATCCAAGTCGACAGTGACTTGAAAAATTTTCTCCATGGGAGAAAATGATGGTTCATTGTGCTGAGCGAATCCAATAGGGATACTACCCAGCAACCTTAATGTTTATCGTAAATTAATAATTACAAGATAAAAAGAACTTTTTATATACCATGTTTTTAAATTTTCTGTTGAATCATATAAACTTGACAATTCTATGCATTAATAAATACTTAAAAAAATTTTTTTTGATGCATTATCCCATCAACTTGAAAGAAAATGAAGTTAACTGGAAGTTAACTTGCGTTTAACTCTTCGTTCCCGTCCCGGCCGATAGATGGCTGCACCAATCTACAAAACAAAATTAGCTGAAAATGATTTCAATCTGCTAAAAGATGGCTAAAAGTATTAAAATAATGCATTGTCATCGTATTCTGAGCTATTCTAAAAGTTTCAAATGTCTAGCTAGTCGGGAAGTTAGTTAAAAATCGATTGCAAGATTTGTACTGGACAAACACACACAAAAACAAGAAAGCGAGTTAATAAAAACATGGTAAAAAAAATAGAAATAATTCTGCAAAATAACCCAGCATATTAATTCCTTTCAGATCGGAATGTCTTCGTTGGTATAATGCATTTATTAAGACGTCGCGCCGGATAAAATCAGATCTTCAATCCCAGCTATGGGTTTTTGTTTTCGGTATTTTCTAATATTGCATCAGCAAATGAATGTTTCTGAGTTATGTTTCCTGCATGTGAAAACGGACCTTTAAATGCAGTACACTTCTGTTTCAAAACTCTTTTGATTCAATTTAACATTTTCAGAAAGAAATTTAAATTTAGTTGCGTCAGATTTCAATTATTTAGTACCCTGTAAAAAAAATTCAATCACTGAATGGTTTAAAATTTCAAAAACTACGTCTATGTTCAGATCAAAAACAGAAGATCTTAAAATCGATGCATGATATTGAAGCCTATAATCAATAAAAAAAAAAAAATTCAAACGTAAGTCAGCAATCACAAGGAAAAAAAATTGCTGTAGGTTAACACTGAGCTGAGCGATTCCAATATAACTACTACCCAGAAATCTTATGTATATAAACTTTCAAGAGATCCTGTGAGTCTCTTTATATAAATGGCAAATACCACTCATTCACAGACTGATTGACTGATCACTGTATTCACGGAACTATAAGTCCTATGAAGCTGAACATTTGTACGGTGGTTTCTCTTAGGCCCTAGGTGCTCGCTAAGAATTTTTTTTTAAAACGTAGGATTACATTCCTCCATAACGGTCCTCCGGAAAGCAAAATTTCACACGCTAAAACCGTAATAATTTTGGCAGAGCGACAAACCCAGTCTGTATCGCTTGGACAAGCAGTAAACGGTTAAACACAAAAGTACTAAAATGCGTCAAAATTTTGACTGACACTGACTGACACACACACACACACACACACACACACATATATATATATATATATATATATATATATATATATATATATGTCACATACATACATGTATACATACAAATAATTACAAGATAAAAAGAACTTTTTATATACCACATTTTTAAATTTTCTGTTGAATCATATAAACTTGACAATTCTCTCTTAATTGCACAAACCTTCACTTAATTATTCTTTTTCACTTTCTTTTATTCAATTTTAATCACTTTTTAGTTGTTTCCACTATCCACAGACTTTATAAACTGCTAACTTTTATAATTTTTTAAAATTTTTCGCACAATATTTTTGTAAACAAATTAAATTCACATGTATTCTGTTTTTTTAAAATCGTCAAACGCCGTTACTCTAAAGTGCAAGCATTGAATTCGATCGAAGCGCCACCTTGTGGATTTTTCCGCTAAAAGTATTAAAATAATGCATTGTCATCGTGTTCTGAGCTATTCTAATAGTTTGAAATGTCTAGCTAGTCGGGGAATTAGTTAAAAATCGATTGCAAGATTTTTACTGGACAAACACACACACAAACAAGAAAGCGAGTTAATAAAAACATGGTAAAAATGTAAGCAACGATAAGTAATCCTACGTTAATAACCCGCGGTAGTTTCGTTAGAAGAGACTACCTCAAATTTGTTTTAAAATTCGAATTTTACGGTGTTAAGAGGGGCTTTATCCTCCCAAAACACACACGCTGTATTTCAGGAACCACGAGGCCTAGGAAGCTGAAATTTTGCCTTAAGGTTCCTCTAACGGAGTGCTCAATCAAAAATTTTTTTTTAAATTCAGCCTTTATGGGTGTTAAAATACGGACTTAATTTATAGGGTGATCTCCTTTGAGAAACGACAAAACTTTTCTATTAGTGTTAATTTGGATTTGATCAACCAAATTACATAATTGGCGGTAGTAATGTATTTTGCCGCGGGTATCAATATAATTTGTACCATCATCTTTCAAAGTTTTTTTTGTCCTCATATAGCAGCTCCTGTAGGGCTCTTTAAACGATGCCTAAATTGGGAGGTGAAAACTGGTAAGCCTCGCCAAAATTGGCGCGATTGGTCAATCTCATCTTGAAAATGAATCACGTCATTTCAGGCACGCCTACGAAATCATGATTCCTAATTTCTAACCATTGCAAAACTACCACGTCATTACGTAACACGGGGTTAAAATATAAAACAAATAATAAAAAAAACTCGTATATTCTCGTAAGTTAAAAATGTAACAATACAAGAAAGGGGAAAAACAAAAAGTTTTAGAGGGGAATTTATTCGTTAAAGTGGGCAACACCTTTGAAATAATAAAAAATAAAAATAAAAAACCGGTTCTCGCTCTGCTTCGAATTACCAAAAGCGCCCCCCCCCCCCTCCAACGCCTTCCCGAAGATTCGGTTATCCTTGAAAATAAGATACAGCGCGAGAAATTTGTCTTCAGGAGGAGATGGCCTTTGCCGCGGTTGCGGGTGGTGATCTAAGAGGCGGGAAAAACCGAAGTCGATAAACTGTCGGAGTTAAGTTGTCTGATCTGCTTCACGTCCTGTTTTCTTTCTCTTCTTTCGGCTAAGTCGTCAGTTAGACATGGGGAAATTTGAACTTCGTACAAAGGAATTCATCGTCTGCTCTCGTAGATGGGAATGTTGCCAGTTTTCGCGAAACGATTGCGAGTAACTCGTTTCCGAACGCGTCGATGGAATCGTGTCACACGGAATAAATGATTAATTGATTTCTCGTAATTACTACTTAAAAATTAAGAACATAGCGAAGACAGAAGTTCAATCAGGACAGAAAGCCATGTACCATATAAAATACAGGGTTTATTTATGAAGGCTGCAAGATAGAAGCCATATTGGATTGGCTCAGCTCGGTGTTTACCCATGGAAAAAATTTTTCATATACAGTGATTTCCACTTATAAGAGTCACGTTTGCTATTACTGTTTTTGATTCTTATAAGCGGTTGATTCTTATAGCCGAAATTTAGGCTTTTGGACAGGAACACACACACCTATATATACATATATTAGATAATTTACCATAAAATACTCTTTAATTTATATTAATTATCTTTTATTAAAATTATTTTTTATAGTTTTAAAAATACAACTTAATTTTTAGACCTATAAGTAGATACACATGATTATAGTAAGAGAAGAAAAAAAATACAATAATTGTTACAAGTTACAACATACCCGCTCAACAGTTTTAACATTTCAACTACAGGAAGGGTGCAAGAAAAAGTTTTCTATGGTAGTTTGACGTAATGAAGTTTTCAGGAGGCTGTTTATACCTCTTTCAATACTTATAGTCTCAGACGAAGATTCACCTTCTAGCTTACGTTTCAGGGTTTGATGACGTGCTGAATCTACTAATGTCATGTTTGCCTATATGATAGTGAACACATCGCCTAAGATTTATGTGTTTTAGGGTCCAGGAAGCCGCAACCAGGATGTGGGAGGTGGGGAAAAAGAGTCCCTACTTTTGTTTGTCAGTGGAGAAAAGTGAAATCGGACTCGGACGGGTAAAGATGCCACCGGGACAAGCTAATAGGACAGTGTTGTGGTAAAGCGTTTAAAGGGAAACTATTATGTTATGTCTAATAAAGAAAGGGGGGAATTTTATGACTATATTCCATCCCATCTTATCAATCTTTCTTAAAAAAAAGAGAAAGAACTTCTTGTCTTTTGAGGGTTTAATTGGCTTTTTTGGAAAAATGAAAGGAAAGCGAAGAGTGTAAACTGATTCTTAAAACCGGTGGATTGATTCTTTAAAGCGAAAATTTTAACATGGAAATAATACATTTGTTTTTGTTTTCGCGATATTGATTCTTATAAACAGTTGATTCTTATAACCAGTGATCACTATAAGCGGTGGTTACTGTAATTGTCGACTTTAAAAAAAAATTGTACTCCATTGCATCGAGAAAAAAAACTTTTTTTCTAGGTTACTTCATTCATTTCAGGAATTTCATCCACCAAAGGAAATTAGTGGCGTTTAAAATACAGTATATCCCATTTTTTTTTCAAAGATTAATTCAAATTTCATATATTATTAGCATTTCTTTCACCGAATGGAAGATATTCGAGTAACACTTTCTCTCTCCAAAAAGAAAAAAAAATCGACAGTCATTGAAAAACCGTCTCCATAGGTTAATACTGAGCTGAGCGAATTAAATGGGCTACTTACTATCCGGTAAACTGAAGGGTTTAAAATGTTTATAATATGCATGCTTAAAAAATTTGTTTTTTCTTCTTAGAGTTTTGGTTTAACTGCCTAAAACATCAATCAAATCACGCTTTTGTAACTGTAACTATGCAAATAATAAATAAACAAATAAATAAATTTTTTAAAAAATTGAAACCCATGTAGGATCCACAATTTAAAATTTCACATGTCCAATTATATCAAAAGTGCTTTTTTTAAAAAATTTATTTATTACTTCGCGTTTGAGAATTTTCCATGCCGTAATTTCGGCTTCTCCCTGTTACGATAAACTGTAAAGCTTTTTTCCCCCTCTTGCATAACTGGAAACTGTATTTTTTTTAATATATATAATTGGTAACACTTATTTTCGTTAAAATAATGCATACTATAAACACTAGAGTTAAGGCTGCTGTGTATTAACCCTATTGGATTCGCTCACTTCAGTGTTAACCTATGGAGAAAATGTGTCCAAGGATTGCCGAATTGGATGGGAAGTTTTTTTTAGTTTTTTTTTAATTGTACTGCGTAATAGAGAAAAATTTTTTACACCTGCGGGCATTTTTCGTTGTTTTAAAAATGCAAATAATTTTTTTTTAATTTATATTATTCGGAGAGAAAATCTGATCTAGTTTGTTTTAAATTCTCCTTAATTCCTTTGGTGGATGAAATTTTAAAAAATGAATCCTGCTGCAAGATTCAGAAGAATTCAAGCTGTCTGAAAATACCAGTTTTATTGGATTATCAGCATTTATGGAGCTATAAATAATAGATACGTTTTCTCCACAGGTCAACACTGAGGTGAGTAAATCCAATAGGGTAAGTACACAGCAGCCTTAATTCCGTACTGAATATTTGGTAGATTTGATTGCAGTTTATTGGCATCTGTAGTTTGATTTATTTTCTACAAACGGGTTCAAGTAATGATATAATACCCGAGAAAAACTGATCTAATCTTCTCTACTTTCTAAATAGCCTATTAGGGTAGATTTCAAAATAATATAAAAATATATAAATACCGATAAAAAAGTTGTTAGATAATAAACTTCAAAATAGTATTTACTATGGAAATTCTACAGTTACTTTCGCTATTCATGCGAATAAAAAGTGGCAACTAAAAGTTTACTCTCTATGAATTCACATTGCTACCGAAATTCTACTGTTGTGTTCGTTATTCATGGGGAAAAGTGGCAATTAAACTCTATGAAGGAATTTACATTACTGCGGAAAATCTACCGTTGTGTTCGTTATTCATGGGGTAAAAGTGACAATTAAAAGTTAACTCTCTATGACAGAATTCACATTACCACGGAAATTCTACTGTTGTTTTCGTTATTCATGTGAAAAAAAGTGACAATTAAAAGTTAACTCTATGACGGAATTCACAATGCTACCTAAATTCTACTTTTTTTTGCGTCATTCATGGAGAAAAAAAGACGGCAATTAAACCATCTAAGACGGAATTCACACTACTACCGAAATTCTACTTTTGTTTGCGTCATTCATGGGGAAAAAACAGACGGCAATTAAACCTTCTATGACGGAATTCGCACTGCTACCGAAATTCTACTTTTGTTTGCGTCATTCATGGGGAAAAAAAGACGGCAATTAAACGCTCTATGACGGAATTCACACTGATACCGAAATTCTACTTTTGTTTGCATCATTCATGGGGAAAAATAGACGGCAATTAAACCATCTAAGACGGAATTCACACTACTACCGAAATTCTACTTTTGTTTGCGTCATTCATGGGGGGGGGGGGAAGACGGCAATTAAACCCTTTATGACTGAATTCACATTACCACGGAAATTCTATTGTTTTGGTTATTCATGCAGAAAAAAAGGGGCAATTAAAAGTTAACCCTCTGTATGAAGGAATTCACATTACCGCGGAAATTCTACTGTTGTTTTCGTTATTCATGCGAAAAAGAGTGACAATTGAAAGTAAACCCTGCTCTAAGAAGGAATCCTTGAAATTTTGAAATTTTCTACCATTTCAGGTGAAAAGCTTTGAAGACATCGAGATTTGTTGATACGAAAATGAAAAACTTCTCTATGCTATCGCAATCATAGAGCTCCAGGTTCAAATGGCATCTCGGCAACTTGTTCCTCTTTTGTTAAACGCGAAATAAACGAAACACGAAAATAAATAAAAGCAAAGCCATTATTACGAAAACCGAAACACATATATAATTTTTTTTTTTGTTATTTACCAGTCTCGCTTTTATCCGCCCTAACCTCTTTTCCTAAGATCTGACCCACGCTTTCGAAACAAACGACACCAAATTCGCCCCATTACAAAATCTCGCAGAAATGTATGATTGAAAACCCTATATTAACGCCGCGTAATGCGCCTTTTTTGCCCCATCTCGAAACACCTGTGCTCTCTGCGAGGGCATGATAAACGGCACAAAATGAATCTCATAGAGCGATCCATCTCGACAGCTGACTAGAGGGAGAGCCGACTCGTCCGCCATGTTTGGTCCGAAATGAAAGTCAGTAGATGGATCGCTTCGAATTTTGCGGGACATAATTTTACGCTCCTATGAGAGGTCTACAGTAAGAATTACTATTGTTTCCACAAAGTCGTTTAAGAAAAATAATATTGGAATAATGGGTTGATGTTAAATTCATAATCCAGTGAATTTATTCACTAAACCATAAAAAACCTCCCCCTTTCTTCTACCGCCAACAGCAAAGGAACGTTGGTCTTTTCGTACCTTTTATATTCTTTATATGAAGACCTTATTTGAATAGTGGGCCAACTCCATTCCTGTTCATTTTGAGATACAGAGCCTTAAAAAGTCTGAGTGCTGAGTAATGACTACTGAAGTCTGATTTGCAATGCCATCTGTTGGCAGTAGAAATAAGCTGGAGTTGTACCAGTTTTAAAATAAGATAGAAATGACTTGTATGAACATGAAAGTGAGGCTAACTGCATTTTTTTTATAAAGTGGAGTTGGACCACTATTCAAATAAGGTCTTCATATATTCCACCATGAATCGACAAACGGCTCCTGGAATTCCCTCCCCCCCCCTCCTTATGAGCTTTGATATGAATCAGGGGTCGGCAGTCGGTAGAACCAAATCTGTCCGTCACAACAATTTTAAAATTATCCGAGAACCATAATTATTTTTAAATAGTGAAAATATAAAGTAATATTATAACAGGTTATAATATTAATTATAGCTTGCTCAAATGAAGAAAATAAATTTCGCAAAAAATTGCTCTCATAGGTTTCAATCAGTGTGAGCAATGGGCTTGCATTACCTTTGAAAGTTTCTGTATGTCTGGTTTTTTGCAGCTAGACGTTTTTAATTTAATACACGATTCCAAGTTGGCATCAGTCATTTGGTTCCCCGATTTTAAATTAATGTAATTCATCTTAGAAAAAGATTGCTCGCATAAATACACAAACCCAAAGATACTGAGAACACCAATTGCAAATTTTTTCAAGTCACGGTAGGAGTCCCGAAGACTCTTCCAAGTACTGAAAATCATTGAGTCTGCCTTCTGTAGGTCTTTTATAGCAGTATGCTTGTGCTGCGAAATCAGACAGCATTTTTCTTTTTTAGTATCACGAAATTTGGAGCTTCATAAGTCTATGCTTGTCTAGTCCAGCAGTGGTATATAAAAGTCATCGTTTTTTTTTTTTTAAACTTACACTACTTTGCCTTTGATACAACTTCCCCATGTCGTAATTTTGGGTACGCCCTATTGCATTAAACTGTAAAGTTTCTTTCTCTCTCTCATAAAAAGGAAACCCTTTTTTATATAAATAGTAAGTAACACTTATTCTTGTTAAAAAAAATGCATGCTGTAAACAATAGAGCTAATCCCATACTGCAAATTTGAGGGCATTAATACAGTTTATTTAGATCTGTAGTTTGATTTCTTTTGTACAAAAGGGTTAAATTAATAGTATAACATCCGTAAAAAACTGATCTAATCTTCTCTACTTACTATTACTACAACCTATTAGCGTAGATTTTAATATAACATAACAAATATAAAAAATGGTAAAAAAAAATTGGTAAATAATTAACTTCAAACTATTTACTACGGAATTTCTACTGTTATTTTCGTTATTCATGTGAAAAAATTAGGCGAGTTAATTTCAAACGGAGGAAAAAAAAATTAATTCCTTCACATTGGCATTAAGAGGATTTGTAGTAAAAGCTAGAGTTGCTTTATCATTTCTGAATTCCTGAAACCTTTGAAGAAAAGATTCTCTCGTGTTTAAAAACTGCTGTCTTGAAGTAGTCTTTGTTAACACGGGCATTGTTTTCTCAGCGATATTGAAACAAGTTAGGGGAATGAGCTAAAATTCCCCTCTCCAAATCCTCAGAGAAAGAAATCAATTTATTTTCAAACAAAATAAATTTTTCTACCATTAAAAAAGCAGTACATCCCTTGCCTTGTAATTTACGATTGCGCCGATTCAGTTGCGATGTAACGTCCACCATACAGTACATTTTTTGCAGTCATTGATCTTCTGTTAATTCTGAATATTGAATTCTTTTATGCCTGATGCAAAACGCTTTCAGGCTGCCGTGTACTAACCCTATTGGATTTGTTCACTTCAATGTTATCCTATGGAGAAAATGTGTCTGCTATTGACAGCTCCATAAATGCTGATAATCCAATAAAAAGGGTATTTTCAGACAGCCCGAACTTTTCTGCACCTTGCAACGGGATTCCTTTTATAAATTTCGTCCACCGAAGGAATTTAGGAGCGTTTAAAGCACATTTTACCGGATATTTTCCGGATATTAATAATTTAAATTTTAAAATATTATTTGCACTAAAAAAAACGAAAAATGCTCCAAGGTGTAAAATTTCGCTCTCTATTAGCGAGCACAAATTAAGGTGACTGCCTACGTTGAAAATGTTACTTTTTGACTATTTTGGTCAATTTTATTTTTTGCAAGAATCGTGTACTTCAAAATTTTCTCTTTTCAAAACTGTTTTGATTTTCATTCTACATCAAATAGAAGCAGAGTTATAGCTATTTAAAAAAAACATCGTCTGCTACAAAATTGAAGTTACAAGCAACTTTAAATGCGTTTTTCTCAGAATTAAGTTTTTTAGCACAAATCTCTACCGTTATCCTGATATTTCATATAATAAAGCAAATAATTTGATAAAATTTTCAAGAAATGTTTTAGGTGCGATTGTTAAAGAAATGATGTACAATAATTGATGTGTAATAAGTAGTTTTTTTATTTGGGGTTGTATTTATAAGAAAAGGAATGACGAATCGGGGAAAATTTTCATATTGGAACATAAAATTCTCTGTATTATTTTTGCGTTTTAAAATTTCTCTTAGATTGTAGGTCGTTTTGAAGATAACTGTAATATGTATCATGTGTCAGAAGGAAATTAAAATAGTAGCATTAGAATTTTGTACAGATTGATAGGCGTTTTAGCTAAATTTCATTAAAAATTACTTCAAATTGACCAATTTTTAAAAAAAAGTATGGTATTTACAGGTAAGATTTTGCTTATTTTTTAATTTTTAATTGCTATTTTACCATAAAAGATCAAAATATCCTTAAAAAAGGATTTTAAAAAAAATTGGCTCCGAACGTAGGCAGTCACCTTAAAAAAAATTCAATCCAAGTCAGCAATCCTTGGACACGTTTTCTCTTTAGGTTAACATGAAGGTGAGCGAATCCAATAGGGTTAGTACACAGCAGCCTTAACATGTCCCCTCTGGAAAGCCGTCGACCCTTGTCGTACTGGAGAAGAACTGAATACTCGCACTCCATTTCACTTTGCAAAGCCTTAAATTGTCGATGGT
Source organism: Dolomedes plantarius (assembly GCA_907164885.2). NCBI lineage: Eukaryota > Metazoa > Arthropoda > Arachnida > Araneae > Dolomedidae > Dolomedes > Dolomedes plantarius. The sequence continues at coordinate 60,245,052 of OU015490.1, forward strand.
TGAATAATTTACAGATTTCTTCTGGAATTGTTTGTGCACAAGTGCTTCCTGTTGGAGTATAAAATGGAAAGTAAGCACTTCATGATTAATCTTTCCTTTTGAAATTGAAACAAAACACTTTTTTTAGTCCCCGTCATACCTTTTGCACCATCGGTAGCAATTGACACAATTTTATTGAGTGGAATGTGTTCCTTATCCTGCATTCAAGGACGGTGTTTCCTATGCCCTCTCCACGCGTTTGGCTTTCAGTTTCAGTTTTATTTTCATTTTTAATTATACTTCAGAGCCAAGCGTACGCAACCAAAGAGCCGCAGTTCGACGACCCCTGATCTAGAGTTAAGGTGGTACACCAGCTTACAATATAAATCGTAAATTCCAGTTTTAAGCTATGGGGAATGCTCCTCTCAGTATTTTCTCTAATCACATACCAGCAAATGCTTGCTACTGAATTCTCTCTCCTGCCTTCGTCGATACAGTTAATTATATGCTCTCTGTTTAAACACGTACCTTAATACGCTAAAAAAGAATCCAAAAATAAGCATTTGCTACTCACTGATTAATAAAACTGTCGTGACCTTTTGTGGTTAAGTAGCTCGTTTATCGTTTCCATGGACACAAAAACTACTCTTTCCTTACATACATAGATCTATCTTGTTTATTCATATATGTTTACAGAATCTGTGGTACAACATTTCCATTGTCAATTGATCATTATCATTTCCCAAACAGAACAATCATCAATCGAAAATCAGCGAGTCTAATGTCCAGCATAGAGACGAGAAGCATGTCCCATAGTTCATAGTTATCTCCCTCCGTCTCTCTTTTCTTTCCTTTATATCCCTTTTTCAGAAAATTCCAGAACATTCTAGAGGATTCCATCTCCGCGTAGGAAACAAGCCCGCAGCCTCCGGTCAGCCAGCATCTGGTCCCCCGGAAGTGGCAGTAATTATCTTAAATTGAACACTCGGTCCGTTAACGACGCATATGGGGAGGGCTTTTTCCACTTAAAATTAAGCCCAGCACCACCACGTGTGCGAGCTCCTGACATAGCCGTAATTACCATAATTTGAACATTCCGCTAACGACGCCAAATGGGACAGATACACCGTCTTAACCAACTCAAAAGAAAAGAAAAATGTTTTGCGAAGTCGAAACGTTTTAGTAAAGGGTATCTCTTCCCCTCGAAAACCAGATTTTCTGCTATTTTGGAGGTCGTATGAATGCAAAGAAGATTGCATAGGTCGCTTTTTAACGTCATCACCAGTGAATAAATTGGTTTAGTTAAAATTCAAGTTAGTTTGAAAAAGTATTTGCACCAACACGCCTTTATTTATTTTATTTTAAGGGGACAGTGGACCTTGAAACCTAACTTTTTTTTGTTTTAAATGGATTTGCTTGAAATTTAAATATGTGATTAGTACCATACATATATAAAAGTGGTTAAAAATGTTCCATGCGCATTTCTTTTGCATATAATATGGTAATTATTATTTTCAGGATACCTTATAGAACTACCAATGAAACTTACTCCTTATTTTAAGTATTCATTAAAAATATAAAGAGAAAAAAATAATAGTGAAAACACCCTTTTTATTACGCAAAATACCTATAAATCATTTTTTCAAGTACAAAATTTAGAAATTCTGATCTACGAAGCATAATTATTTTCAATAAGATTTATTTGATATACAGTTAAGTATATAAAACTTAAATTTCAAAGCAATACGATCATTAGAAATGCGCCTGGAGCAGTTTGAATATTCGTATGACATGAAAATTTTTATTTTGAGAAAAACGCATTTAAAGTTATTGCTGTTAGTAACCACATAATATCTAAATTAAATACAAATGCCTATAACTAGGAAAGTAATCACAGAATTAAAATTTTTTTTTTGCAACACATTCCTACTCGTCCGTAGTTTCACAATTCAATAAAATAAAAAGAATCGAATTTTTGGACAAATGCAACAATTTTTAAAGTCCACTGTCCCCTTAAAATTCGGAAAAAAACACTCCAGTTATTCGCACAATTCTATGTTAGACTAGGGAGAAAAGTTTTCGAAAAGTTTGTCGACTTGAATTGAATTTTTTTTTTTTTAAATATACTTCGTAATAGCGAAAGAAATGTCTTATTCTACTATCTTGTACATATTAGACATTTCGTCCGCCGAAATAAATGATGCGCTTTTAAAACCCAGCATACCCCATTTTTCTCCGAATAATTCAAATTTAAAAATATTAGTTGCGTTTCTTTTAATGAAGGAGAAAGATGGTTAGATACCTGACTAAAAATTTCTCTATTACGGAGTACAGTTTTAGAAAAATTTCAGGTAGTCTCTTCTAACGAAACTACCGCAGGTTATTAACGTAGAATTGCTTATCGTTTGCTTAAGTCATTTTTTCATTAATGAAATCACATAATGATAATAAACGCAAACGATTTTTAAATTTAAAAGTTCAGTTCGATTGATAACGGTAAAATAAAAAAGGCTAGCACACGCGCCATCTAGGGGAAGGAAAATTGTTTTTTTATGTTCATACTTCGATTTTTAAGCAAACAATAAGGTGTGTTAATTCTAAATTAACAATTCGCACGAAGCGGTGATCTTAATCTTTAAAATGGTACCTCATTTATCGATTTGGGTTAAGTATGAAGGGAGAAAAATTGATAAAACAAAAAACACCTTTTAGAAATAATATTCTGCCAATCTTCATTTATAATACTCGACGACGGTTTTAACGTCTGAAATTTTGCTTTACAGCGGACCGTTATGGAGGAACGCAATCCACTACGTTAAAATATTTCAATACAAGTCGACCATTATAGGAAGCATTTTCTCCATTGGTTAACATTGAAGTGAACAAATCCTACTACACATCGGTTTTAATTATTTGTTAAAGTTTTAGCATTTTAAAAGAACAGCAGCGTGCAGAGCAACGCAAATTCAGAGAACATAATTACAAGATAAAAAATATTACAATTATTATATATACACTTGTAACATCATTAAGAATAAAAAAATGCTGTGTATAGTAGCCTTATTCGATTTACAGAACTCGGTGTTAGCCTGTACGGAAAAAGTTTCTGATAATTGTCGACTAGGATTTGAAGATTTTTTTTAAAAAAAATTTACCTAATAATGGAAAAAGATATTTTTGACTCAGCTGTCTTATTTATTTTAGAAATTTCGTCCACCAAAGGGTGTGTTTAAAACACAGTATACCCTATGTTTTTCTCCTATTCATTCAAATTTTAAAATATTTCCGTTTTTTTAAATATTGAAAAAGATACCCGAGTCAAAAATTTCTTTCTCTATGACGGAGTACAGTTTTTAAAAAATTATATCCAAGTCGACAATGACTTGAAAAATTTTCTCCATGGGAGAAAATGATGGTTCGTTGTGCTGAGCGAATCCAATAGGGATACTACCCAGCAACCTTAATATTTATAGTAAATTAATAATTACAAGATAAAAAGAACTTTTTATATACCATGTTTTTAAATTTTCTGTTGAATGATGTAAACTTGACAATTCTATGTATTAATAAATACTTTTTAAAATTTTTTTTGATGAATTATCCCATCAACTTGAAAGAAAATGAAGTTAATTGGAAGTTTACTTGCGTTTAACTTTTCGTTCCCGTCCCGGCCTTTGTAGATGGCTGCACCAATCTACAAAGCAAAATTAACTGAAAAAGAATTCAATTATTCTTAAAGATGGCTAAAAGTATTAAAATAGTGCATTGTCATCGTGTTCTGAGCTGTTTTAAAAGTTTCAAATTTCTAGCTAGTCGGGAAGTTAGTTAAAAATCGATTGCAAGATTTGTAGTGGACAAACACACACACAAACAAGAAAGCGAGTTAATAGAAACATGGTAATAAAAATACTTCAAGATTTCAATTAAAGCTACTCATATTAAAAGCATGATAAAATGCATTTTGTACTTCTCGTGTTGTTATCGTCTCGAAAAATTAAGAATCCACAGAAAAGATAACAGCAGTAAGAATAATAAATGATAATAACAATAATAATCAATAATAACTTTAACAATAATAATTTTTTTGTAGGTTATTGATTATTATTATTGTTATCATTTTAGTGTATTTTGCTATCGTTTATTTGTTTATTTATTTACATACGAGAGTTATAAAATAATAGTTACAGTGGAACCTCGATATAATCGAATTCCTTGATAAATCGAAGTTTTTCCGTTTCCCTTGAAACTGCCTTACACTCCCATGTTATTTTTACCTCTACATATCGAAGGACTGGTGAGGAAGACCTCGAAATTTCGAATTTTTAGTTTGCTTGGTTTGGCACCGCACCTCTCTATATATAGAAGTTTTTATTGGAAAACCTCTATATATCAAAGTTGTTTTGATAAAAATATTTTGATAAAAACAATTTTGATTTCTAATTGCAGTGAGTACACAATTATTTTAGTGTGAACCTCTATTTATCGCAGTGTGTCAGAAATCACCTCGATAAATCGAACCTCGGTACATGGAAATCCTCGATGATTCGAAGTTTTCTCGTTCCCCTTTGAGGTTCTATATATCGAGATTCCACTGTAATTCCGGCACACAAAATTTCATTTTTTTTGTATCTACACACATTTCACAACGATTTTTTTTCTTTATATTTTTCTTTATATAAACACCCATTATATATATAAAACAGTTCCGTAACTGACTGACTGACTGACAGACTGAGTGACTGACTGACATACAACGCACAGACTAAACCGCTGGACCTAACGGCATGCGGATTCTTCTTATAGTATAGGGGTGCATTAAAAAAGGTTTTTGAAAAACTCCCCTTGGATTTTTTAAAATTAAATTTTTAAGCTGCTTTTGTAAAATTCTTTTAAGTTTGCATTTAAAATAATAAATAGAGAGTTATAAAATTTATATCACGAGAAAGATTATAAAAATTCCTTTAAAATGAAATCTTTTTCGAATCTTTACCTCCATTTTCTGATTTTTGGTGAATTTTTAAAGATTAATTTTTAGAATTTAATTTATTAAAAGCATATCACATGATTTCTTTTTCTGGTACTTTAAATAAATTTATCTTCACGTGCATTACAACGAAATAGACAAAAAAATGTTTTTTTCTTGCTAATGCGGCAGACGATTGGACATTATCAAAAAAGATATTAAAATACAGTAAAAGATATGTTCCTCAAACTGTACTATATTTACTGTACTATATTCTTTAGTATGTCCAATCAGATTTAATTTGAATATTTTCTTCTACATTATTTTGTCTATAAAAATATCCCTTACGATTTTTTTTATAAATATATTTTTTTTGTTTTTTTTACATTGTATACATCGATCGTAGTATTTATTTTATATATATATATATATATATATATATATATTTCCATTAATTGCATACATTGACCGTTGTATTTAATTTGAATGTACTCCGTAGCGAAGCACGGGTTTTCAGCTCGTATGTATATAAAATATTTGAACAAGTCGACATTTTAGTTAGAAATACTTAAGATTACAGTTTTAAAACACATTCACAATTTTGATTTATCTGTCTAAGCAATAGCTCTATTTACACAATCCATAAATTTTAGTTATAAAATTTTCAACCACTTCCTAAAACTAAACAAAGAACTTTTTTCAGCGTATATTTTTGCTCCAGTGTAAAATATTTCATAATTTTTTCACTCTTGATCGCAAATCCCGAAGAGGGTTTATAATGAAAATTTTTATAAAGGAACTGCGTACAACATTTCATGGCGATAGCATCCTGTAAATTTTACATGTCTTTTAAAGATGGCAGATCCGACAAAAATAGACGCCAGACAGCTGTACAGATGTACAGCTGAGAACTTATTGACAGTAGAGCAGAAAAATGTCAAAGCAAATCATCGTTGAAACCTGCATGCTCGAGTTATATGATTCTAAGATACCTCTTACATGAGTTAAGCCATAAAAATAAAATACAGCTTTTCTTATGAATTGAGTTCCGGACTCCTTTTAAAAATTTTTTTGCAAATAATGTGAATAATTTATTGCAGCACTCAATACTTTATGTTTCGTTATAAACTTTACGTAAAAAATGCATGATACGTAAAATTGCATCCCCCAAAACAAAAAGCTTATCTTGAGAAATGAGTCACGAACCCTTTTCAATTCTTTTTTCGAATGGAGTTGAGTATCTTTAATTTATTACAGCACTCAATACCTCCATGTTTCGTTATGAACCTTACGCAGAAAAGTATGAAACGTAAAATTACATCCATGAAAATGAAAAACTTTTATTCAGAATTGAGTCACAAACCCCTTTTACATATTTACATAAAGTTTTATCGATGGAAATTAAAAAAGCTTTTTTTTAATTACTGAGTCCCAAACCACTTTAATTTTTTTTTTCAAATTTTGTTGAGTATCCTTTAATTTATTGCAGCACTCGATGCTTCATGTTTCGTTATAAACTTTATATAATAATGTATGAAACGTAAATTTTAAAAAAAATTCTTGAAAACTGCGTTGCGATCACCTTTTTATTTTTTTTTAAATGGCATTGAGTGTCTTAATTTATTGAAGTACTCAATACTTTATGTTTCGTCATAAACTTTATGTAAAAAAAATGTATGAAACATAAAATTACATCCATTAAAGTAAATAAAAAGTTTTTTTGTATAACTGAGTCACGAACCCCTTTTAAGTTAAAAAAAAGGATTTGGAGTATCCTTTAATTTATTACAGCACTCAATGCTTCCTATTTCGTTATAAACTTTCTGCAAAATACGTTTGAAATGTAAAATTAAATAAATGAAAATAAAAAATATATTTTCTTGAAAATTGAGTCCTGAACCTGTTTTATATATTTCTTTCCAAATATTATTGAGTATCTTTGATTTATTGCATCACTCAATTCTTCATGTTTCACTATAAACTTTAAGTAAAAACTGTATGATACGTAAAATTACATGCACGAAAATAAAAAAAGCTTATGTTGAGAATAGAGTCACGAACCCTTTTTAACATTTTTTTTCAAATGGTGCTGAGTATTCTTTAATTTCTTGCAGCACTCAATAATTCATGTTTCGTTACAAATTTCAGGTAAAAAATTAATGAAACATAAAATCACATCCCCGAAAATAAAAAAGCTTTTCTTGAGAATTGAGTCACGCACCCATTTTACATATTAAAACGAAATTACATCCATAAAATTTAAAAATAAAAGCTTTTCTTGAGAACTGGGTGACAAACGACTTTTAATTTTTTTTTACAAACGGTGTTGGGTATCCTGTAATTTATTGCAGCCCTCAATACATCATGTTTCGTTGTAAACTAAACGTAAAAAAGTATGAAACGTAAAATTACATCCACTAAATTAAAAAAAAGCTTTTATTAAGAATTGAGTCACGCACCTATTTTATATATTTACACGAAATTACACCCATAAAATTTTTTATAAAAACCTTTTTTGAGAACTGAGTGACAAACGACTTTTAATATTTTTTACAAAAGGTATTGCTTATCCTGTAATTTATTGCAGCACTCAATGCTTCACGTTTCGTTGTAAACTATATGTAAGAAATGTATGAAACGTTAAAATTACATCCACGAAAATTTTTAAAAAAGCTTTTCTTGAGAATTGAGTCATGAATTTATTTTCATTTTTTTCCAAATGGTGTTGAGTATTCTTTAATTTATTGCAGCACTCACTACTTCACGTTTCGTTATAAACTGTATGTAAAGAAATGTAGGAAACGTAAAATTACATCCACGAAAAGAAGAAAGCTTTTCTTGAGAATTGAATCACGCATCAATTTTACATATTTACATGAAATTACATGCATGAAATTAAAAAATAAAAGCTTTTTTGAGAACTGAGTGACAAACGACTTTCAATTTTTTTAAAAACAGTGTTGGGTATCCTGTAATTTATTGCAGCCCTCAAAATTCATGTTTCGTTGTAAACTATACGTAAAAAAAGTATGAAACGTAAAATTACATCCACGAAATTTAAAAAAAACTTTTATTGAGAATTAGGTCACTCACCCATTTTATATATTTACACGAAATTACATCCATAAAATTAAAAAATAAAAGCTTTTTTTTAGAACTGAGTGACTAACGACTTTTATTTTTTTTTTTTACAAACGCTGTTGGGTATACTTTGGTTTATTACAGTACTCAATACTTCATGTTTCGCTATAAACTTTATATAAAAACTGTATGATACGTAAAATTACATGCACGAAAATATAAAAGAGCTTATCTTGAGAATAGAATCACGAATCCTTTTTAATATTTTTTTTTCAAATGGTGGGGAGTATTCTTAAATTTCTTGCAGCACTCAATACTTAATGTTTCGCTGTAAACTATACGTAAAAAAAGTATGAAAGGTAAAGTTACATCCCCGAAATTTAAAAAAAAAGAGCTTTTATTGAGAATTGAGTCACGCACCCATTTTATATATTTTCACAAAATTACACCCATAATTTTTTTTTTTTTAAAGCTTTTTTTGAGAACTGAGTGACAAACGACTTTTAATTTTTTTACAAAAGGTAATGGGTATCCTGTAATTTATTGCAGCACTCAATGCTTCATGTTTCGTTGTAAACTATATGTAAAAAATGTATGAAACGTAATATTACATCCACGAAAATTTTTAAAAGCTTTCCTTAAGAATTGAGTCACGCACCCATTTTATATATTTACACGAAATTACACCCATAAAAATTAAAAAATAAAAGCTTTTTGGAGAATTGAGTGACAAATGACTTTTAATTTTTGTTACAAATGGTGTTGCGTATCGTGTAATTTATTGTAGCACTCAATACTTCACGTTTTGTCATAAATTGTAAGTAATAAAATTACATAGGTTCGATAAATAGAGCCCTCCCTCACCCCGCGACAAAAAAACAAAAAAAAAAAGTTCCCGAACACTAAAAGGGTCATGTCAGAAATGCAGCTGTAAGTGCATTTTCCATCACTCTTCTCTAATACCCCGGCAGACGATCCTCAAACGGCCGAGCGAACCGCATCAAAGATGGCGTCCGGCTTGACAGCTCGACCGCGCTTTTGCAGGCGGTGTTGGCGTTACATCACGTTCGGGTTACATCATTCCAGCACAGCCTCGCCAAAAACGTGAAGGCGAGTTACTTCACAAGCGACGAATCGGGCTGTTGTAATTGAAATGGCTTAATTTCTGTTTGAATAGCCGAGGCAACGGAAGAAAATTCGAAATGTGCGCAATCAACTTTTGCCCAACTATTAAGCAAAATAAGGCTGACGAAACCGCGTTTACATTACAGCCCTGCCTGATGGTGGATGTACTGCGATTTTAGTGCGATGCAGAAGATATATGTGTCGCTGGAATTTCGCACGCGCGGGCCGTTGCGTCAGTATCGGAATGTTTCAGACATAATTGTCTTTTTAATTTTTTTTTTTTACTTGCGTCTTCATCGGTGCTGTTGTATCGAAATTAACCTAAAGTTGAATCCATTCCGTAAAGAAACAGAATAAATTACGTTGTTTTAACGAAAGGATTTTCGGGTTGAGTAACAATATCATTTCATCAAATTTCAGTAATGCTTTGTTTTAGCGCTCCCAGACATTCAAACTGACACACCAGGCCATTTTGATGCCCATTGTTACAAATGATGCCACCATTTTGATGCCTTATAGAAGTGATCCTGCCGTATCAGCTCTAAGTCTTTTCTTAGGTAACCTGATTTTGCAGAAACTAAATATGTATACTGTAGAGTAAATCAAAGTTCGCGGGAGAGGGAAATTTAAAACTTTGAACCTCTACAAACTGCCTACTTTGATTAATACCTAAAGTTTTTTTACACACACACACACATATATATATATATATATATATATATATATATATATATATATATATATATATAACAGTTCCGTAACTGACTGACTCACTGACTGACTGACTAACATACGCACAGACCAAACCGCTGGACCTAAAGGGCTGAAATTTTGCATGGCTATTCTTCTTATACGTAATTTAGGGGTGCACAAAGAAGGATTTTTGAAAAATTCTTCTTAGATTTTTTAAATTAAATTTTTAAACTGTTTTAGTAACTTTTTTTAAGTTTGCATTTAAAATAATAGTTTGAGGGTTATAAAATTTATATCACGAGAAAGATCCTAAAAATTCCTTTAAAATAAAATCTTTTTCGAATCTTTACCTCCATTTTCTGATTTTTGGTGAATTTTTAAATATTAATTTTTAGAATTAAATTTATTAAATGCTCATCACGTGATTTATTTTTCTGGTACTTTAAATAAATTTATCGTCACGTCCATAACAATGAAATAAACAAAAAAATATTTTTTCCCTTGCTAATGCGGTCAAAAAAATATTAAAATACTGTTAAAGATATGTTCCTCAAAATGTACTATATTAACTGTACTCTATTCTTTTAGTATGTCCTATTAGATTTAATTTGAATATTTTCTTCTACATTATTTTGTCTATAAAAACATCTCTTCCGATTTTTTTTATAAATATATTTTATCTTTTTTTTACATTAATTGTATACATTGATCGTCGTATTTATTATACATATATATATATATATATATATTGGCATTAATTGCATACTTTGACCGTTTTATTTAATTTGAATGTACTCCGTAGCGAAGGGTGGTTTTCCGCTAGTAAATATATGTAAATATATATAAATATATATATATATATATATATATATATATATATATATATATATATCTGTGTGTGTGTGTGTGTGTAGGTAGAATGACGAACCGAACTTTGAACTATTAACTTTTTCCTTTTTCCAACGCAGAGGCACCTTGTCGGATAGACATTCACATGTTGTTATTCACCGCAGTTTTTGCTGACCATTTTACTATTGGAGGACCATTTAGGCGGACCAGCATTGCTCCCTTAGGCGCGCGCCGGGATTCGATCCCAGCACCCTCACTACCGAAAGCCAGCGCGTGTACCACAGGGTCACCTCAGCCCTCTGAGCTGTGAACTGCAAACTTAGTTCAAACTTTAGTAAACTTATTTGTCAACCTATTTTATGTCTGGCGCAAGAGGGTGCCGCTAGCATAATCATTATCACGATCCCAAAGCTAATATCCTCCTACGTTATTTTCAATTCTCTGTAAATAAATCGTAATTATCTACACGAATGCTACACGAATATTCTACACGAAGGTGTAATCGTACACGACGATTACACCTTTCTCGAAATCAGATAACTCTGGCCTTCGTGGCATCTTGCATGCGACTAATGCCAAAATTGTTTTCTACACAATATTTAACGGCGGAGGGCGTGACGTATATCAGGACCGCAGATATCGTCATTTGCATGGGTGTCCAAATACGTATTGGTAGATAGTGTAAATATATAAGATGAAACTTTAATAGTGGTAACTAGGTATGTACAAAGTATACTGTGTTCGTTATCTTAGTGATTTTGTTGTTGTAACCAGGGCCCGATTATGAACGCTGCCCCCCCCCCTAACGAACATTTATAAAATTAAAGAGTATCCATGGGCTATACATACTATTTGAAGTACTAGGTGCATACACCAAGGGGGTTTTGGGGCCCCCTAGCATCAGTGGGCCCTGGGCAAAGTCCCGATTTGCCCATGCGATAAAAAGGCCCTGTTTGTAACTAATGCCCCCGGAAAAATCTAAACCATGTACATTAATGGATGCAGGGTGAAGGGATACGGCTCTTGTTGAGCTCATGATTAGGGGTCGTAGGCGATGTTATGCGCGGTTGTACCACAATTTAGACCGATCTGCTCCAGGAGCGACATCTGGTGGGATCGTACCCTCCTCCCACCCCTAGAAACCACATGGAAGGACTTTCAACCCTATAGATTTAAAGTACCTATACCCTGCTTACACACGATGGCATTCAGTTGCAATTGTCGGGATTCGAACCGAGCACTCTCTGTGGCGAATTCCGACGCGCTAACCACTTTCATAGTTTTTTGTTATTTTTTCGGGTTTTCTATACAGATAGTATAAAAAGAACAAAATCTTCCATGTCCGCGTGGAAAGTGATAAAATGTTGCCACTCTAAGGAGTTCCCACAGAAGTTGCGGTCAATTTCCGCATGTGAGACGACGTATTAACGTGGTTGAAATACCACCGCAATTTAGCCGTCTAAATTATTGCCTTGCGTGTGATTATCCCAAATCAAAACAATAAAGAAAAATACAATTATTTTACTGGGAAAAAATAACTCCTACTTTCCTTAGATCAGAAATATACGAAAATGGAATAGAAAAGTTCTGCATAAAGTCGGAAGTGCGTTTTGCTCGGCTTTTACTTGGGGTCGGGTAAAAAAAGGAAGTTCTTTCCGAGAACGATAAATTGCTTCAATTTTTTTTTTGCCCTGTGAAATGTTATACTGGCGAAGTTTCGCAGATGGTCATGTCAGCAAGGAAAATTTTTCGCATTTTTATTTGCGCAGGGGCAAAAAAAAATGGAGTCGGTAAGTTAACTTACGATTCAAACATTCATATATGGAATATTATTGTGCATATGTGAACACTTGTTTTCATATGACTGCTATTTGATAAATTTTATCTTGATTATGTTAGTCTGCTGTAATATTTTAATGTTAGATTAGATTATTTTTGCGTAAGATTTCACATCAAGCGTAATTTTTACAAAATTCTAACAAAATATTTATGGAGAAGTCGTTTTCAAGGGATTCGAGAGACAACGTTTTATTTCCTTCATTTGCATGTATTTTGTAATGGTTTTTATTCCTTAAGTTTGGCTGTGTAAAAATATCATTCTACATATTAAAAAAAAAAAAAAAACCTTTGAAGAGTTGGAAATTTTGATTGAAAAAAAATTATAAATTTATTGTTGCCGTTACGAATTTATCAGCATTTAAAAAGTAGATGGGTAGCCTACTAGTAGCGCGTTGTGCTTCGAACTGCGGGTACTCGGTTCGAATCCCGACGAACACATCAAATACTTTTGTGGATAGAGGCACGTTAAATCCGTGGACCGAAAATTCCTTCAATGAAGTCAGTGGATGGGAGGATGTAGAAGTTCAGAGATGTCACCTCTTAGGCCGTCTTCACACGGAGCAACTCAAAAGAAACTGATAACTGACTCCAATCACAAACCAGCCCGTGATGAGTCCTAACCTATGCAATTGAATGGAGCCACGCACATGGCGCAACTGGTTACAAACCCGTCCAACGGGTGCGTGGCTCCATTCAATTGCATAGGTTACGACTCATCACAGACTGGTTTGTGATTGGAGTCAGTTATCAGTTTCTTTTGAGTTGCTGTGAACTCCTCTTTCCTGAGAAGTGATCGCCCTGGACCAAAGCTCTCTTTTTCTTGGGAGGCCTGTTTCGATAAGCTGAGGGGACCACATTTAATTACCACATTTAATTACCCTTACCCACATTTAAAGTAATTTTGCCCTCATTAAATTACTTTAAATGTGGGTAAATTATCATGTGTATTATCATATGTATATTAAAGTAAGCCTCTAGGGCTACTGCGGTGTAAATTAGCTTCCATATGTCTAGCGGAGACCAACTGACGCCTCGACTACAGTATAACGGAAAACATCCCCGCCTAGCTCTTCTGTCTCTCGAAGACGCAGATCATAATGAGGGAGACAAGGTGGCACTGCTCCCTAGTCAGGCCTAAAAATCGGCCCGATTAGCCGGCGCTCACACCACCGAAGATGAAGCCGATCCCCGAGGGGAATTGAAATTATGGTCGTTCGTCTATAGCCGCCGAAAACGTGGGAAACCGCGGCAAAACCAAGAGATATATAGGAGCGCCTGACAACAGGATTCAGAGACGAAGTGAGAGCCGGAGAGCGGGCCGGTAGCCAGAGTCAACTAGTTCAGCAGGAGATTATCCCAGGTGCTGATCGGTGCGGTTCGTCTCTTGGTTAAGGACTGAAAGAGTCTTTGTGAAATTTTGAGAGAAATCTCTCAGATTCAGATGAGAATAGTTTCTCTGTCATTGTACATAATGTACATAGATGAATTTTTAATACAAGCTGGGTTTTTTAAATAATTCTGCCTGTCGTGGGGGAATTTTCAACTACGAGGAAGAAATGGAGGTGGCACCTGACTAAATAGGAATACGACTCTTGTAGGGCCATTAAAAACCGCAGCCGCATCCCCCAGCCTATAGCTTATATGAACCTGGTGGGAAAATATCCGTCCAGTAGGCATGAGTCACAAAAACATAACGAAATATAGGACATAGCGAAGCAATAAAAGCACTAAATTAGTCCACGACTCGAGTTTTATGGTGATGTCGTTTATATACCCCAGTTAAAATAGACCCAATTTTAACGTATGGCTAAAAAAAAATATGAAAGTTTTAAAAAATTGGTGGAGATGTTTGTTTAGCCATGCAAATGAACATACTAAAAATCCTAGCTAATTTAATTACCCAAACAGCTTTAGCAAAAATAATTTTTGACGCCATGGATATACCAACTTTCAAAACTTTCTTATTTTTTTAGCCATAAAACCTATTTTGACTGGACTATAAAGTACTAACACCAATCGATAGGTAAATACAGAAACGAAAATTGTTTTGATATCGAACAGATATTAAGCTCCAAAAATGTCTGCTATTGTAAAACTTTTATACATTACTTCAGCGGAATCATATTTATAGCTGTTTGATGAAATTATTTTCCAGCTTTTTTATTTTAACACTAGCCGGGCTTCGCCCAGCTACGCTTAAGCCATCAAAGGAAGACGATGAATTAATCAAATGAATGAATGACTCAATCGTTGTTTACAACCCAAGGGGAGAATTTGCCGTTCTTCGCGTTTGAAGAACCGATAAAAAATTTGAGTTAAGTATCGTTCTTTAAAATTCAATTAAAAATCGAAATTTTAAGATGATGTGTGTTTCCAGATGATGTAAATATTTTCTTTGTAAGATTAAAAACTCGAAGAGCATCGACCGTAGATCCTCAAAATTTCGTAAATTTCTCGAAAAAGGTGGGTTTAATATTTTGATGAAAATATTAGTCTGTTTTAAATTATTTTTAAACAAATGAGGTCTTGTTTGAAGGAGAAATGTCTGTAAGTCTTAGATTGTAAAAAGATCAAAATTCTACGATCATTTTTTGCCAAGATATCGTAATCTGAAGTTAAAAAAACATAAAATATCCCACAAAACATAAAATAAAAAAATTTTGAGAATAAAATTTTAAATTCGGGCTTCGAGGTGCACTTTCCCATAGTCTGCACTACACGTGTGCCAAATTTCATGGCTGTAAGTTTCATAGGCCGCACACACGCACACACTGAGGCGGTACACCCGGAAAGTGTGACCGACAGACAGACCCGGACCTTGCTTTATTATTTTAACATGAAATAATTTTATTAATTTTTTTTCAAGAAACAGATTAACATAGTGATGTAAAAGAAATACTTAATTACCGGACATAAATTTTCGATACATATTTAATGAACTCCAACAAAGAGTGCTTTGAAAGATAAACAAACACACACGTGGAAATTCCACTAGCACTCATTCGGAGGACTGATGAATGACAGGTCAAACATTATCAAAAGAAACTGGATCAGATCTCCCACCGTAGTTTCGTGCCAAACAATGCGAAATTATCTTCGGAAACTTCCGCATTCGCGATAAGCAGGTGGAACTGATAGCCGTGTTTACCCGGCAGAAACTTAAACGAAAAATGATGGTTTAACGAAACAAAACTTGCCAACAAGAGACTTGACGAATCAATCAGAGACATCGACTGACGTGGCGACAGTCAGACAACGTTCTCGATCTATCGCCGTATGTAGAAATAAAGTTTAATCACGTTAAGCTATGATTACTTGTCATAGTGTTATCACTAGTCTATATATATAAAACAGTTCCGTAACTGATTGACTCACTGACTGACATACAAAGCGCAGACCAAACCGCTGGACCTAAAGGGCTGAAATTTTGCTCGGCGATTCTTCTTATAGTGTAGGGGTGCACTAAGAAAGATTTTTGAACAATTCTTCTTAGATTTTTTAAAATTTAATTTTTAAGCTGTTTTAGTACCTTTTTTTAAGTTTGCATTTAAAATAATAATTTGAGGGTTATAAAATTTATATCACAAGAAAGATCATAAAAATTCCTTTAAAATGAAATATTTTTCGAATCTTTACCTCCATTTTCTGATTTTTGGTGAATTTTTAAAGATTAATTTTTAGAATTTAATTTATTAAATGCTGATCACGTGATTTCTGTTTCTGGTACTTTAAATAAATTTATCGTCACGTGCATAACAACTAAATAGACAAAAATTTTTTTTTCTTGCTAATGCGGCAGACGATTGGACATTATCCAAAAAAATATTAAAATACAATAAAAGATATTTTGTTCCTCAAGCTGTACTATATTCTTTAGTATGTCCTATTACATTTAATTTGAATATTTTATTCTGCATTATTTTGTCTATAAAAATATCCCTTACGATTTTTTATAGATACAGTCAAACCTCCATATATCGAAGTAGTAAAATGCCGGAAAAAAATTCGATATATAGAAATTTCGATATATAGAATTGATCTTAGTTTTATCTTAATTCTCCTAAAACATTAAAATTAAAGCTAATTTTTGTATATGAATCTCCATTTCCAATTTATATGCGACTCACATTAAATGAAAGTTAATAACTAAAAAATGAATTAACATGAAAGATTTATTGAGTACTATATACCTTTAAAAAAACAATAATCCAGACAGTGGTTACAGTGATCACAGTTACATTCTTTTTTTTTAAAAAAACTACGAATATGTTGCTGAACAGCCAGTTTTGCGGAAAGTTCATCAAAGAAATGTTCGCATTTATTCAGTCCATTAAAAACTTCATCAGGGACAAACGCCAAAAATTGGGAGATTTTATTCTAAAGTGGAATAAAATCTCCCAATATGTCGTGAAAAAAAATTCGATATATAGAGATTTTTTTCGATATATAGAAACAGTTCTTCTATGTAATGAACATGGAGATTTGCTAAGAGTTCGATATATAGAAAATTTCGATATGTGGAAGTTCGATATATGGAGGTTCGACTGTATATATATTTTTTTACATCAATTGTATACATTGATCGTCGTATTTATTATAAATATATATATATATATATATATATATATATATATATATATATTATTTTTTTGGCATTAGCTGCATACATTGACCGTTGTATTTAATTTGAATGTACTCCGTAGCCAAGCGTGGGTTTTCAGCTAGTTAATTATATTTGTCTCTTGATATTCTTTTTTAAATAAGACTGATAGCTGCGCGTTGAACCATAATAATACTAAGATGAACCTAACTTGTTTATCCCCACTTTCATAATAAAGGATATGTTTGTATGTATGAACTCAAAATGAACCTCAAAATGAACATTATATTGATATAAATGTTAACTATTGTTGTATAACTACATGTATTCCTCGACTTACGACCATTCGCACTAACGGCCGAAAATTTTAAATAAAAAAATTTTTTTTCTCAAAAATACTGTTCATCGAATGTACAGTACATACCTATATATATCACATAATCATGATGCAATATTCTGCAATACTGCAAAAAACTATCACGCAATAATAAAAATGTATGATGCAATAGTTTCGATATCCACACGATAAATCAAACAAACCTTCATTGGCTTCTGAATTGGCTTCAGCTTTTCATTATAGGAATAATATTATGTGACGCTTAAAATGACCTTTAAATCATGTTTCTATTTTAATTAGAACAGGAGATATTAATTTTTTTGTTTTGCAACATTCTAATAGCAGCCAATCTTTCTTTCAAACTTTAAATGCGTTTTTCTGCATGATGGGTTTTTACACCATTTCTCGTCTTTAAATTGTTATAAGTCAAGAACCGTTAAAGACAAATGGTTCAAACTTGGAACATGTGTTTTTCAATTATTTTACTTTAATTTTGAATCAGAAAATTTGAAAAATATTTAGTTTTGAAACTATGATCTTTTCACAATAAGTTGCATCATTTTTTATAAAAGTTTTACTCTAAATATTTTTAATTTTTTTAAAATTAATATTTAAAAAAAATTTTGAATTAAAATTTATATATTTCTTTTTAATTACATGAAAAAATTTTGAAATTCGACAAATAATATTTCGAGTTATAACGATTTTAAATTACTCCACTTTAAAAAAAATATTTTAATTTTAAAATTTTTTGAAAACTTTATGAGAATTTTTATGATGTGATTTTGTTTACAAATTATATGGTTAACCATAACAAAGAAATTCAAAATTTTAACTCAATAAATAAAAAAAAATTTTAAATGTGTTCCGGACCCCCTTAAAACACAGTGTACCCCATTTTACTCCTGAATAATTCAAACTAAAACATTTTATTTGTGTTTCTTTTAAAGAATGCAAAACATACCCAAGTAAAAAACTTCTTTCTCTATTACGGAGTATAATTTAAAATGAAAATATTTAATTCCAAGTTGACCATTATTGGAAACATTTCCTCCATGGGTTAACATTGAGCTAAGCGAATCTGATAGGGACACTACTTGGAAACCTACAAATTTGAGAATAAAAATCAGTATTTTATGTCATTCTAGGAACAATACGCATTGAGAAAATTAAATCTATATGTAGGTTATTTACTTAACCGTCACACAAGGTTACCATCCCTAAAAAAGGTTCAACCTTATAAACTCTATTTTATTCTAAAATAATATTCAAACTTTAACCTCTAAGTATATATTTGAATATATACAAAGAGGTTAAAGTTTTTATTGCTACAAAAAGCACGTCTCCAAAGTTGGGCTGAATTTCAGTACCTCGATTAAATTCTGACACTGAAAGGAAGAATATAATTATAGCTTCAACAAGTAAAAACTTCATGTGCCTTATTTACTTTGTTAACATATGCTACAACTTTTAAAAGAAAAATCTTTAGGAGACATTTGGGATGAGAGCATTAATCGGAATTCAGGTGGAATCTGCAGAAGGACTAGAATTAGGATCAGAGTCAGATTCTGGTAACACAACTTTTGCTGAATGCTCCTTATCAGAACATCACCAGGAGCCTTCAGCAAAAACGGTTGCATAAACTTAGTAGAATCTAAGAACAGAAACTG
Organism: Dolomedes plantarius; assembly: GCA_907164885.2. Classification (NCBI taxonomy): domain Eukaryota; kingdom Metazoa; phylum Arthropoda; class Arachnida; order Araneae; family Dolomedidae; genus Dolomedes; species Dolomedes plantarius. The sequence goes on from OU015490.1 coordinate 60,264,188, forward strand.
AAGTGAAAATTCAGCAAAAGTTGCTGCATAACCGGATGAGGTTACTTTAGTAGAATCTGTGGACAGAAATTGAAGTGGAAGCTTCAGCAAAATCTGTGGACAGAAATTGAAGTGGAAGATAGCAAAATCTGTTGCATAACCTGATGAGGTCACTGTAGCAGAATCTATGGATAGTACTTGAAGCTTCAGCAAAATCTGTAGCATAGCCTAAGGAGGTTACTTCAACATAATATTAAAAAGAACGGAGAGGAAGCTTCAGCAAAAGTCGTTGCATAACCTGATGAGGTCACTGTAGCAGAATCTATGGAGAGTGCCTGAGGCAGAAGCTTCAGCAAAATCTGTTGCATAGCCTGAGGAGGTTACTGCAACAGAATATGTAAAAAGAACCCTGAGAGGAAGCTTCAGCAAAATCTGTTGCATAACCTGATGAGGTCACTGTAGCAGAATCTATGGAGAGTGCCTGAGGCAGAAGCTTCAGCAAAATCTGTTGCATAGCCTGAGGAGGTTACTGCAACATAATATTAAAAAGAACGGAGAGGAAGCTTCAGCAAAAGTCGTTGCATAACCTGATGAGGTCACTGTAGCAGAATCTATGGAGAGTGCCTGAGGCAGAAGCTTCAGCAAAATCTGTTGCATAGCCTGAGGAGGTTACTGCAACAGAATATGTAAAAAGAACCCTGAGAGGAAGCTTCAGCAAAATCTGTTGCATAACCTGATGAGGTCACTGTAGCAGAATCTATGGAGAGTGCCTGAGGCAGAAGCTTCAGCAAAATCTGTTGCATAGCCTGAGGAGGTTACTGCAACATAATATTAAAAAGAACGGAGAGGAAGCTTCAGCAAAAGTCGTTGCATAACCTGATGAGGTCACTGTAGCAGAATCTATGGAGAGTGCCTGAGGCAGAAGCTTCAGCAAAATCTGTTGCATAGCCTGAGGAGGTTACTGCAACAGAATATGTAAAAAGAACCCTGAGAGGAAGCTTCAGCAAAATCTGTTGCATAACCTGATGAGGTCACTGTAGCAGAATCTGTGGAGAGTGCCTGAGGCAGAAGCTTCAGCAAAATCTGTTGCATAATCTGATGAGGTTACTGCAAAAGAATGTGTAAAAAGAACCTTGAATGGAGCTTCAGCAAAAGCTATTGCGTAACCTGATGAGGACACTGTAGCAGAATATGTGGGCAGAAATTGAAGAGAAAATTAAGCAAAAGCCGTTGCATAACGTGATGAGGTTAGTGAAACAGAATTTGTGGACACAACCCTTAAGTGGCCTACAACTAAACTAGAAATATGGGGATATTATTGCGGAGCCTGTTAAAAAAACGGTTAGAATTGTAACTTGTAACAATGTAGGCCAACTAAGAAAACCTTATATCAGAAGCTAGACGTAGAATTGGAATCAGAACCTAAATTTGGGCTTGAAAAAGAGAGAATTGAAAATTTAATAAAAGATAATGCATATTAATATCATTCAGTAACAGCTAAACATTAGTTTTCTTAGTTCGATATAAACTAATCATATTATTTTGTGAAATTCGGACATTTAATTGTGCCTTCAAAATATTTGTAAGAAATGCAAAGAAATTTAAATTATTATAATAAACTTTACGACGAATTGAAGGCATTTTGAAAATTAGAAATTTTATGAATTTTTCCTCTCAGTAATGAACTGGGACCAAACGGGTCACGTGAGGTCCGACTGCAATACATAAACGTGACTTAATCCTCAAGTTATCTGCAACTTATCAATTAAGCCTCTGTCAGTAAAGATGGTAGGTTGATAAACTTTTCAAAGTGTTTCACTTCATCGTGTTGTATTATTTACTTACGTTTATAAAACTAATCTATTTATGACACATACGGTACTTGATTCTATGTTTGAAGTGAAGTCTCGAAACTTTTATCATTTCTCAAGAAAGTATATATAAGACAGACAGCAAAATTAAAATATTTGGACAGCAGTTCCGTTAAGAAACTGACAGATTTCACGAAAACGCTCGTCATTTATTTCGAAAATAACTCAAAACTACGAATATCAGTTATCACTGCAGATCAAGCGTCCCTAATGAGGGATTCCGAAATCCAGAAACTGTCAACGAAATAGAACGGATACCCGAAGTCTTTGGCATCGATGCCCATTATCGTTCCAGTTATTCATTCAGTCATTGACAGCGAAATAGATTTCAATCGGGGAAGATTGCGAAGATAGTGAAAATGAAATAGTCAAAACTCCATTTTAAAATGCCCGTAAACGAAAGCGGTTAAAAAAAAGGTTACTGCGATTAAGGCTGTTGTGTACTAACCCTATTGGATTCGCTCAGATCAGTGTTAACCTATGGAGAAAATGTGTCGAAGGATTGCCGACTTGGATTGAAAGAATTTTTAAAAATTGTACTCCGTAATAGAGGAAGAAATGTGACACATTGGGTTAATTTTTGTTTTTTAAAAATATTGCAAATAATATTTTAAAATTTAAATTATTCGGGGGGGAAATATGATATAGTGTGTTAGAAATGCCCCTAAATTCCTTTGATGGACGAAATTTATAAAATGAATCCTGTTGTAAGGTGCAGAAAAGTTCAGGCTATCTGAAAATACTATTCTTATTGGATTACCAGCCTTTATGCAGCTAGACACATTTTCTCAATAGGTTAACATTGACGTGAGTGAATCTAATAGGGTTAGTGCACAGTAGCTTTAATGCTGTTAGGTAGTAAGTAGCCTATTGGATTTTCTCCATAGGTTTAAAACTGACATAGTGAATCCAGTGGGGTTCCAGCAACCTTAAGTGATGAATTTATTGGATAAACTCATTTGTATGTTTGAATGTTCCAATTTTAAGCGCTTGAGATAGATGTAGCTGCTGAAATCCCCGGAGACAAGGAAGTTACGTATGTTAGAATAGCTTTCTAACTTTGCTGTGTCGATGGATATATTTCCTAGCCATACCTTACACGAAAGGGTAGGAACTGAATCTCCCACGAACTGTGGAGTTACTGATCCTAGCGTTCGATTTCACTATGAGCTACTCAGCATAATTTGGGCTTTCCATTGCATGCGTAGGAAATTGCGATGCTGACAAGACAGTTTCACATGCGGAATTGCTCAATCATTTTACTGGTGATAGGATATATTTCTCGTTGTTGAACAACGGAACTAATTGGATCTTCAATTAACAACAGAAAAGCATGCGTCGAAAATTACATAAGTTACCACCATCTTAGGAAAAGTCTCTAAATTCAGAAAAAAAAAGTTAAAAAAATCTGAAGCACCCATCGCAGTAGGCGGAACTGGCCTCTCCTCTCCTCACTTGGCATTAGTGTACCGCTAGAATTTTCAACAACTGTCATGGACCTAGCTTTCAAACTGATTGAGAGCATCTCTCAGCACGACAAATCGGATTTCACGCATTAAAGAATTATCTGCTTCCACTTTATCAGTTCTTTTATGACTTAAAATGTAAACGGCCAGGCAGTAAATCAAACCTGAAACTGTCTGCTTTTCACTACTACATTTCTAGGCGATATCGGGATAGTCTCAGGCAGGTCCCACATTCTTTTTTGTCTGAAGAGAGCCTGGGAAGGCACAGGTCCACGGACGAAATCACCCACTTTTGTTACAACTATTATAGCAAAAATAAGTGAACAAAACTAAAAAGAATTCAATATTGCATTATCTATATATATAAAACAGTTCCGGAACTGACTGACATGCAACGCACGGACCAAACCGCTGGACCTAAAGAGCTGAAATTTCGCATGGCGATTCTTCTTATAGTGTAGGGGTGCACTAAGAAAGATTTTTGAAAAATTAGTCTTAGATTTTTATAAATTATATTTTTAAGCTGTTTTAGTAACTTTTTTTAAGTTTGCATTTAAAATAATAATTTGAGGGTTGTAAAATTTATATCATGAGAAAGATCATACAAATTTCTTTAAAATGAGATCCTTTTCGAATCTTTACTTTCATTTTCTGATTTTTGGTTAATTTTTAAAGATTAATTTTTAGAATTTAATTTATTAAATAACGATCACGTGATTTCTTTTTCTGTTACTTTAAATAAATTTATCGTCGCGTGCATAACAACTAAATAGACGAAAAAAAATTTTTTTCTCTTGCTAATGCGGCAGACGATTGGACATTATCAAAAAAATATTAAAATACAATAAAAAGGTATTATGTTCCTCAAACTGTACTATATTCTTTAGTATGTCCTATTAGATTTAATTTGAATATTTTCTTCTACATTATTTTGTCTATAAAAATATCCCTTAGTATTTTTTTTATAAATATATATATTTTTTTTTACATCAATTGTATACATTGATCGTCGTATTTATTATAAATATATATATATTTATTTTTTTGGGCATTAATTGCATACATTGACCGTTGTATTTAATTTGTATGTACACCGTAGCGAAGTGCGAGTTTTTAGCTAGTTAAGTATAAAATAACAATGCTGTAACGCTTAACTTAAAATAAAATGACAATTTTTAGCGTGTATCTTAAAAGATTTCAATGCAGTAACTCTTAAGGGTACTGTGTACTGGTACAGAGCCGATTGACCTCGACGAATTTTCAAGTGAAGAGAGGAGAGGAGAGGAGAGGAGAGGCCAGTGCCGCCTGCTGCGATGTGTGCTTCTAATATTGTTGTTAATTGCCCGCCTTCTTCCGCAACGCTCTTTATATATCATCGTTTTAATTATCTTTATTTATATAATTTTTTATCATCTTTTTATATGAATTTTTTCATCTTTGCAAGTCTGTTTATTATTGAAAAGAGTTGTTTTTAAATCTATAATTTGCGCTGTTGGTTCGAGTTTGGAGCTTTTACATAAGCTCTATTTTCGGCTCTATTCTTATGTTCCTACTTTGGACTATCTATTTATAAAAAACAGTTCCGTAACTGACTGACTGACTGACATACAACGCACAGACCAAACCGCTGGACCTAAAGGGCTGAAATTTTGCATGGCGATTCTTCTTATAGTGTAGGGGTGCACTGAGAAAGATTTTTGAAAAATTCTTCTTAGATTTTTTGAAATTAAATTTTTAAGCTGTTTTTGTAACATTCTTTAAAGTTTGCATTTAAAATAATAATTTGAGGGTTATAAAATTTATATCACGAGAAAGATCCTAAAAATTCCTTTAAAATGAAATCTTTTTCGAATCTTTACCTCCCTTTTCAGATTTTTGGTGAATTTTTAAAGATTAATTTTTAGAATTTAATTTATTAAATGCTGATCACGTGATTTCCTTTTCTGGTACTTTAAATTAATTTATCGTCACGTGTATAACATCGAAATAGACAAAAAAAATATTTCTTGCTAATGCCGCAGACGATTGGACACTATGAAAAAATAATTAAAATACAGTAAAAGATATGTTCCTCAAACTGTACTATATTAACTGTACTATATTCTTTAGTATGTTCTATCAGATTTAATTTTAATATTTTCTTCTACATTATTTTGTCCATAAAAATATCCCTTACGATTTTTTTATAAATATTTTTTTGTTTTTTTACATGAATTGCATATATTGATCGTTGTATTAATTATAAATATTTATATGTTTATTTATTTCTTGGCATTAATTGCATATATTGACCATTGTATTTAATTTGAATGTACTCCGTAGCGAAGTGCGGGTTTTCAGCTAGTGTACAATAAAAACCCAATCAACCATCCACAACGTTCTAAAAAAAGACGAAATTATGCATTTAAAATTATATTTTTTTCTCACTCTTTTTAATTATATAAAATCAAGTGAATGATAAAGGGAAAATGATATCTTATGAGAGCTTGAATTTTTCCATATATTTACATATTTGCCCTTTTTTTAAAAGAAAAGTTTCTTCCATGAAAGGAAATTTTTCGGTCTGAAATCCCGTGCAGTCGAACCCCGTTATATAGAACTTCAAGGGACCAAAGGTTTTGTTCGCTTTATCCGGTGGTTCGCTCGCTATATCCAAACCGTTAAGAAGAATGCTAGAGTTCACAGAATAACTCATTAGTTGCAATGCATATTTAATAATGATGTATTAAAAATGATAAACTCTATTAAAAATGATCATTCATGAATTAAATCGGCTAAAATCGATTACATTTAACTGACACAATAGTAATAAAATTATGTACAATAGGAAAACGACGGGACCGAAATTTTCGTTCGTTATATACCGGATTCGCTATAACGGGGTTCGACTGTACATTAAATAACTCCAACACTTTTTCTTCCACTGTTTGTGTTTACAAAAACTTATCAATTACACTCATCGCTGCTGTAGCATCTGAGATGGTGGAAATTCCGTCGTTTATGTGTTCCACTTCATCGGCATCAGAAGCAGAATCTTCGATTTCAGAATGATTCATTTTAATTTCTTCCACAATATCTTCATCAGTCATATTTTTACATGTAATGACTTCATCATCACATGTTTCGAACAATTGCACGCCACAATCTGAGAATGATGAAATTTTGTGTTTTCCTATCCACATCGCGATAGGTAGATCATCATCCTCTTCTTCAACATTCTTTGCTTCTTCAACATTCTTAAAAAGTTTAAAATTTAAAAACAATTCAGTTGCCGACTGAAAAAAATGGTTCGTTTTAGCCGATTCTTAAGATTTTGGAGGTTCGCTATAAAAGGATAAATTAGAATTAAATGCAATAGGAAAATGGCGGGACCAAAATTTTCGTTCGTTATATCAGGGAGTTCGTTATATACCATTTTCGCTATAACGGGGTTTGACTGTGTACCATTTTTTCCCAGATTCATTCTAATTTTAAAATATTATTCGTATCCTTTTTGAAGAATGAAAATTATACATCTGTAAAGGATTTCTTCGCCTATTTACGCATTACAATTATTTGAAAAGATAAACCTTTAATTCAAGCTGACAATAGCGCCCTTTGCACGTACGTTCTTTCCCGCGTGAAACCACGATCCCGCGCGATTGAGTGCACGTGTGAAGGTGTCGGAGAGGAAGGGAAAGCTGCTTTGGAGCGTACTGCAAGTTTTCCCGCGCGCAATCCCGTATGCTCCAAGCACTCGCGAAAGAACGTACGTGTAATGGGTGAGAAACTTTTCTCCACGGGTCAACACTGAGGCGAGCGAATCCAAAATGGCGGCCACCCAGCACCCTTAACAAAAAATAATTTATTACTATAATGTCTAGCCTAAAAAAGGGAGGGGAGGGGGGGGAGGGGGCAATTCGAATCCGGCTCATTGAGCTACATCTTCTGCCGCGATTGCATCCCCTTCGAAACAAAGGGGAGAGAAGCGATGACCTTCCAGATTTCCGTTAGCACGCTCTCCTGGAGCAAACTCCAATTAGGCAGTTTCACACGCCGAAACCACTCTTGTGTGCCGCGGTCAGAGGAGGTGGATGCTATTGCAAGGTCCGCTGCCAACCCTCCTTATCGGCCCCGGCCGAGATGGACTTAATCTCGGGTCTTGCACAACGACAAATCGGCTGCCTAACTGCCTCCGCCATGCTTCGATTGTTATCGCGACAATGAGGGGCAGAGAGAGTCTAATTTTAAACCGCGGATGAGTGCAGGTGAACGCTTCGCTCTCGCGCGGCGGAGGTCACCGAGTAGCAGACGAGATCGGTCTGTGGCTCCGTCTGCAGGAAAAATGCACGAAAACGCTCGGGCAGAATATTCCATTTCAACTGGCGCGAAACAGGCGAGGCTAATAATCCATTTCGGTTGGAAAGTTCAAACGATGTGCTGTTTCAGGTTAAGATAGCTACCTGTTTCAGGGTGCACTGGTCCTGCATAACATGTTTACCTGTTTTGGGTATCCAACTTTTGAGTCTTAAGGCTGCTGTGTACTAACCTTATTGGATTCGCTCACCTCAGTGTTAACCTATGGAGAAAATGTGTCCAAGGATTGCCGGCTTGGATTGAATTTTTTTTTTAAATTGTACTCCATAAAAGAGAAAGAAATTTCACATCTTGGGGCATTTATCGTTTTTTTTAAATGCAAATAATATATTAAAATTTAAATTATTGGTAGAGAACATTTTATTTAGTGAGTTTTAAACGCTTATTAATTCCTTTGGGGGACGCAATTTGTAAAATTTTACGAGGTGCAGAAAAGTTCGGGCTATCTGAGAATGTTGTGATGACTTTTGTCTGCGGTAGAAAGAGGATGTATATGCCTTTCCAGTTCTTCTTCCCCCCTCTCTTGCTTTCGGATTAGCTTTGTCGCAGTGTGTGGTGACTGATCGCCACTGGTCTGGAACATCTGCTGCCGAAGTGCGGGGTGCCGGCCATCATTAATTGTCTTGGCGTCCCCCACTGGTGGGTGGAGGTTTTGGGGGGCCGGCTACTATCTTGACTGGGTCAGCACTTCTGATCATTATGTCCCAGTCACTAGGGGTATGGGTGTTGGCCGCCTTTATTGGCAAGTTTTGTTTCGTTGGCGGTTTTCCGGAGGCACACATTTTCTGGCAACCCCTACTTGAGAAGGGCTGAAGACAGCCCAGTGAGTTGGTGTTCAGTTGTGAGTTGTTAGTTGGATATGTCCAGGTTTTGACTGGAGTGAGAAGTCATTTCGCTGTACGTGTGCGTGCTAATAAACACGAATTCCACGTGGTATTTTTTTGTGCTCCCGGAGTCCTGTTAGTACTGCAGCGCGGGTTTCTCTTCCTGCCAAACACAACACACGATAAAAAGTCGGAGACGAGGAATGTCCTCTTAAAAAGAATAACATTTTTATTGGATTATCAGCATTATGTAACTGTCAATAGTAGGCACATTTTCCCCATAGGTTAACATTGAGCTGGGCGAATCCAGTTAGGTTCGCACACAGCAGCCTTAAATATATTATCTTAGCCTTCAAGTTATACTGCTATTCTGGTATTATACCCAAAACAGCATTTCGAGTTTACAGTGTACACGAAGTGGACGGCTCGTTTTAAGGATTGCAAACTTGACTATCCGTGTTGAAACGAAAAGGGTAAGATATAAAACAAGCAGTCTTTTGAAGAATTCCAACATGAAAAAATAAATGGAACACACTTCTAGCGAACCCAGCAACCTTGGGCCGAGGTTTCGTCCTCAGAAATTCCGTATTTGGAATTATTTTCCCTCCAGTGTGCTTATCGGCTATGTCTTGCTGATGAGCCCATGACTAGGGAGAAGCCTCGGGTCAGGGGCGGCCCGCCCCAGTACAGAGTTTTTTTTTTTGGGGGGGGGGGGGGCAATGTCGGGCCTTAGGGTTATATTATATATATATATATATATATATATATATATAAGAAACTAGCGGCCCGTCCCGACTTTGTCCGGGTTGAACAAAATATTACACCAATAAATTTCCAGTTGATAGCCAATAAATTGTAAATCTTTTTTTACCTTAATAACCACCTAAATAATACCTTAAATTAATATTACGTTAGTTAATAATTAAAATTAACTTTTTAAAAGAAAAACGTGCCGGAGAACGGCTAGGTTCGAACCGCTAACGTCAGAACAGAAGCCCACCGCGATAACACCACGCTAAGGATCGTTGAAAACTTCGGCACAAAAAGCGGTAGAGGAGAGTAGCGGTAACAATGGAGACTGTTAGGATTAAGCCCCTAATGTTATTTCTACTGATCAGATATACATAATATATAGCCTATGTCCATCTGGAATAATGTACCTTTCAATCAGTGAAGGAATTTTTCAAATAGGTGCAGTGGTTCTGGAGATTACCCTCCCCATAAAAAATCGCTCTCTCTTTATATATAAGTATAGATAAACATCGTCTGATTTTAAATTTAAACTTATTTAGTATTAGGTCTACGATTATATAATTTTAGGCTATGGACACAAAATTCGCCGGGCTTTATTAGGAGAGGCAATTGCTCCTACTGCCCCCCCCCCCCCTGGAGACGCCATGTGTCTCGAGTTCAAGGTTGCTGGGTACGCTGGAAGTATACATATTAATGTCAACATTGGTTCGAAAGCTGAGGAACATAGACATTTTTCAGGACAGGAACTGGAAATCTATTCAATTTGAAGACTATAACTAAACCGTATTCAAATGACTCCGAACTGTGGCCTAATGGCGAGGACCCTAATCCTTAGATATAGAGTCTGCGGGTTCGAATCCCGCCGTGTTCGGAATCGTCTTAAGTCGTAAGGTCCCAGTCGTGTTCTAAAATGTGACCAAAAGCTCACAAACTCACCAATTTTCTCACGTCCATTAACACGTTCATTTAAAGCTGACCATTCTTTCCAAACGTTAAAAGGGGCCCATGGTTGACCAAATTGGTCGGCAGATCTGTACTGTCCGTCCGGCGCCCAGGCCTATAAGAAACACCGCCGAACAGGGGAAATCAACCCTCGGCTGAGTTTGCAGGAATTGCTGCGCAGCCAAGGTCTTCAGTTTGACAGTGGCTTGTACACGAAAGTGTGGGGGTGGCGGTAATCTCTAATGCATTTCCAAACATTAAATCCGCGCACTTCCAAACATTAAATCATCGTGAAAAAAAAATCACAAATGATTACCTGGGTTTAAAAAAAAAAACCAAACGCACACAAATCAACAAATTTCACAAATCTAACGATTGACCAAAAATAAGAAAAAAATAGAAACGAATAACTGAGGAAACAATTAAGAAGAGACGATGTAAGATAATTACATTTTCTATTCTGAATTATTTTACTCGTTTATTTAATACTAGCTGAAAACCCGTGCTTCGCTACGGAGTACATTCAAATTAAATACAACGGTCAACGTATGCAATTTATGCCAAAAAATAAATATATATATTTATAATAAATGCGATGATCAATGTATACAATTGATGTAAAATATATATCTATCTATATATATATATTTATAAAAAAATCGTAAGGGATATGCATTTTTTTTAGATGATATTCAATCGTCTGCTGCATTAGAAAGAGAAAAAAATATTTTTTGTCTGTTTAGTTGTTACGCACGTGACGATAAATTTATTGAAAGTACCAGAAAAAGAAATCACGTGATCAGCATTTAATAAATTAAATTCTAAAAATTAATCTTTAAAAATTCACCAAAAAATCAGGAAATGGAGGTAAAAATTCGAAAAAAATTTCATTTTGAAGGAATTTTTATGATCTTTCTAGTGATATAAATTTTATAACCCTCAATGTATTATTTTAAATGCAAACGTAAAAAAAGTTTAAAAAACAACTTAAAAACTTAATTTAAAAAAATCTAAGAAGAATTTTTGAAAAATGTTTCTTAGTGCACCCCTACACTATTAGAAGAATCGCCATGCAAAATTTCAGCCCTTTAGGTCCAGCGGTTTAGTCTGTGCGTTGTATGTCAGTCAGTCAGTCAGTCAGTGAATGAATGAGTCAGTTACGGAACTGTTTTATATATATAGATTGAAATACGATAATTTAAATGATCTCCAAACTAACGCATAACCACGTAAACGAATAACTGGCGAATATGACCTTGAAGCAATTAATAAGAGACGATGTAAGATAATCATAGTAATCTGTAATACTCTGAATAATTTTACTTGTCTATTTAACCCTTCGATGGGAACATCTGCCTCTCATGCAGCTATGGTTTCTTTGTTCAACGTTGGGTCCCCCACCCTTCGACCTTGGGTACTGTGACTCCACACATGCTTCAGTCAACATCTTGTCTTCAGTTTGGGAGGGTGATTCGTAACCGCCATCCTTCTATGATTCAGGTAAAAATTAGATTATGAGGGCAAAAATTAAAAATCCCAACCCAACCACTCGTTCGACTAACTAAATGCCTCTACAAAACGAACCGTAATATAACCTGTGACAATTGGTTCTGTTCAATAGAAGCTGATCAAGAATTAAGAAGAAATGGTTTGACGATTGTGGATACCATGAAATGGTACACTGAAGACAAGATATTGACTGAAGCATATGTAGAGTCACAGTACCCAATGTCGAAGGGTGGAGGGCCCAGCGTCGAATAAAGAAACCATAGCTATCTGAAAGGCAGATGTTCCCACCGAAGGGTTAAGGCTGCTATGTACTAAGAAAAAAATCGCATTTCCCTTTTCCTCTTCTTGCAGATTCTTGTGGTGGGAGGAGTCCAGTTGACAGTTCGAGAATTCCCCCCCCCCAGGATTGACATTTTGAGGGATTGTAATGGCTCTCTCTATATAGGGGGGCTTAAGCGCTGCCTCCAAATTTTTTATTTAAAATATATTTTTGTCAACTATTTACAGGTAAATAAATGCTGATAATCAAATACAATTGGTATTGTCAGATAGCTTGAACTTTTCTGCAAAGCTCTACAGGATTCATTTTATAAATTTCGTCCACCGAAGGAATTTATGAGCGTTTAAAACACACTATACCAGATTTCCCCCCCGAATAATTTAAATTTTAAAATATTAATTGCATTTAAATAAAAGCGAAAAATGTACACAAATGTAAAATTCCTTTCTCTATGACGGATTACAATTTAAAAAAAAAACTTTGAATCCAAGTCGGCAATCCGTGGACAAATTTTCTCCATAGGTTAGCAATGAGGTGAGCGAATCCAATAGGGTTAGTACATAGCAGCCTTAATATTGAAATACGGTAATTTAAATGAACCCCAAACTAACGAATAACCACGTAAACGAATAACTTAGGAAAATGACCTTGAAGCAATTAACAAGAGACTATGTAAGATAATCACATTAATCTTTGTATTCTAAATAATTTTACTCGTTTATCTAAGATAGAGATACGGTAATTTAAATGATCCCCAAACTGACGAATAACCATGTAAATTAGTAACTCACGAATATGACCTTGAAGCAATTAACAAGAGACGTGCAACAAAAATGCCCTAATCATAATAATATATATAAAACAGTTCCGTAACTGACTCATTCATTCACTGACTGACTGACTGACTGACATACAACGCACAGACCAAACCGCTGGACCTAAAGGGCTGAAATTTTGCATGGCGATTCTTCTAATAGTGTAGGGGTGCACTAAGAAAGATTTCTCAAAAATTCTTAGGTTTTTTTAAATTAAATTTTTAAGCTGTTTTTTAAACTTTTTTTACGTTTGCATTTAAAATAATACATTGAGGGTTATAAAATTTATATCACGAGAAAGATCATAAAAATTCCTTCAAAATGAAATTTTTTTCGAATTTTTACCTCCATTTCCTGATTTTTGGTGAATTTCTAAAGATTAATTTTTAGAATTTAATTTATTAAATGTCGATCACGTGATTTCTTTTTCTGGTACTTTAAATAAATTTATCGTCACGTCCAAAAAAAAAATAGACAAAATATTTTTTTCTTGCTAATGTGGCAGACGATTGGACTTTATTTTGTCTATAAAAATATCCCTTACGATTTTTTTATAAATATGTTTTTTTTTTACATCAATTATATACATTGATCGTCGTATTTATTATAAATATATATATATTTATTTTTTTTTGGAATTAATTGCATACATTGACCGTTGTATTTAATTTCAATGTACTCCGTAGCGAAGCGCGGGTTTTCAGCTAGTCATAATATACAGAATGTAACTTAGAAAAATGTATCAAATCGAAAACGCCTTTTTTTTCAATTACTGATTAATTGCACGAGGTTAGGATATCCAAAGGAATCGCAGATTCTATCCACGGAAAAACGAGTAACTGAAAAAAGCGTGTAACAGAGGCAAGTGAACAAGGAACCAAATACGATAGTAATAAAATGGCTTAAAATATCAGCATATTTATGAAGTTGGCAGAAAAAGGAAGTTCAGTCTCGAGAAATGTTACTTTTTTTTAAAATGTAATTTCAATCATCGTGTTCTCTCCTTTACGCAATTCTCTTTAATAAGCATTTTAAGTCCAAGAAAGATCCAGAAACTGCGCAACCGAACATTCGTCGGCCTTGAACTTATACGCCTTTGACACGTCGTTACAGGAAAGAAAGATATTGCCAAATGTTAATCGCAAAAATTATTTCCCAGCGGATGTTGGAAGGAAGCGGCGTATATGACTCTGGCTGGCAATGCGACTATATCATAGGGGCTCTCGGTCACAGTTAAAATGCAAGCATTTCTGATACAGTCATAACCTGATATAGTCTTACGGATTTTTCAGTGACTATATATGGGTGCATGTTTTTCTTCCCCCCCCCCCGAAATATCTCAAAACCTCGGTTTTTCCCATGTAAGTTAAAAATTAGCAAAAACTTAATATTTATTTCTTATTACAAACTAAATTTAATTACAATAAGACAGGTAATTTTTAAAAAAATATACAGCTTACAATGGCATTAGTGCATGTTTGAATGTAAAACGATTCAGTGAATGTAAAATGATCGTACCAGAAGTCCGGTATTTGTTACGTCATATCAAAGATGGATTCAATAATCCCAGTATTGGACAATGTTCAATTCACGAGGGGTGTATTTCAAAAGTTAAAATATTTTAAATAATTTTATTGAATCATCCTACCTTATTAATTGCATTGAGTCATCCTACCTTATTAACATTTAATTTATTGAAATTAAAAACACGCGCCCGTTACTAAATTCTAGCGCCCGTATATAAAGAAAGTGAAACTTTTTCGTAATTTTGAATGGTTTGTTTTTACATGTAAGGTTTGAATGTTCTAAGCAGTTTCTATTTACAGCAACACCCTTTCTAATGTAGGTCTGATTTTCTGACCCTTGTTTTTCTTTCTATTCATTTTTAGTCGTGATTTAACGGTGGTAAAGCATCGATTTTACTGGATTACAATACGACAAAAGCAGGAGTTGATGTAGTCGATCAAATGTGCAGCTATTACACGGTATCCCGCATATCACGAAGATGGACAATCTCATTGATTTTTAGGTTTTTTGGACATAATAGGAATCTATTCGCAAGTTGTTCTTAGATCCAATAAACCGGACAGTTTTGAAATAAGGCGATTTTATTTGCATTCTTTGGCCTTTAATTATAAATATATCTCAATATTACCAACATTTTATATGTTGTTCCTAAAACGCAGAATTATTATTTTCAATTTGAAAAAAAAACCATTATAAAAGGAATAATCAAGGTTGAAAGAGACGTCGCACTTTGTGCCACGCGCGCCTGCTGGTGTTCCAAAAATTGGCGCGCCCGCTGAAGGGTTAGATGTCCACCTGTGAGAATAAGGCCGTTTGCACACGGGGCAAACTCGTCGGACGAGTTTGTAACCAGTTGCGCCGTGTGCGTGGCTCCATTCAATTACATAGGTTACGACTCATCACGGACTGGTTTGTGACTGGAGTCAGTTATCAGTTTCTTTTGAGTTGCCCCGTGTGCAGACGGCCTAAGTTTACAGAGAATGATTCAACTGCGGATTCTAATAACTGAACTCTCGATAATTAACTGGTCAGGAAACAGGAAATCTCGTATAATTAAAACAACCATAAAATAAGATACGGATGATTTACACGATTCTGAATTATCTCGTGAGAAACATGCCTTGTTTTGGATATAGCAGTTAGTTGAAAGAGTGATAAAACTTAACGACGATGTTAAAGTTTTAACCCTGGAAAAATGGTGCTGTATTTATCAGGTGTGCGAGGCATGCTAAGTGACTTTCGGTCAGACCATTATTCGGCGATGCAAGGATAATCGGCAAAACGTATTGCCCGCTAATCCCATTATCCAGTAAATCCGTTGAGTGGATAATCGCTCTCTGATAATTTGGAGTTCATCACAAGCACAATGAGCTGAACTGTCATGGGTAAGGGATACGTAATTTTCGCATTTACGAAATAGATGCGAATAAATGCGAAATTTACCGATATGAGCGAATAAATCCGAAAATTATTTTTTTACTGTGTTTCAGCGAAAACTCGGAGATAAATGGCTTTTTAAGCGTAATTAGGTAACAATAGTAATAATTTATCAACATAGATGCCTATCTAAGACTATCCATGGTCTTTAACTGAGAAATCTCACTCTCGAAATTTGCATATATATATATATATATATATATATATATATATATATATATATATATATATTGTGATGAATTCCGAGTTGAAAGTCCCTAATTTTATCAATCTAGAACCAGCTAATTTTTTTATACATAAAGTTTATTATAGAGCACAGAACGGACAAGTACAGGAGACGATATATATTACAGGTAGAAGAATACTATTTACAGGAACAAATTATTATCATAACCTCAACGCTTTGAAGCAAATACCAGATACGTTCGGAGTCTACAATCACTTCCGAACTTATTCTCTAAGAATATATCAGACACGACCGGAGTCTACAATCACCTCCGTCGTTCCCCGTAAGAGCGTATCAGGCACGTCTGGAGTCTACAATTACCCCAGCGTTCTGCGCAATACCTCTTACCTTGCCATAGGGGGCGTTATTGCTTGTTATGGTGACTCGCCTGTGTCTACAATATATATATATATATATATATATATATATATATATATATATATAAGGAAATTAAAAAATTTCGCATTTATTATAAGAAATCACAATTTTACTTACTTGGCTAGGTAAGTATGAAAATTCTTAGTTAAAAGCTATTCTCTTTCTTAAATCTCAGAGAATGTGGAGACTACTAAAATGTTAGCTTAAAATTTTGATACTTACCTAACCAAGTTAGTAAAATTGTCATTTCTTATAATAAATGCGAATTTTTAAATTCGTTTATCAAATATATATATATATATATATATATATATATATATATATATATATATATATATATATATATATATATATATATATATATATATATATATATATATATATATTGCTAATAAATGCGAAATTTTATACATTGTAATTTTCTTTTGGGAAATTTCGATATTTTTTTATGCGAAATTTACATACCCCTGGTCATAGGTGTAAAAAGTTAGACAGAATATTAACGCTTGCAGACAGATACAAGTGAGGATACAAATACGAAGTCTGGCTGTCTCTTACTAGTCTAATACCTGCCACGATGGCCATTCTACGAGAGGAGTATATTGAACTTGCCTAACACATGTAACTTAATAAGGAACCCAAGGATCTCCTCCTATCTCCTTCCACTTGCTCGGTCGCAGAATCGTGTGGATGACCATTCAACCACTGACCAAAGCAGCAAGGAAACTGGGGTTTGAAGAAACCTATTATTTTACATTGTAAATCTACGCAACATAATTTCGCCATAGGTAACCTAGTGGTAGCGCGTGGAGCTTGAGGCTGGGGGTGCTCGGTGCGAATCCATGGGAACGCCGTTCAATATCATCGTATCTAAGGCGGATAGGGGCACGTTAAATCCGTAGACCCACCGTAAAATCCCACCGTGAGGTCAGTGGGTGGGAGATGGTACAAGACCCCCCCCCATACGTCGCCCCTGGAGGGGCTCGGTAAAAATTGTGGTGGCAACTGACTAAGTCGGACACTGACCTTGAAATGAGATTGAAAGCCGGAGTCGCTCCGCAGCCTATATGAACCTGGGGTGGAATACTCTGGCATATGTCCCAACACAACACAACAACACAAATTAATTCCATAAATGTTTAAATGAATTCAATTTACTATGAATTTCTAGAGCTAAATTTTCCTCCACCGATCTTAAAAGGCTACTTTATAGAAAAAAGGTATTAAGTTAAGAAAGTGAAATTTTCGGAAGAGGAGTTAAACTAAGAGCAACGTTGTTTCAAAACTTATACAACTATTAAATTTTTTCAAACCCTGATATTCTTTAATGATTATACACCTGTCCCTCCATTTCCACCGTACCGGTTTACACGGTTTGTAAATCTTATAAATTGAAAAAAAAGATGCATTATTTGATTATTTGAGTGTTTTACATTGACGCACTCATTAATTATCTGCACAGTCGTCACACGCGCGTTGTTTTGTTTTGTGTTGTGTTGTGTTGTGTTGTGTTGCGTTGCGTTGCGTTGCGCAACGCAACGCAACGCAGCATTGGTGTCACTAAAATAGATTTTGTTTCATTTCCATACTGTCATTCCTAGTACAGTTCTACACGACGTAAGATGTTAATTTTTGAAATATATATGTAAATAAATAATTTAAAATTGCATTTTACTTAAATTGCTTTGTTGTTGTTTAATTACAGCCTACAATACCGAATAACTGATATTATAAACATAACTACGGCTTGCACTATCCCCTTGTTTAATGTGAATGTTGTGTCTTGTTTTACACGGTTTCGATTTACACGATTTGTCGTATAATGCATCTACCGTGTAAATCGAGGGATAGGTGTACTTTATACCGATTAAGTGAAAATTTTCAGTTTGGTTTTAAATACTGAAGCAAGTTTTCGCCATTTGATTTTATGTTCTTCTTAAAAACGCTATTTATATTTAGCATCATTTCTAGTTTGGGATTTCTTTTACTCGTAGTCGTTCACAATTACATGAGCTAGTACCTAAAACAATGTCTTGGTTAAAGATAAGTTATATTTAAAAGTATTGAATTTAATAATTACTCCTGCATGTAGTAAAAATAATCACAAGGAATGGAACGTCTAACATGGAGTTAAAATACTCACATAATATGATCTTGACAGAATCACATTGTATGATCTTGACGGGAAAAAAAATTTTCATAAGGCAATTCAAACACGATCATGTGGTCAATAGAGTAGAGTAAATTTATTCACGTCTTGAAACAAGTAAAACTTGAGATAAATTTTGCCTTAGATAATCTATCCCTTACACGTGTTAATTTATGCAAGGGATGTCATATATCTAATATATTCTTATGTCTGAAAGGATACATAACTTATGTGAAAGTCCGATTATTTACATTTGCCTTTGGTCAGTAAGAACGTTCATGTTGCCTGGCTCTAGCACAAATGTATGCTCCTGAACAAGTCAAAAACTGTTCGTATTTCATAAGCGTTCATTTTAACACCCTGCATCTCAGACACAAAATGGCGGAGAGAGCGTCTCAGCGGGTGCGTTCTCCTTAAACAAACCTCACCCAACCTAACTAGCGAAAAAATATCCGAGCTCTGGCAACATCCTGACCACTTTCACAATTCGAACACAAGCTCGCATTCCCCCGCGCCTCGAACACTTCGAAAAAACACAATCGCTTTGACGTAACTCGTCGCAACGCTCTGGAATTCCGTTCGCTCGAAACGTTTGCGAAAGACGCCAGAGCAACTCTTTCGCTCTCTCTTTCTCTCTCCTCTTTTGAATGCAATTTCTCTCTCCCTCTCTCCACTTTTAAAAGAGGACGATTGCACGATAATTTGTTCAGAGTGTCACTCTCGTTTTTTTCTTTCTTTTTTAATCACACTTGTGTTGCGGTAACGCGAGTATGTATGTAATTACATTTAATCTCCGTTGCGACACGCGACTCTTTGTTTGGTGAAGGAGTGTTATTTGTGCGTGTTCGGAAGGTGTGAGAAAAGTGTACCGGAGTTTCGATATCGATTGCCGAGGGTGTAATAAAAAGGTATGATCAGCTGATAAAATGAGATGTGGAACGTTTCTTCACTTGCCATGACCAATCGAGAGATTTCTTCATATCCGTGGCGTGAGATATTGTCTGTGGGAAATCGGTTGGTTTTTCAATCCAAGTTGGGAAAGGAAATCAAATAATTTGTTTCACTCTTTCGGCAAACAGCTGATAAATTTAGATTTAAGGTTTGTGAAGATGTTTGTGAGAGTTTGAAAGAGAGATTTCCAAAGCAAGTGCAGTGGTTTCCACAAATCACGGAGTTAACAAACAAACAATAAATCACATTAATTCGATAAATATAAATATACTAGCTGAAAACCCGCGCTTCGCTACGGAGTACATTCAAATTAAATACAACGGTCAACGTATGCAATTTATGCCAAAAAATAAATATATATATTTATAATAAATGCGATGATCAATGTATACAATTGATGTAAAATATATATCTATCTATATGTATATATTTATAAAAAAATCGTAAGGGATATGCATTTTTTGGGGATAATATCCAATCGTCTGCTGCATTAGAAAGAGAAAAAAATATTTTTTTTTGTCTATTTAGTTGTTACGCACGTGACGATAAATTTATTGAAAGTACCAGAAAAAGAAATCACGTGATCAGCATTTAATAAATTAAAGTCTAAAAATTAATCTTTAAAAATTCACCAAACATCAGGAAATGGAGGTAAAAATTCGAAAAAAATTTCATTTTCAAGGAATTTTTATGATCTTTCTCGTGATATAAATTTTATAACCCTCAATGTATTATTTTAAATGCAAACGTAAAAAAAGTTTAAAAAGCAGCTTAAAAATTTAATTTAAAAAAATGTAAGAAGAATTTTTGAAAAATCTTTCTTAGTGCACCCCTACACTATTAGAAGAATCGCCATGCAAAATTTCAGCCCTTTAGGTCCAGCGGTTTGGTCTGTGCGTTGTATGTCAGTCAGTCAGTCAGTCAGTGAATGAATGAGTCAGTTACGGAACTGTTTTATATATATAGATTTTGAAGTCTGGGGAAAATCTTGGCTCGTAATGGATTAAACAAAACTTTCTAAAAAATAGTTTCCGGATATAAAAAAAATTGGAAGGAAACATTTAAACAATAAATTATCGCTGGCGCATGTCGCTTGCAGGGCAGGATGGGTGCGACTCCGGTTTTATTACATGCTACAGAGTACGACAAGGGTTGGAGTCTGATTGTTGCCACAACAATTTAGTCCGAGCACAACTAGGAGCGACATCTATCGGGCTCGGATTTTCCTACACCCCCTACAGACCTCACGGAAGAAATTTCAGTTCTACAGCTTTTATGAGCCCGAAAATAGATTAAAATTTATTTTAACGTAGGATTACGTTCCTCCATAACGGTACTACGGAAAGCCAAATTTCAGATGCTAAAACCGCCCGTCGTCGCGAATTATAATTTTGGCAGCGAGCCAAACCCAGTCTGTATCGCTTGGGCAAGCAGCAAACAGTTAAACAGAAAAGTACCAAAATGCGTCAAAATTGTGACTATATATATATATATATATATACATATAATTCATACATACATGTATACATACAAAAAAGGTAAGCACGTAAAGTAATCCTACGTTAATAACCCACGGTAGTTTCGTTAGAAGAGACTACCTAATTTTTTCTTTTTTTTTTAAACTTTTTGTCATAGAGATATGAAACTTTGTACATACATTTCACCATAAGTTTTTTTCCAGTCTTATTATTTTAAAATTTTTCAACAAATTTAAAATTTATAAACAAAATTTTAAAATGCTCCTTGCGACTTAATTTTTTAGGTATTTCCTCAATTTTGCATTTTAATCACTTAAAACTGTATTACAAACAAATCTAGATATAAATTATTTAATCATTTGAATAGTTAATTTTTGAAAGATTTTTTTTTCTGAATTCCATCCCGATTTTCAAAATTTTTCCTTTTAATAAGTTATAAATCAAATTTAATTTCCTTAATGCAGTCGAATTGTAAAATGCATACCCAATTTCTTTGTAAACAGTATCAGGATTCTTCTATAAAAATTTTATGAATTTTGAACAAAAATTAAGTAGCATAGAACATTTTTAAAAAAATCTAAAAACCTTGAAAAATCTATTTTGTGTAAAACAGATTTAAAGTTTATTGCTACACTTACCTTTATTACTTAGTAGATGCTTCATAAATTATTCTTTTACTTGAAAAAAAAACTATTTTCGTACAATTAACCTACAGAAATATATTTTTTTACAATAACACAATCAATATTACAACGAAAAAAGATTTAATCAAATAAATGTCCCGGTCAACTTAAACACGAGGGCATTTAGTGGCGCTGTTAGGGATTCGAACCGAGTACCCTCAGTGCCGAATCCCGATGGGCTAACGACTAGGTTGCCCTGGGCCTAATAAATTACAATAACACAATTCAGTGATAATTTTTTTTATGAATTTTGGGGGAAATAATACGCTAAAACAAAGATAAAATTAGAAGACTGGTTATGAGAAATTTTGGAGGAAATACAGTCGAACCCCGTTATAGCGAACCTGGTATATAACGAACTCCCGGATATAACGAACGGAAATTTTGATCCCGCGTTTCCCAATTATATTTAATGCTAATTTATCCTTCTATAGCGGACCTCCGAAATCTCAAGAATCGGCTGTAACGAACATTTTTTTTCAGTCGACAACTGAATTTTTTAAAATTTTTAAACTTTTTAAGAATGTTGAAGATACAACGAATGTTGAAGAAGAAGAGGATGAAGATTTACCTATCGCAATGTGGATAGAAAAGCGCAAAATTTCATCATTCTCAGATTGTGGCGTGCAATTGTTCGAAACACGTGATGAAGTCATTACATGTGAAAATCTGACTGATGAAAATATTGTGGAAGAAATTAAAATGATTCATTCTGAAATCGAAGATTCTGCTTCTTATGCCGATGAAGAGGTGCACATAAATGACGAAATCTCCACCATCGCAGATGCTACAGCAGCGATGAGTGCCATTAATAAGTTTTTGTCAACACAAACAGTGGAAGAAAGAGTGTTCGAGTCATTTGATGTATTGGACAAAGAAATTGATAAAATGTTTTTGAAATCGGCATCACGTCAGCAGAAGATTATCGATTATTTCTGTATCAAAACGGTGAGCAACTATTAAAGATAAAATAAATTTATTTCCATTTGTCTTATTTTTAGTTAATTTAATTAGTATTGTGTCAGTTTAATGTAATCGATTTTAGTTAATTTATTTCATTAATGATCATTTTTAATAGATTCTGTAATTCTTTCAATACATCATTATTGAATAATCTTTTGAACAACAAATTAAAGATGGAGTGATCTGTCAGAAACACTTTTCAGGTTGAAAACATGGGACGGAGAAATACGTCTTAAGGGACCTTCAACCTCGTTATGTAAAATTTTCAATATTTTCATCAATATACCACATAAGTTTAACCATTGTTCTTTTTCACTACATTGAAGAAGTCACATAGAATTCACAAATAAGCATTTCGCGGAGGAATAAGATTTGTTTCTCAAAAAATTGTTCAAAAATGCTTAATTTTTTCAAAGTTCTCCACGCTCCCTAATTTATTTCTGATTTCTTCCAAATTTCTCAGGATTGTTAACGGATGTGTTTGTCATAAAACCGAGCTACGTTTTTTGACAATACATGTATTTTTCAAATTTATAGACAATGAAATGAAATAAAAGCATTCAAAAACAGAAAAAAATTCTAGGTAGAAAAAAAAATTAATATTTTAAATTCAGTCAAAAAAAATTCAATGTACAATAGTTACGTTTATATATATGTGGTAAACTTATATTGAAAAATTGATGTTTTTAAATCATATGGAATGCGCATGGAGCATTTTGAAAAATGTTAGCAGTTTTGAAAAAAAAATTTTTGAAAAATACGTAATATTTTACTAAAAAATCTCATTTTGAATTCTAAGTGCCTGTTCACATAGGAGTCCGGTAGTGGAAGCGTTAAAGTATTGAAATATATTTAACCAATGACAAACCTCCAAACGATTGGCAACGAAATTTTTAATGCCTATGATTGGTTTATATCCGTCTCGGTGCCCATCTTTCCTTTTACGCTTCCGCTACCGGACTCCTATGTGAACAGGCCATAAGGGTGCTCAATGTAGTAAAACAGAATGTTAGTTATTCTCATTCTGTATGTAGAGCAAAATATTCTATTACATTCGATTAATAATGATTCGAATATATTCGATATAAAATCGATAACAATTCGTATATATTCGATAATAATTCGAATACATTCGATAATTAATAAATTCGATTTTAAAGGTCCCTTCTTCCATTAAACCGCTTAAAAAGAACCTCCTAAAAATTAACAGACTGTTTTCGATAAATACAGCAGAAAACATGAGAACAATAGGTCAAAACAACACTCGAACAATACACAGTTTTATTATCGTAATTACTGTGACGATAATGGCTTTCAAGTGGAAAATTGTATATATTACATGTTAAAAATTACCTCTTTAAACTCTTAGAGAGTTGAAGACTGGTTTCGACAAACAGGGGAGAAAATATTAATGCAATAACACTCAATATACTGATACTTTAAAAAAAACAAAGAATTTAGGAGAGTACACACGCATATAACAAGCTACAGAAAGCCTCACAAAATTTTGTAAACTGGTTTAGATACATTGAAAAGAAAGCATGCATACAAAAATTCGCAACAACACTCTATACGATAATTTTATGAATTTAACATATATATACAATAGGTTCCAGAAACGTTTTACAGTGTTCAGGGCCTTTTTCCCGCGCACGCCCCGTTCTTTAATTAGCACGGATAATCAGGAAGTTTATTTACGTCTGCAGCGTGCTGAGCAGTTATGCGATTATCCGAGTTTTCTGCTCCACACCAGCGCTTTAAGTTACGCTGGTAACGGGGAGATGAATGTGGTACATCCATCTAGCGTTCCGGATGATTTTCCGATTATCCGTGCTGGACCGTGCATTAATCAGAAGGGATCAAAGTTCTTCTCTATTTGTGCAGTGTTCCGAGACATTTCCCAACTATCCGTTTTTGTTGTAGTTACTAATGCCCCCTGGCCGAATAAATGCTGACTAGTTACACTGAAGCCGTCAGGGTGAAGACATGCCCCTACTGTTTAGCTCATGGCTAGCGAACCCAGGAGCAACATCCAGTGGGGTCGGACCTTCCTCCCACCCACAAACCCCACGGATGGACTATCCGGACTACTAATTGAATGTGCCCACACCCAGTAACTGATCAAGCACTTGGACGGTTCCAAGCGCAACGTAGTTTTGACCCCCCCCCCCCCACCAAGCCACACCAAGAATCTCTTTTTGAAGCTACTAACTGTACAAGGCCTCTGATAATCAGAGGACCCGAAAGCGCGCATCTTACGTCTGTGAGACGATCAGCTACTGCTCATACCTCGCTTAGAGTCGGAAAAGCATTCAGAATGGTGCTTGTGAGGACATGGATAATCGCACCCCCCCCCCCCCAATAATCCGCGTTTATACGTAAACGACTGTGCGTTAATCAGATAAAATCGAGAGATCGGTTTAGCTCGTTCTTACACCGACTTGGATCCTTTTCAGATACTCCGCGCGTGTCTGGACATTAATTAGCATGGATCATCGGGAAAAATATAACTAAAATAACAGAGCTAGAAAATTATAAGAAGAATGTAGACAAAAGACAAACAGAAATGAAGCACTCAGGGCTCCACGCACCAGAGGCAAGATTCTGTAGTAGTGCCGGAACTAAACCAGAAAAACGAGGTAACCGACTGGTCTCGTCATCAGGGAGCCTAACCAAATACCACTTACCTCAAGGGGAACTTTCTGAATAGGATGCAGGTGTAACCAAAAGACATCCCAATGCTCCGAGAACCCCATTGAAACAGTTAGTCAAAAGAAAATGAAAAGACACGGACAACTTGCAGTAAGGGCTCAACGCACCATACATGCAAGTACACATACAATCCTAATGAAATGACAAAGATGCATACATACCCTAATTCAGTAAGTGACGGTTATGGCGAAATAGCAGCCAATTTTACCCTAGTAGTTACATCACGTAGCAAAACCACAGCGCCACACCTCATTGAAGTTATATATATATATATATATATATATATATATATATATATATATATATATATATATATATATATATACAGTGGACGCTCGTTAATTCGAACTCGAAGGTTCTCAGAAAAAAGTTCGAATTATCCGATGTTAAGAGAAAATATATAACTTTAAATGTGTATCACTGAAGAAGAAACTCTCCTAGTATGTATAAACCCAGAAAATATATTATACTATGTTATCTAAAGTTAAACATATTAAAAAGCAATACAGACTTACCTTAATCATAAAATGAAGCAGAAGATATGCAGTATAAAGTAAACTTTTATTAAAAATATGAATTTCACTTTGGGGAAAAACTGTAAAATGGATGTTTGGTTCTGTTTATGATGCCTACATTGTTCAGCCAGCTTCTCGATTTGAAGGAAACATTTCAATTCATTTTCAGTGGAAGGTTCCATCTGAATAAATGCTTTCAGAGTTTTAATAAGAGTCCATTATGGCTTTGTCTGTTATGGCCGCATTAAAAATATCTTTCGGCAGGTAAGTAGAAAAAAGCCTTGGTAGTTTCCTACCGAAATTCGTGCATACGTCTTCGTTTACATCAGAGCTTTGGCCACATTCAGTTTGATAAGAAATATTGTGCCTTGACTTAAATCGAGAAAGCCATCCATCACTGCATTTAAAATCTTCAATATCCATTCGACTTGCCAATTCATCAGCCTTCGTCAGCACTAGGGGTCCATTTATCGGAAAATTTCGAGATCTAACATCCTGGAACCATAGCAGTAGAGCTATTTCTAGAACTTCTTGGGACGCATTTCCCATGCGTTTCCTTCCTCTAGCAAATTTTGATTTTTCCCATGAATCTAAAATTGACTCCTTGTTTTTCAAATTAGTTGACAAGGCATTTTTTTAATTCCATAGTCAGCTGCTAACTTTGTTTTACATTTGCCATTCTCTACTTTGCGCTACCTACTTGCGCTAAAATTTCTACCTTTGTCTCCAAAATTAGGGTTTTGTACTTTCCACGTGTAGACATCCTGAATTTTTATACGTTCACACCACACAATGAGGAAGAAACACTAGACCACATTAACTTGTCTGCACTACAGTTATAACTGACGCAGCTCCCTAGAATCTGTAGTAAAGACTAGTTTTTCTGAAATTCTAAGAAAATCGATCCAAATAAAGAAAAATTGCTTTTTCCGTTTAGCACTAATAAGAAGGACAATAGCTACTAACGTTTAGCGGACATGCAATAGTCTAGGAATGCAGGCATGTGCCGTACACAGAAAAAAAATTTTGACACACAAAATAATAAATACAGTGTGTATTTTCTACATTAAACGAGGAAATTTTTTTTGACAATTTTTAGTTCGAATTAACCGAAGTGATAAAAATTTAGTTCGAATTAATGAGATATTTTAACATTAACTCCAATACAAGTTTTTCGGGACCTTTGGATTAGTTCGAATTAACCGAAAGTTCGAATTAACCGAGTTCGAATTAACGAGCGTCCACTGTATATATATATATATATATATATATATATATATATATATATATATATATATATATAGTGGACGCTCGTTAATTCGAACTCGGTTAATTCGAACTATATATATATACAGTGGACGCTCGTTAATTCGAACTCGGTTAATTCGAACTTTCGGTTAATTCGAACTAATCCAAAGGCCCCAAAAAACTTGTATTGGAGTTAATGTTAAAAATATCTCATTAATTCGAACTAAATTTTTATCACTTCGGTTAATTCGAACTAAAAATTTGTCAAAAAAAAATTTCCTCGTTTAATGTAGAAAATACACACTGTATTTATTATTTTGTGTGTCAAAATTTTTTTTCTGTGTACGGCACATGCCTGCATTCCTAGACTATTGCATGTCCGCTAAACGTTAGTAGCTATTGTCCTTCTTATTAGTGCTAAACGGAAAAAGCAATTTTTCTTTATTTGGATCGATTTTCTTAGAATTTCAGAAAAACTAGTCTTTACTACAGATTCTAGGGAGCTGCGTCAGTTATAACTGTAGTGCAGACAAGTTAATGTGGTCTAGTGTTTCTTCCTCATTGTGTGGTGTGAACGTATAAAAATTCAGGATGTCTACACGTGGAAAGTACAAAACCCTAATTTTGGAGACAAAGGTAGAAATTTTAAAGAAAGTAGAGAATGGCGAATGTAAAACAAAGTTAGCAGCTGACTATGAAATTAAAAATAAATGCCTTGTCAACTAATTTGAAAAACAAGGAGCCAATTTTAGATTCATGGGAAAAATCAAAATCTGCTGGAGGAAGGAAACGCATGAGAAATGCGTCCCAAGAAGTTCTAGAAAAAGCTCTACTGCTATGGTTTCAGGATGTTAGATCTCGAAATTTTCCGATAAATGGACCCCTAGTGCTGACGAAGGCTGATGGGTAATTTTGAATTGGCAAGTCGGATGGGTATTGAAGATTTTAAATGCAGTGATGGATGGCTTTTTCGATTTATGTCAAGGCAAAATATTTCTTATTAAACTGTATGTGGCCAAAGCTCTGATGTCTGTGGCTTTTCTCTACTTACCTACCGAAATATATTTTTAATGCGGCCATAATGGACAAAGCCATAATGGACTCTATTAAAACTCTGAAAGCATTTATTCAGATGGAACCTTCCTCTGAAAA
This sequence comes from Dolomedes plantarius, assembly GCA_907164885.2. Classification (NCBI taxonomy): domain Eukaryota; kingdom Metazoa; phylum Arthropoda; class Arachnida; order Araneae; family Dolomedidae; genus Dolomedes; species Dolomedes plantarius. Next base: position 60,292,402 of record OU015490.1, read on the forward strand.
TGAATTGAATTGTTTACTTCAAATCGTGAAGCTGGCTGAACAATGTAGGCATCATAAACAGAACCAAACATCCATTTTACAGTTTTCCCCAAACTGTAATTCATATTTTTAATAAAAGTTTACTTTATACTGCATATCTTCTGCTTCATTTTATGATTAAGGTAAGTCTGTATTGCTTTTTAATATGCTTAACTTTAGATAACATAGTATAATATATTTTCTGGGGTTATACATACTAGGAGAGTTTCTTCTTCAGTGATACACATTTAAAGTTATATATTTTCTCTTAACATCGGATAATTCGAACTTTTTCTGAGAACCTTTGAGTTCGAATTAGTAAGCGTCCACTGTATAAAACAGAAACCCTATCCAAAACGTCTTTAAAATATACCTGAGTCTAAATGCCATTTTTTAAACAACTTTTAAATTGCCGAAATTTTTAGGGAAATTTTTCATACATAGGTTTTCCACGAAAATGCTACATGCCTCCGAAAAATCATGGATCATCGGGGAATCAAAGAAGTTTATTTTCATAGCATTGAGGGTCACACTCCGACTGTCAGTGCTCTGCAGTTATCCACAAACACCCTTATATTAAACAGCAGGGGTAATAATTTGGTAATTTGTATGAAATATAACCGAGTCTAATACTCTTGATCACTATTTTCATGGGCTCAAGGTAGCCTTGTGGCACCGCGCTGGCATTCGGTGCTGAAGGTGCTCGGATCGAATCCCGACGTGCGCCATTGCATACCTCCTCGTCTAGGCCGGATATGGACACGTAAATACGTAGACCAGAAAGTCCCTCTATGAAGTCGGAGAGGATGGGAGAGGGTACGATCCCCCAGATGTCGACCCTGGGGTTGCTCGGTCAAAATTGCGGTGGCAACTAGGTAATACCGACTCCGACCCCTGTGGTCCTATATAAACCAGAGCCGCACACTTCAGCCTGATGCCTATATGGACCTGGTCTGAAACTTCCAGCCAGGGGCAGTGGCGTAGCAAAGGGGGGGGCAAGGGGGTCTATCATGCCCCGGGCGGCACTCGCAGAGGGGAGCCAATGTAAGATCCATATATTATATTACTATATGTTTTCGAGGTGGATGCCAATATAAGGTCTATATATTATATTACTATATGTTTTTCAGGGGAGGGCCCCAATATAAGGTCTATATATTATATTACTATATGTTTTTCGGGGAGGGCGCCAATATGAGGTATATATATATTACTATATTATTTTCTGGGGGGCGCCAATATAAGGTCTATATATTATATTACTGTATGTTTTTAGGGGAGGGCACCAACATAAGGTCTATATATTATGTTACTATATGCTTTTCGGGGGGGGGGGAGTGCCAATATAAGGTCTATATATTATGTTATTATATGTTTATCGAGAGCGCCAATATAGGGTCTATATATTATATTACTATATGTTTATCAGGGGGGGCGCGCCACAAAGGTATCGTGCCCCGGGCGCCAGTTATGCTTGCTACGCCACTGGCCAGGGGACATTAGGAACTACAACACTTCTTACACTACATTATGTTAACAATACTACTGCAAGCTGATGTCCCCGTAGTGACGTCATTCGGACGTTCCTCGGTTACCCGTAAGCACCCGCACGTTAAACACTGGGGGGTAATCGGCGAATTAGCATGAAACACAACCGAGGCTCACACCCTTGGATGACTTCTTCCATTCAATCTGTAAGCTGTTGACTTCGCCAGTGACTTTATTCGGACGTTCCTTCCCACGGAATCCTCCGAGAAAAACGCATATTGATTCCAGATGTTCATATTTAAAGCGTGGCAAGCGCGTTTATTGTGGTGTGAATGCAATTTTTCCCATAGTGCACAAGAGCCGCGCAATATCAACAAACACTCGTGGAAAAGAGCGCCATAAAATAGCGTGGCCATGGTTAAAAAAAAAAGAAAACCCGCAACATTCGTGCCCCGTCAGCTGTTCGCGCGTGTCACTGGGGCTTGTTTACCCTTCTAATCCCCAGCGTCTCACACCCCGAGGAACATGTGTGAACATACTTCTTCCGGAATTCACGTAGACTCTGATGGGATGCGTAGCGTAGAGAAATGTAACGGATACGCTCTGCTACGGGATTGGGATTAAAAAGAAAAGTCACAGTGCTTTGGTTGAATGCATTGCTAAACAAAAGTGCGTGAACTCTGGAATGACAGTTGATGCGATCACTCTATCAATCTCTAGAGAATCAGCTGTTCGAGGTACGCACCTCCGCACGGGTTTTCGAAATTATTTGTACATTGTTTTCGCATCATCATTTAACAAAGATGTACGGTTCAAAAACAGAGGAGAACGGTCTTAAGGCTGACCTATCGAATTCGTTCAACTCTGTTAATATACAAAATATTTTTTTCTAATAATTGACGACTATTGTACTTCGTAATTGAGAAAGAAACTATTTACTCTGCTATTGTATTTAATTTAGAAATGTCTTCCATCAAAGGAAATTATGCCCGTTTAAAACACAGTACACTAAAAATTTCTCCGTATTAATTCGAATTTAAAAATATTTGAGATTCATTTAAAGCAGAGGAAAGTTGTAGTCTTTTATTAATATAATGAAAATTTGAAGCCAATTATTTGATTTATTGTGTGGATATCGCATGATATCCACACAACTATTGCATGATACTTTTTTATTATTGCGTCTTAAATTTTTGTAGTATTGCAGAATATATATATATATATATATATATACATATATATATATATTTCTATGCGGAGGCACTTGTCGCGAAGACATTCGCCTATAATTCACCGCAGTTTTGCTGGCCATTTTATTATGGGGGCGCCATATAGGCGGACCAACATTGCCCCCTATGAAGGGACGACAAAAACGGAGGCATTTTAGTGGCGCTTCGCCAGGATTCGATCTGAGCACCCTCAGCACCGAAAACCAGCGCGCTGTACCACAAGGCAACCACGGCCCCGTATTGCAGAATATTGCTTCATACTTTTTAACAATTACGCAATACGTATAGGTATGTACTGTACACATTCGAGGGACAGTTATTTTTGAGAATTTTTTTTTTTAATTTAAAAAATTCGGCCGTAAGTGTGAGAGGTCGTAAGTCGAGGAATACCCATATTTAAACCTATGTCCTTCAACATAGTAAATAAAGATGGTGTAATTAAGACACCTTGAATCTTGAAATAATAAAATTATTTATTAAAACCTATCATAGTAACATTCGCATGACACAGAGAAAATGAAGATAGCGAAGGATGATATTAAAATAAAAATTACGAAAAAAAACAACATCCTAATGAGAAGGATGAATTTGGTACGCTGCTACCAATTAACGTTCGGCACTATTTTTGTCATCATTTTCAAACCATCGCGATTAGCTATTTGTAGTCTGTTTCTGTTTTTAGTAAGCAGGTTTGCAACAACACGGAACCCATGTTCCACTCAATAGGATAAAGCAAATGCAATTAAAAACTTTTGTACTATAGCCCATGATTCAGAATAAATTATCGGTAACTGATTTTATAACTGAGTTTGCAACCAGAACTGTTGTCAGCTGAGTTTGAGCGCCCCTCTTTTATGTCTTGGATGCCCACCTGGATCTTCTCATCACCCACCAGGGGACGGTACCACCCCCATTGGGAACTACTTATTTAAAGAATAAAAGACACCTTATCAAAAATTTCTGTCTCTATTACTGTGTACAATTAAAAAGAAAAAAAATATTTAAATCCAAGTCGACCTTGCAAAAGTTTTCTCCTTATGTTAACAGAAAACACAATTTCTATGACGCTACAGGAACGTCACACGGGGTTACACTGGTAACACCCGCACCGATGATTGATTTGTGGCCTTTGCAACTTAGCTGAAGCTTTCATGTGAGTTCTTCGTAATCTTATTGTGACGTCGCAGTCACATGTCGCCAGTGTACTTTGAGGTGCGGTGAAGAAAGCAGGACACAAAACAACCAAAATCTCATTTGTGACTTGTTGCGACTTGTTGTGGTATCTCCGAAATGTCCATGGAGTCACGGTGTTACAACGATGTTAACCGAAATCACAATTTCTATGACGCTGTAGGAACGTCACACGGGGTTAAACTGGTCGCACCCGCACCGATGGTTGATTTGTGGCCTTTACAACTTAGTTGAAGCTTTCATGTGAGTTCCTCGTGATCTTATTGTGACGTCGCAGTCACATGTCGCCAGTGTACTTTGAGGTGCGGTGCCGAAAGCAGGACACAAAGCAACCAAAATCCCATTTGTGACTTGTGGCGACGTGTTGTTTCATCTCCGAAATGTCCATGGAGTCACGGTGTTGTAAGAGTATCAGAAATGTCATGTGATGTTGTTCAGATAGTGATAATGAAAATAATAAGAAAAAATTAAGAAACATGTATGGTCAACATTTACTTGCAACATATATTTAATGTACGAGTACCTAACTGAAGTAAACATCAATCAAACATTGAAAAAGTTAAAAACACAGCTGAAATTCTTCTACTATCTTTCGCTTATATAATGCAAATTCAGAGATAAGTCGCCATAGAGTCTCAATATAGAAAAAGATTGTGTTCGCCGAAATTCGGAGATATTCACAAAAGGTCAGGGAGAGTCTTTAATTTAGCTGTACCGAGCGACGCATCGTGTTATCGGCTTCACCTGCGAAGGTCAAGGGCAGGTGTTTCACCTCACTTTCAAGGATACTCGCAGAGAAAAATTACAGATTTTTCTTTTTCCTTTCTCTTTCCCTATCTTAAAGTGTCATTACCAACGTGTAAAAAAAAATGGTAGCGGATTTATATTTTTCTTTTCCTTTTCTTTTCTTTCGTTTTCCTCTACATACCTGTCAGGATTTGGGAGGTATGCAAGGGCATATCGAAAGATGGACGGAGGTATGTTTAAAAAGAAAGCACCACACTACGACTGTGATAAAGAAAGACCTCAGGAGAATAACCTGTCTGTTAACTGTCTCAGCGTAGATCATTGACGGGGAAAAAATTTGCTCAAGAGAAATTATGCAGAATATCTCACTTATTTCATATATGTATATTTGGAGCCCGGTATAAAGGGTTTAAGTCAAAAACAGTGATTTTTAGATATTTGTTAGTATTGATAAAAAAATATCTTTTGACTGGTATAAAAGGCTTAAGTCTATCAATTTTGTATACAAAAGTACATTTCTTTTTACAAAAGACTCAAGTCGAAATTATAGTTCCGCGATCGGTATAGGAGCCAATCACTTGGTATATTTAAATCACTGTTTTTGACTGAAGTCCTTTATACCGGGCTTCAAAAAAATATATTATATATATATATATATATATATATATATATATATATATATAGAGAGAGAGAGAGAGAGAGAGAGAGAGAGAGTCAATAACGACATTTGGCTGGCTGGACATAGCCTTTATATCACAGGACATCTTGACATAAAATAAGCATACGCTGCGTACGATCACATTTAAAGAGAGAGCACATGTAGTTATCACATAGTTACAGGACACACACACTCGATTGCATTGTTAAGACCAACTACTTCGACACCCACACCTACACTCATTGTTTCGTCCAGGACTCTCCTTTCTCCCTGCATTCCTATGAGTCTATTATCAGTACTCGGGGAGAGAAAGGTTAGGGTCAGCGGGGACGAAAATTATATTTGTTACTTACTCTGTCTCTCTCTATATATACAGGTGGTTATCAAAATAATGGAAACACATCAATATTTGTGGTGTTTATGGAAGTGCTTCGTATTTCTTAAAAAACAAGTTTAGGGACCAATATTTTTTTTATAGAATATAGTGTATACATTACTCTAAAGTAGCAATAATGAAACTATGGGCATCAGGATCTTTGGGAGATAGCATAAGATGTCAAACCTTGTAGACTGTGCAAAAAGGCAAATTGTTGAAGAGCGTTTAATTGGAGTGTTACAACAGTCCCCATGGGTTTGGGTGTTTACCGAGCTATGATATCGGAAGTCATGATGGTATACAGAGTTCCCGGAAAGACATCCTGTGTGAAACAGAATAATGGACGAAAGGGAAGGGAAAGCTAAGTTAAAGAGACTGACGGGTGTTGAAGCGGACTGTGACATCCAAAAAAGAAGACAACTGCAGCCAAAGTGACCGTAGAGCTCCATCTGAATCTGCAGGCTTCAGTACCAGTCATTACAGGTAAGAAGAAAACTTCAAGAACAAAACATTTACGGCAGAGTAGTAATTCCCAAGCCACTTGTAACAGATGTGAAAACAAACCGTCCTCTACAGTGGTGCCACGGGCAAGAATCATGGTCTAGTGATACGTTGAAATATGACATTTGGTTAGACGAATCATTGTTCATTTTGTTCCCTGGAACAGGACGTGCGTATGTCTGAAGAACACCTACACAAGCGTATTATCATGCTTGTCTCATGCCAGCTGTCAAACATGGAGAGGAAATTTCTTAGGGTTTCGGCGGCCATCTCATGGTTTTCAAAAGGGGTTTATTGTAACACTGAAAGGGAGAGTGACTGGGAAGGGCTATGTCGAACTTTTAGCAGACCAGATTCATTCTATGGTGCAAAAATTGTTTCCTGCAGGAGATGGCGTACTCCATGATGATAATGCTCCGACCCATACAGCTAGACGTGTCAAGTCGTGGTTTGAGGAACATAAAGACCAAGTCAAACACCTTATCTGGTCCGCACAGTCCCTACACCTCAGTATCATCGAACTGCTGTGGTCTTTTAGGGAACAGAGTCAGGAATCAATATCCAGCATTAGCATGTCTACAGGAACATTGACGATTTATCCATAAAGAATGGTATAATATTCCCTTAACCACTATTCATGGCTTGCATAATTCACTTCCTTAGTGAATCCAGGTGGTATTAAATGCCATAGGTGGTCCTATGCCATATTAATAAAGAATTTCATGTTTTTCCTAAATGTTTCCATTAATTTGATAACCACCTGTATATCGGTATTAAGGCACCCTCCAGTGAAATGTAAAATTGTTGTCTGCAACGCCTTCTAGCGAGGAGCGCCACTGCTAGTCAGTCTTTTGACTGTCGTCGAATAGCACTGACCTACCGTGCGTCAGTTCGCCATAACCTTCGTTTCGTATTGTTGAAATAAAGTCAGTATCGATCTAACTAAATATCCAAATTATCAGTCTATTTATTTTTGTTTTGAACCAGCGCCCTGAAATAGATGGAAGAAAATATATTGGCCCGCTAGCGGAGAATATTGTGAATTTTGACTGGTGACTTTCGGGATTACAAGTGAAAAAAATGGCTGATCCAGATTTTACTGTGTTGAATAAGAGAAAAGGTAATATTATAACTAGAATAACGAAATTTAAACCTTTAATTTCAAAAGAAGCTATCAGCAATGAAGCTGATATTAAGTCTCGGTTAGAAATTGTTGAAACGGTAACAGAAACTTTCGAACAGATAAAGGTAGAATACTACCTTTAACTGATATTTTAGACCACTCGGATACCACGCCAATTGAACACGTTCCCGTATCAGTATGCCACAATATATATATATATATTATATATATATATATATATGTATGTATGTATGTATGTATGTATGTATGTATGTATGTATGTATGTGTGTGTGTGTGTGTGTGTGTGTGTGTGTGTGTGTGTGCGCAAGCAAGCAATAAAACTCTTCTAAGGCGGCCAGTCATGGATTCCGAAAAAAGTGGCCGTTTTGAGGGGTGGCCAGCTAGAGAAGTTTCACTCTATATATATATATATATATATATATATATATATATATATATATATATATATATATATATATATATATATATATATATATATATATATATATATATATATATATATATGTGTGTGTGTGTGTGTGTGTGTGTGTGTGTGTAAATAAACACACGCCAAAACTACAGCAAATGTTACAACTTTTAATGTTCTACTGTAGATATGTATTATTTAGGTTTTTTTTTTACTTCTTTTCTTCTAGAGGGGTCGGTCATTCCACCCTCACCCCTTGCTGCGCTACTGAATATCTCCTTTCTTCTCCCAAGGTTCGATTTAAAAATGTCTATGTCACTTGTGGGGAAGGTCAAAACCTGTGCAAACTTTTGTATCATAAATCAAGGCAAGTTGAGCAAATATTTCAGAAGAGAAAAAGTGTCTTACGCCACTGTGACAAACACGTAAAACGTTATAATAATAAAAAAATTCTCCTATAAAAAAATATTTAAAAAAAGAAAACACCTATCGAAATACAGATTTTCAAATATCTTGCAATCTTTTTCGCCTTCAAAAGGAAACAAATTGTGGCGCGATTTCAACAAGCACAGAGCGGGAAAACGAAATAAAAAAAACAACAACAAAACAATATTGCAATAAATCAAAAGAGTCGAAACGCTCGACTAGCAATGGCAAGCGCGCTCAATTCCGAGGCTGTCTTGCATCACCATCTTCCCAGATGGCGCCACGGCACTGTCAAGGTCGCCCGCTACCATCCGACACACAATAAACTTTTTTTTCTCTCTCTCTCTCTCCTCCGTGCATTGTAAGCAAATGCGCAACGCCAACCGTGAATTCGGTAATCAGACGATTGCAAATGGCTAGGTGTTCCCGACTTAATGAGACAGATGAATTTAATAGCGGGCATTAAATGCCAAGTTTTATCGGATATACTCCCTATTAGGAGGATTTGGGAGTCAAAGCCGCGCAGATAAGGCGTTTGGGACGTGACACGTATTGATGTATGATTTAGAGATGGACGTGGAACAATAAAGAAAAAATAATTCAGCTTTAATCGGGTTTAGAAATGTTGGCTACCGCCAAGGAAACCGTTTTATTAGCTCCATCATGTAATACTACTTATATCTATAACAGTAGCTATACTTACAGCAACAATAAGCAACGCACCACGGACCTATGCGCCTTTATCTTTGCCCGAAAATAAATTATGTATCAATCAGTGGCGTAGCGAGCAAAACTGTCGCCCGAGGCACGATACGTTTGTGGCGCCCCCCGAAAAACATATATTATATATAGACCTTATATTGGCACCCCCCCCCTCCGAAAAACATATTGTAATATTATATATAGAACTTATATTGGCACCCCCCCCCCGAAAAACATATAGTAATATAATATACAGACCTTATACCGGCTTCCCCCCCTCCCCCCAAAAAAACATATAGTAATATAATATATAGATCTTATACTGGCGCCCCTCTGCGAGTGGCGCCCGGGGCATGATAGACCTCCTTGCCCTCCCCTCGCTACACCACTGGTATCAATATTATTTTATAATTAACCCTTACCTTACGGGGCCCATTTTTCCGATTCCATCTTTAGGACGGGAAATTTCTTACTGTAAGAACGGCCATTAAGGGGGTTATTTATATTAATTATATATATACATATACTAGCTGAATACCCGTGCTTCGATACGGAGTACATTTAAATTAAATACAATGGTCGATGTATGCAATTAATGCCAAAAAAATATATATATATATTTATAATACATACAACTGTCAATGTATGCAATTAATGCAAAAAAATATATACAGTTATAAAAAAATCGTAACGGATATTTTTATAAACAAAATAATGTAGAAGAAAATATTCAAATTAAATAAAACGGTCAATGTATGCAATTAATTTGTATGTTTAATAACCATAAAACATACTAATTTGAATTAAATTCTTAAAAACTTCCATCTCAATCAGTCTAGTGGTTAAATTTTATCTTTTACCGTATTTTAATATTTTTTTATCAATTTATTTCTCTGTTATGCACGTGACGCAAAATTAATTTAAAGTATCGCAAAAAAAAAAGAAACCACATGATCAGCATTTAATAAATTAAATTCTAAAAATTAATCTTTAAAAATTCACCAAAAATCAGAAAATAGAGGTATAGATTCGAAAAAGGTTTCATTTTAAAGGGACATTTTATGATCTTTCTCGTGATATAAATTTTATAACCCTCAGATTACTATTTTAAATGCAAACTTTAAAGAATATTACAAAAACAGTTTAAAAATTTAATTTAAAAAATCTAAGAAGTTTTCAAAAATCTTTCTCAGTGCACCCCTACACTATAAGAAGAATCGCCATGCAAAATTTCAGCCCTTTAGGTCCAGCGGTTTGGTCTGTGCGTTGTATGTCAGTCATTCAGTTACGGATCTTATTTATTAGATTATTTTATAATTAATATAAAAATACAATCAATAAAAGTCATTTAGGTAACGAACCGCATTAGACATTGTGTTTTTTGATTAATAAAATACGGAAGTCTAAAGATTTATGATACCGTAGCAGTCTATAAATTTCTTAAATAGCACGATTTAAAGCATCTCAAACTCAAAATTATATAAAAACACATAATTTTCACCCGGTCTTAAACAGAGTTATAATATGTTACACTTACGATACGGAAGTGTTGTATCTAAAATATGTTTAGCTACATCTTTTAAAAAGAAAGGTTAAATTTAATATTTAATAGAGAAATATTTACATAGAGAAATGTGGAATATTACAATAGAGAAATATGGCCTTAAAAATTATTGATTGACTGACCAAAAATTAAAAGAAAAAAAATTAAAATATGGCATGGCTAAGAATTTAGGTAACTTATCTGAAGAGGGAATTTTTTTTTTTTTCAATTCCTACTATTAGTTCACACTCTCTCTCTATATATCTTGTTCAAATTTTCAATCGCTAATAAAAGCACTTCTTATTCATCCACTCAAGTTCAAATACATTTTTTTAAACTTGTAGTGGATGACACTTAATGTTAATACAGTTTTTTCAAATATTAATTCATTAATTAAATTTAATTAATCAATTTTAGTTTTAGACTATATATATCTTGTTCAAATTTTCAATCGTTAATAAAAGTACTTTTTATTCATCCACTCAAGTTCAAATACATTTTTTTAAACTTGTAGTGGATGACACTTGATGTTAATACAGTTTTTTCAAATATTAATTCATTAATTAAATTTAATTAATCAATTTTAGTTTTAGACCTAGAGCGTCTCTTGCTCTTGAATAGTAATTTCCCTCTTGTTACTGTGTAAACGGTAGCACTGCGGTATCGCGGGCTTCTCCCGTCCTGTAGGTTGCGAGATCGAATCCACAACCTGACAAACTTTTTCTCTCTCCCCCCCCCCCCTCCTAATCTCGCACAGTAGGCAAGGTTCTGGCAGGCAATCTTTTTTTCAATTCCTACTATTAGTTCATACTCAAATTTTTCTTTGTTGACCTAAGTAGGAATTGACTTTAAAAATTTTTTTTATATATTACTTGTTGATGAGGACCTCGAGGCATCGCCTATATTTTAAAATTCTTCAGGAATCGAAAGTGAAAACCGTTGAGAGCTAGATCTTCTCAGTTGGGTCATCATCTTTCACAGATAGTCGCTGTTCGTGGTAGCACGATGGTTAAGCAGTCTAAGAGGGAAAAAGGGGTCCCGTTTTAAGTTCGTCAACCCTTATATAACATACTCAAGGACCCCCTCAAATTTAACCATAGACGTAGTGTGCTTCTAACCTTTGGGGTGGGAGGGCACGAATTGAATTCAATTAGCGCCCCCCTCAGTGCATTGACTACCGGACGGTCCTTAAAATATGAAATATTATGATTTTTTTAAAAATTGAATGACAATAGAATAGTAGTATTCAAAAGTTATACAATGAGAAAAATAAATATAATATAAATAAAACGAGAAAAAAAATATAGCACCGAAATTTTGTTATGAATCATATCATTGTTAAAAACTATGTTAAGGCTAAAGACATACCGTAAAATCTCGACTATAATACGCACCCGAGTATAATGCGCATGCTTGATTTTGCGCGAAATTTTCGGAAAAAAATTAAAAGTTCGACTATAATACGCACCCATAACTTTTCAATATTTTATTTAAAAATTGCGCAAATATTTATTAACACAAATAAAATTTGTAATAAAAAGAAACGAAAACGTCAATTTCGATAGAAAAAAAACTTAAATTGTTAATTCAAAACAAACATTGCTGTCAAATTATCAGTCTTAATCACTTTCACTAGAATACAGCTCATCTATTGTTGCGTCCATGTCACAATTATTGTTGCCGCCGTAATATATATCGCCATCATCATCCTCACTTGACGATACGAACTGGGAGTTCCGTTATTTTAAAAGGAATACCTGCTTAGTAAACGGGTGGATGAATCACGGAGTGCAGATGCGCACGCACCCGTGACGCGACAATGTCTTACAGCTGTAGTACGTTCGTTTATCCAATGTTTAAAACCACGTTATTTTTTTGTACGCGAGTATTATACGCACCCTCATTTTTGCGGACTAAAATGTGAAAAAAAAAAGCGCTCGAGATTTTACGGTTATCGGAATCTTCAGTTTCACAGTTTGAAAAAGAGGGGAAAAACCAACTTTCTTAAAAGTTTTCTACAATTTTCCGATTTTAACTGAACTTCTATTAGCGTTTTAATTCATTTCAAGTTAAGTGCCCCCCTGTGCCCATCCCCCCCCCCCCCAGACGCTACGCCTATGATTCTAACCCCACCTTCTTCTCGTAGGTCGAAATTATTTAGAGGGTCCGTTCACCCTAACTACGGGTTTTCATATCTAAGAGAAAGGGTTCTATTACAAGTGACATTCCGGACCTTTTCGTTAACAGGGTGCAAAAATTGTCCCTTCCCTTGAATGAAGCTCAAATATTCTCTTATCGCCATTTTCTTAGTCATCTGTTTTTGTTTTTTTTTTTGGTAAAGATCTTCTGGGTTTTAATTCAGTTCGCGATAATTTAAAATTTATATATAAAAAAAATGAAACGTATAAAAATTTTTTAAATATAAAGGAGTAAATAAATAAAAAATTATATAAACCTTAAATCTTTAGAACAACTTTACCTTGAGTCAGTCAATCAAAATGAAAAGGAATTAAAATAAATTGAAAACTGTCAGTCAATCATATATCCCAAAAAATTGAAATAGACAATACTACATGTATCGTACAAAAAAAAAAAAAAACATGATTTATTATTATTACTTAACTAATTGCCCAACATTCATGAATGCCACCATAATTAATCCGCGGGAAAATCAATCTAATGACACTCATCAAACTCAAACAATAGGTGGAGAATAAACATATTTGATGCTCAGTATCTTTAATTTATAAAGTGATACACGACAGAAAGCCCGGAACAGACTAGTCGTTAGCGTGTCGAGATTCGGCACTGAATGAGTGAATTTGGAGTGTTGAAAAGTGTCGATGAATGCTCTCGTGTTGACGCAAGTTAAATATATATCCCGGGAATACCTCTCGTGAGGTTTGTAGGGGGTAGGAGGAGGGTACGAGCTCACCAGTTGTCTCTTGGGGTGCTCGGTCTAAATTGTGGTGAGACTGACCCTTGTGATACCCAAATAGACAAAAGCTTATCCTTGTAGTGAAAAAAAATGACGCTGAAAAAGATTAGTTAAAACAGCAAAATTTACTGATTTGATTTATATAAATCTAATTTAAATCAGTTAACCCTTTGAGGGGCGCCGTTGCACAGTGCAAACGCCTAAATCTAACCTTTTTTTTTCACTTAAATTCAATGTATTTCATTTAAAGGAGCGGAAAAGTGGTTAGTAGTGCCCTCTGTTATCGGTTTAAAGAAGCAAAAATATTTTGCAACCTTTAATTTGAAAAATATTCAAGATTCTTTAGGTTAAAAAAAAATAGGGGGGAAAATGCACATCGCAGAAACGGTTTAGGTTGTTGCCCCTGAAAGGGTTAAAGAATCAGGTAAAGGGTACAGGTGTATTCTACCACGAATTTACATGAACTTCTGATGAATAGAGCAATATAAAATAGTCCAATCATCCCAGCCGTAAACATAAATGATTTCCCTATATTCTAAATCAAGCATTTACATTGCAGTTTATCTATTTATTAAAATCAGAGAAAATTAGTTGAAATGTGTCTTCGATAACGCCCAAAATATTCCCCGAGGCTTGAAATTCAATATTTAGCTTGAAAATAGCTCGGATCGAAAAATAAATATTTCTCCCGATCACAAATGTCCTAAAATATAACTTTAATGAGCAGGAAACTGAAAACCGACTGCGGAACTCGATTCTAAAATAGAGATATTTTTATTTCCAGCGAAATTATTAAAATGATGACTACCTGAAAATGCCTCGAATAAAAAGGAAGATAAACTATTTTTAACCTTCCGTCGAATTTGAGGTTCATATTAATGCGCTATTCATAAACAGATCCACAAAAAGCTATAGGGGGGCTCGTGAAGAACTGGGTTTAGCAAAAGGTCGAAATTCTTAAAAGTGCATAAAATAAAACTGTTTCTGAAATATTTTTTAAAGAGTTAGAGGCAACTAAAATTAAAGCTCCTTTTAAAAGGATTGTTATAAACGCAAATAAAAATTTATCTTTCTCTTACATTAAGAATACATAAAAATTATATGATACCTGAATTCAAGTAACACAAATCGTTCGCCCAAAAGCAAATTTTCGTTACATCGTTAGAGAATGGTTACCGCTGGCAGATCTTCCAGAGACAAATGTGACCCAACTGCAAAATGTTTTTGCTGGGGCAAAAAATTATAAAATGTAGTTGTCCCAATTACAAATGAGAGTTCAATTGTTCTCCCAACGGTTGGGCCAACTATCAACCAACCGTTGGAATTAGCTGTAATGCCAACCGTTGTTTCAACATAACCCCAACGACCAAATTCAAATGTTGGCAAACTATGCTAAAAACGGTTGGCCAACAATTATCCGTCTTGTGCTACTTAGGAAGTCACCTATGGTGTATGAGAGAAGCCATTTAATAACATTATATGGGACAACACATATAGCATATTATATGGAGTAAATGACACATTAGATGGGAATTAAATTTTTCAAATGTAAAACATCTCTGTTTACACTCTGAAGACGATGAACTGAAAAATATTCTTTGTATTAAGGTTGCTGTATAGTAGACTTAGCGGATTCGCTCCATTCAGTCTATGGAGAAAATATTTCCAATGAGGGTTGACTTCGATTATAAATTTTTTTTTCTAAAATTGTTTTCCGTAATAAAGAAAGAAATTCTTGACGCGTCTATGGCCGTCTGCACACGGAGCAACTCAAAAGAAACTGATAACCGACTCAAATCACAAACCAGTCCGTGATGAGTCGCAACCTATGTAATTGAATGGAGCCACGCACACGGCGCAACTGGTTACAAACTCGTTCGACGAGTTTGTAACCAGTTGCGCCGTGTGCGTGGCTCCATTCAATTACATAGGTTGCGACTCATCACGGACTGGTTTGTGATTTGAGTCGGTTATCAGTTTCTTTTGAGTTGCTCCGTGTGCAGACGGGCTTACTCATTCATTTTAGAAATTTCGTCTAACCAAGGGAAATGATGTGCGTTTAAAACACGGTATACCCAGCGGGGGGATTCAAAAAAATTAACAACAGGTTCTATGTCCTAATGACGATTTTAAGTATACCAAAATATATACCAAAAGGTAGTTTAATAATTCACGCATTAATTACTCAAATAAAAACAATAAAAGATGCACGCAAAACTATATTATGTTTAATGGGGTCCAAGATACAAAATTTTTCAAATTTTCGAAAAAAAATTTATTGAATTAAAAAATTGTGTTCTTTTCCGATTAAAATGAAGTTTAAATCATGTTTCTATCTTAATTGGAGCAGGAGATATTAATTTTTTTTTTCAACATTCTAATAGGTGATAATTTTTGTTTAAACCTGTAAATGCGTTTTTCTGAATAATGGGTTTTTTCACCATTTCTCGTATTTAAATTGTCAAGAAACTTTAAAGATATATGGTTCAAAATTGGAACGTGTATTTTTCAATAATATTACTTTAATTTTAACTCAGCAAATCTTAAAAAAATTTTTGCTTTTTAAAAATATGAATTTTTAAAAATAAGTTACATAATTTTTAAAAAAAATTTACTTTAAATACTTGTAATTTTTTTAAAATTAGTATGAAATTAAAACTTATATATTTCTGTTTAATTAAATGAAAAAATTTTAAATTCCACAAATAATATTTCGAATTATAACGATTTTAAATTTTCTGTTGAATCATGTAAACTTGACAATTCTATGTATTAATAAATACTTATTTAAAATTTTTTTGATGAATTACCCCATCAATTTGAAAGAAAATGAAGCTAATTGGAAATTAACTTGCGTTTAACTTTTCGTTCCCGTCCCGGTCGATAGATGGCTGCACCATTCTACAAAACAAAATTAACAGAAAATGAATTCAATCCTGCTTAAAGATGGCTAAAAGTATTTAAAAAATGCATTGTCATCGTGTTCTGAGCTATTATAAAAGTTTTAAATGTCTAACTAGTCGAGAAGTTAGTTAAAAATCGATTGCAAGATTTGTACTGGACAAACACACACACACATAAAAAAAAACAAGAAAGCGAGTTAATAAAAACATGGTAAAAATAAAGTTTTAGTCACATGAGATTTGCCAAACTCAAGTGCAGGAGGTAAACAGCACATATTTTATTGTTATTGGGCAAATTAGATTTACAGGTATTTCTCGACTTACAACCGAGATAGGGAACGAGGCATTGGTCTTAAGTTGATTTGGTCGTAAGTCGAATTTCAAACAAAATTTATTTTTGTATATGTACATATATAAATTTTTTACTTTCATACATACATACGTAATTTAAGATGCATTGTACTTTGTTTAGAAGGCATAAATTATTCTTCGCCTTCACTACTTATTATGTTAGTACAATCCAATGGTTCAGAATTTGCGACATAAGATACGTTGCAAGTTTTGTTGACAAAGTTATCCAAGGGAGTTTTTAATAGTCATGTAATACATATAGGAATGTACTGTACATTAAAGGAACAATATTTTTGAGAAAAAGATAAAGATAAATAAATAAAAGTTTCAGTCGTAAGTCGAGGAATACCTGTATACCCAAAATCTACGGTTGTTGATTTTAAAATAATTTTTCAAAATTTGACTATTTCTTTCTTATATTTTTACCATGTTTTTATTAACTCGCTTTCTTGTATGTGTGTGCATTTTTATCCAGTACGAATCTTGCAATCGATTTTTAACTAACTTCCTGACTAGAAAGACATGTGAAACTTTTACAATAGCTCAGAACACGATGACAATGCATTCCAACAGCGGGTCTCTGGTACCTAACGCCAGCGCCCTGGCCATTCAGCTATCGTCTGGCCGCTCGTCCGTAGTTTTTACAAATAAACGTCATGATATCGTCATTTTTTACATGTTTTTATAAACTGTGTTTCTTGTTTGTGTGTTTGTGTGTTGTGTGTGCGTTTGTCCAGTACAAATCTTGCAATCGATTTTTAACTAACTTCCCGACTAGCTAGACATTTCAAACTTTTAGAATAGCCCAGAACACGATGACAATGCATTATTTTAATACTTTTAGCCATCTGTAAGCAGCATTGAATTCATTTTTAGTAAATTTTGTTTTGTAGACTGGTGCGGCCATCTATCGGAAGGGACGGGAACAAAAAGTTAAACTTCCAATTAACTTCCTTTTCTTTCAAGTTGATGGGATAATTCATCAGAAAAATTTTAAAAAAGTATTTATTAATACATAGAATTGTCAAGTTTGTATGATTCAACAGAAAATTTAAAAACATGGTATATAAAAAGTTCTTTTTATCTTGTAATTATTTGTTAATATTTTTCTAATTTAAAAAAAAATTGCCAATATCAAAAATTTTTCATTCGGGGAGGGGTTGGGTGGGTCAAGTGATTTTCGAGTGTCAAGTGAAGTGGGCCTTGGTCGAAAAAAGTTTGAGCATCACTGTACTGCCGTAACTGATATAAAAAAATATTTCAGGTAGTCTCTTCTAATGAAACTACCGTGGGTTATTAGTGTAGGATTACTTATCGTTGTTTACCTCTTTTGCATGTATATATGTATGTATGTGTTATGTATATATGTATCTATATATATATATATATATATATATATATATATATATATATATATATATATATATATATATATATATATATATATATATATATATATATGTAGGAAGGAGTTAGTACTCCTTCCTTTAGAAGTGAATCATTAGACTTAATTATTTTGAACATTTAATTAAACTAGACGATGTTTACAAGACAGGACTAACACTTAGTATGAAATTAAAAAAAAACAAAGCATCAACACAGCTATTTGACTCAAAACGGCAAGCCTGCGGAGCGACACATCCGCTTCGTAATGTCACTAGTCCATCACTGTGTTTGCGCGCCAAGTCCTTCGCGCCGAAGTAGTAGGAGTGGAAGTTGTAGTAATAGTTCAGTTGTGTTGCCAAACTCATTCTCACATATATATATATATATATATATATATATATATATATATATATATATATATATGTATGTATATATATACATATATGTGTCAGTCAAAATTTTGACGCATTTTTTTTACTTTTCTGTGTAACTGTTTACTGCTTGTCCAAATGATACAGACTGGGTTTGGCGCACTGCCAATATTATAACTCGCGAGGAACGGACAAACGGTTTTAGCGTCCGAAATTTTCCTTTCCGGAGGACCTTTATAGAGGAATGTAATCCTACGTTAAAAGTTTGAAGCTAAGTTTTAATATTTGAAAACTATTTTAGTGATATTTATTATTATTTTTTTCTCCAAAAATGTCTTCATGCCTTATTTCATACGAAATTTCATAACTGTAATTGTTAGACTATTTTTTTCTGCGTGTTTGATTTCCTAACACCATTTTATGTTTCAAATATCCGAACAATGACAGCGGATTTCATCGTGTCTTAAAATATCTGTTTGATATCGACGGCTGAGAGTTTACAGCTGAATGTAAATATTGATTTCGAAACGCAGTGCAACATCTGATTAAATACTCATTCAGGGGTGGCCGAGATTAGCAGTGTTAAGGGGAATGTCTACTTACTTAAAGTAAGTAGATAGAAATAATGTAGAAGAGGCCAAAACAGAATAATGGTAAATTGGATAGGAAAGACATTTGAAGTGTCGTTTTAACGTAGGATTACATTCCTCCATAACGGTTTTCCGTAAATCAAAACTTCAGATGTCCTGCGTCGCGAGTTTTAATTTTGGCAGCGCTCCAAACCCATTCTGTATCGTTTGGGCAAGCAGTATAGAGTTAAACAGAAAAGTACCATAATGCGTATAAATTTTGACATATATATATATATATATATATATATATATATATATATATATATATATATATATATATATATATATATATACTAGCTGAAAACCCGTAATTCGCTAGAGTACATTCAAATTAAATAGAACGTTCAATGTATGCAATTAATGCCAAAAATGTATATAAATATATTTATAATAAATACAAATATCAATGTATGAAATTGATGTAAAAAGAAAAACGAAAAAACATATTTATAAAAAAATCGTAACGGATATTTTTATAGACAAAATAATGTAGAAGAAAATATTCAAATTAAATCTAATAGGTCATACTAAAGAATATAGTACAGTTAGTATAGTACAGTTAGTATAGTACAGTTAGTATAGTACAGTTTGAGGAACATATCTTTTACTGTATTTTAGTATTTTTTTGGATAATGTCCAATCGTCTGCCGCATTAGCAAGAAAAGAAAAATATTTTTTGCCTATTTAGTTGTTATGCACGTGACGATAAATTTATTTAAAGTACCAGAAAAAGAAATCACGTGATCAGCATTTAATAAATTAAATTCTAAAAATTAATCTTGAAAAATTCACCAAAAATCAGAAAATGGAGATAAAGATTCGAAAATATTTCATTTTAAAGTAATTTTTATGATCTTTCTCGTGACATAAATTTTATAACCCTCAAATAATTATTTTAAATGCAAACTTAAAAAAAGTTACTAAAACAGCTTAAAAATTTAATTTTAAAAAAATCTAAGAAGAATTTTTCAAAAATCTTTCTTAGTGCACCCCTACACTATAAGAAGAATCACCATGCAAAATTTCAGCACTTTAAGTCCAGCGGTTTGGTCTGTGCGTTGTATGTCACTCAGTGAGTCAGTCAGTTATGGAACTGTTTTATATATATAGATAGATACATATATACAAAACACATACATACATATATATATACATACAAAAGAGGTAAGCAACGATAAGTAATCCTAACTAAATAACCCGCGGTAGATTTGTTAGAAGAGACTACCTGAAAACTTTTATTCTGATGTTTTTATTAAATATATCATTTTCCAGTTGTACAAATGATTAATAGTACTACATTCTTCAACATTTTGAATAGCTTTAATAATTATTTTGTCTTTTAATTATTTTGCTAAATCATTCTAATCTATATATATATAAAACAGTTCCGTAACTGACTGACTGACAGACTGAATGACTGACATATAACGCACAGACCAAACCGCTGGACCTAAAGAGCTGAAATTTTGTATGGCGATTCTTCTTATAGTGTAGGGGTTGCACTAAGAGAGATTTTGAAAATTTCTTTTTAGATTTTTTAAAATTAATTTTTTAAGCTGTTTTAGTAACATTCTTTAAAGTTTGCATTTAAAATAATAATCCGAGGGTTACACAATTTATATCACGAGAAAGATCATAAAAATTCCTATTGTGTTCCTAACCTCCTTAAGCGAATTAGCCATCCAACATCCTCTGGAAACTCGAAACTAAAGTGAAATTTCACCTAACATAACACTAAAATAATAAAATCATAGATGTCTGTAAATATCAATGGAACGAGCGTCAATTAAATTGCTTTTGCATTTTACATCACAGTTAAAACTAGTCATTTTGGCTGATTTCGTAGTTTCAGCGGTAACGCAGTTATTGATCTTTTTATCAATAAACGAGAAATGACAGTCAAAAAAGACTTTCTCGCCTGGATATCGAGAATTGGATATCGATCGATTGGTTCTTTTATGAGACACTGTACCGTAGTTAAATGATTATAAAAGAACTAGCTGAAAACCCGCACTTCGCTACGGAGTACATTCAAATTAAATACAGTTATCAATGTATGCAATTAATGCCTATATATATATATATATATATATATATATATATATATATATATATATATATATATATATATATATATATATAAGTACGACGATCAATGTATACAACTGATGTAAAAAAACAGTTTGTGGATCATATCTTTTACTGTATTTTAATATTTTTTGGATAATGTCCAATCGTCTGCTGCATTAGCAAGGAAAATTTTTTTTTGGCTATTTAGTTGTTATGCACGTGACGATAAATTCATTTAAACCAGAAAAAGAAATCACGTGATCAGCATTTAATAAATTAAATTCTAAAAATGAATCTTTAAAAATTCAACAAAAATCAGAAAATGGAGGTAAAGATTCGAAAAATATTTCATTTTGAAGGAATTTTTATGATCTTTCTCGTGATATAAATTTTATAACTCTCAAATTATTATTTTAAATGCAAACTTAAAAGAAGTTACAAAAACAACTTAAAAATTTAATTTAAAAAAAATATAAGAAGAATTTTTCAAAAATATTTTACAGTGCACCCCTACACCTTAAGAAGAATCGCCATGCAAAATTTCAGCCCTTTAGGTCCAGCGGTTTGGTCTGTGCGTTGTAAGTCAGTGAGTCAGTCAGTCAGTTACGGAACTGTTTTATATATATAGATTAAGAAACAGTTTGGGTACACACAGTTTCTTTAAATCTCCAGTAAAAATGTTTATAGTGTTTGTGAATTTATAACAATTAATTATATCAGGGATTCTCAAACTTTCTAAGTTTGCGGCATCCTTGGGAATGAGATTTAGAAAGTTTGGGAACCCTTTTTGGAATTGTAGTTTTTTTCAATACT
Organism: Dolomedes plantarius; assembly: GCA_907164885.2. Classification (NCBI taxonomy): domain Eukaryota; kingdom Metazoa; phylum Arthropoda; class Arachnida; order Araneae; family Dolomedidae; genus Dolomedes; species Dolomedes plantarius. The sequence continues at coordinate 60,314,296 of OU015490.1, forward strand.
TTAAATGTTGAATTAAAGTGGAATACATTTCAGGAACACATTAAATTTGAGTTCAAATAATTAACTTGCTCTATTGCTGACTTTATACAATCAGTAAAATATATAAGTAACAAACACTAGAATAGTATATATTAATACAGTTCCATAAATAGCCATGGATTTCAGCATAGTATTGCACTAAAGGACTACCATGAAAAATCTCTAGAAAGTGTTTTGTTTCATTAGTGTGACTTGTGATGGATGCTCAGAGCACAAATGTTTGGTATCGAGCCTAATTGTTGTGAGCACGAGGGTAGATAATTCACCCGCAGGAACGAGTGCATCGATTAGTGTCACAATCTGTCGGGGTGAGCGTCATTAATTTAACTTAATATATTTTTTGACAGGGCCCTATTAATATTTTTTTTGTTTATAGAAAAAAAAATCTCACGGCACCCTTAAGTGCTGTGGCACAGCGGCTGGGAATCACTGAATTAAATAAAGATTAATTTTTAGGGTATTATAAATTTTAAATAATAATAACATTTGTCGTGGCATGTAACATCTAATTAAATTTAAATTAACATTCCTTTTGGTATATAAAAATTAAATATTATATGAATGATAAGGAGTTGTAAGGACTTTGCCTTAAGATATAAGAATAAATACAATACAAAAAGAACATAAATACATATTTTATGCTTTAATTGCATTTCTCGACTAAATACAGGCTATTTACAATATATACAGGGTGTTGCCGAATTCGACCGACAAATTCAGAGGGGTGATAGTAGGCATGAAGACGAGCAATAATCACATAGGAATGTATGACCAGAAACGCAAACCTGACGCTGGAGGACGTTGTTTACTTAATCTTACCAACCCCACTGGATGGCCGGAAATATCGCATTTTTCTGGAGGATGTAGAAAACTCAAAAAAAACAGAACAGTATCACATAGGAATGTATGACCGGAAACGCAAACCTGGTCAGCTAGAGGATAAACAAAGATGCAGAAATGTTGGCTTTTCATTTCTGCATCTTTGAATTTTCATCTCTGAACTCGCGTTCGGTGAATTTATATACCTCCTCTGAACGTTCTCGAAAGGTCTGGGAACCACCTTCTTTCTGTCATCAGTTAGATTCCCAGACGACTAGGCACCTCCTTTCGGCAACTGCCCTTTGTAGCTGGTTTACTGTTCCGCGAGATGTCGTTAGCACTTCCGGCCTTTCATATTGTCAGGCATCTGTCTGCAGCCATCTAAATCAATTATGTGCACAAGCCGCGCGTTGGGTGGTCTTCCAGGAATTTCCCCGCACAAAATATTCGCTATTGTATGGGAGGCGTTACAGAGAAAATATTTTTAAATTGTATTTTCTTCATAATTTTAATAAACCTTTCCTTAAGGTAACCTACGTTGAAAATGTCATTTTTTGACTATTTTGGTCAAGTTCATTCTTTGCAAGAATCGTGTAATTCAATCTTTTATCTTTGCAAAACTGTTTTGATTTTCATTCTACGTCAATTAGAAGCAGAGTTATAGCTATTTAAAAAAAAAAAAAAACATCTTCTGCTACAAAATTGAAGTGACAAACAACTTTATATGCGTTTTTCTCAGAATTATGTTTTTTAGCACAAATCTCTACGGTTATCATGATATCCCGCATAATAATGTATATAATTTGATAAAATTTTCAGGAAATGTTTTAGATGCTATTGTTAATGAAATGACGCACAATAAATGGTGTACAATAAATAGGTTTTTATTTGGGGCTGCTTTTATAAGGAAAGGAATCGGGGGAAAATTTTCATATTGGAGCATAAAACTGTATTATTTTTGTATTTTAAAATTTCTCTTAGATTGTAGGACATTTTCAAGATAGCTGTCATATGCATCATGTGTGAGAAGGAAATTATAATAGTAGCATTAGGATTTTGTGCAGAGTGATAGGCGTTTTAGTTAAATTTCGTTAAAAATTACTTCAAATTGACCAGTTTATAAAAAAGTATGCTATTTACAGTGTAAAATATAAACAATACAAATAAACAAAAATTAATATTCAAGCATAGACTGCTAAATCACTTTAACATAAAACATACCCTGCAAAGAAAACATAAAACATTTTCAATAGAGGATAGCGCATTAGCTTCATATCCCCATAATGAAAAAAACAAATAAATAATCCAACAGAGATAGATAAAAATAATACGAATATAGACAAAAAACAAACAGAAATCTAGCACTCTGGGCATCCACGCACCAACGGCAAGATTCTGTATAAGTGCCGGAACTGAACCATAAAACAACATAGAGGTAGCCGACAGGTCTCGTCATCAGGGAGCCTAACCATATCAGTTTCCTCAAGGGGAACTTTCTGAATAGGATGCAGGTAAGCCCAAAAGACATCCCAAGGCCCCGAGTCCCCCAAGGAAGCAATAAGTCAAAAAGAAAATGTAAAGACAAACACAACTTACAGTTTGGGTTCAACGCACCGTACATGCAAGCACACAAATAATCCTAATGCAAAGTAAAAGATGCATACACACCCCAATTCCGTAAGTGACGGTTATGGCGAAACAGCAGCCAATTCTATCCTAGTAGTTACGTCATTGTAACATTACTACAGCGCCACCCCCCCATTACACCTTAACCAAATGAAAACATAAATACTATTCTAAACATCTTTAAAAATTCTCCCTTTTTTAATTTTTAAGTGCTATTTTACTATAAAAGACCAAAAAATCCTTTAAAAAATTATTTAAAAAAAATTGACTCCGAACGTAGGCAGTCACCTTAAAGCCAGTAAAATAGAAGGGAAGAGAAATTTCCAATTTAAGCGTTTATTCCAGTGGTACGCAAACAGTGAGTTGGGATTGAAAAGGTCGCGGGTAGTTTGAAGTAAATTTATATCATATCACATTATTTAACAAAAAAATAACTTTAGATTTTCTGTAATTACATAATTTAAATAATTTGTTATATTTTATAGGTTTATAAAATATTCTGTTTGATATGGTTTAATGAGGCGCCAAACAGTCTTACAGAGCTATACTAACATTGTTCCCATTCACATTTACATATCTGTGTGAGATTTGGTTTTCAAAATGGGTAGCTATAATAGACAACGATCAAGACTTAAGCAGGTAAATTTTGTCAAGTGTTAAAACAACTATTGTCTGGAGTCCAGGTTCTCACCTTCTCATTGATTTTTTTTCTATATCACAGTAAAACGGTTATCCGGATAAACGAGTTACCGTTTATCCGGACTAACTGGGACCATAAGCAATCCGGACAATCGAAAATCCGGGTAATATGGGTAATAAGCAAAACAAAATCCTTAACTAAGCAGACTTACCATTTAGTACGATAAAAAAAACTATGTTTTGTAACAAAATTACATTGTATTGTTTACCAGACATTAAAAAATATTAAAATAACTTTTCTGAGTCAGTCCACGTTAACGCCCTGTGACACTCGGCTTTCTCAGTAAAGCTTTCTTAAATTCAACAAAAAGCATTTTATTACCATAATTTATTCTACAATCTATGCAGGAACTGTACATTCAATCAAACTAAAAAGCGAATATTTGGCGTACTTGTAATTACGCTCTTGCTATCATAGTTAAAAAGTATTATCTAATGTGAACATTAAATAAAAATAATGTCCACAAACATGATCCGGAGACCCGGATCAACGAGGCTTTACTGAGTATATACAGTCGAACCTCCATATATCGAACTTCCTTGTACCGAAATTTTCTATATATCGAACTCTTAGCGAATCTCCATGTTCATTACATAGAAAAATTGTTTCTATATATCGAAATTTTTTTCAAGACAAACTGGGAGATTTTATTCCACTTTAGAATAAAATCTCCCTATTTTTGGCATTTGAAACAATACGTCGTGGACTTCAATTCGAGGAAAATGTCCCTGATGAAGTTTTTAGTGTACTGAATAAATACGAACATTTCTTTCAACTTTCCGCAAAACTGGCTGTTCAGCAAGATATTCGTAGTTTTTTTAAAAGAATGTGACTGTGATCATTGTAACCACTGTCTGCATTATTGTTTTTTTTAAATATATGTAGTACTCAATAAATATTTCATATTAATTCATTTTTTAGTTATTAACTTTCATTTAATGGGATTCGCATATAAATTAGAAATAAGAGTTTCGTATACGAAAATTAGCTTTAATTTTTTTTAAGAGAATTATGATAAAACGAAGCTCAATTCTATATATCGAATCTTTTTCCTGCAATTTGCAGCTTCGATATATGGAGGTTCGACTGTATATATATATATATATATATATATATATATATATATATATATATATATATATATATATATATATAGTGCCGGATCTAGGAAATTTCTCAGCGGGGGCAAGTCAGCTCCATGGCTCCCCTGGACTTTCACTATTTAATGCAATAATAAATAACAGGATAAAAGTAAGTCTTTTTGATGGTATGCCAAACTTAATTCATTTTAATAAAAAAAATATAATTTTAACTTAACAATACTATACCATAGAAGTATATGCATTTTTTTTCATACCGACTAAAAATAAAACCCACTACTACCCTCTTGCGCTAGCAATGATGGTCTTCGCAGCTACCTTTCACCGTGCTTTAGAAAATGTGTTGTGTGCAGATATTTTTACAAAATTGTTTTCCTTGATCTTCTTTCAGAAAATGAGTTGATCGCTTCTTCATACGTAATTTATTGGATTAACCTCTTGGCTTTCTATACACAGTAATGCGATGTTTTTCAATCTACCTTGAGTCATTGTTGATCTGAGATAGTTTTTAATTATCTTCTGTTTGCTAAAACTTCTCTCGCAGCTTGCTGATGTAGTTGGGAGCGTTAAATAAACTCTCAAGGCTATGCACACATTTTGGAAAGCATCGGTCGAATCTCTTTCTTGGATAAGGTTTAGAAGATCAGGTTGATTCATTTCTTCAAAATTAACTGTTGAAATCTGTAACTGGTCGGGAAGAACTAGGATTTCAGTAGGGAACTCATCTTCACTTACATCTTCAAGATATTTACTAGCTAAGTTTGCAGCACAAGTTTTTGGAAAAAGAAATATTGTTGAGTGCACTTCATTCTGCATTCTATCTTTCAACTGGATTAATATCACATCAGTTACTTCCTTCATACGATGGTCAAAACTTTCTTCTACAGAGAAACTTCTTCCTTCATCTTGCGCCATCTCTCCAGACATTATTTTCCTTTTTGGGATTCTGCGAGTTTCCATAGTTGGCCCCACTTCAATTTTTTTTTTACTCTATTTCTTTAGCAGTCTGTATCCATTCATTTATTTCATTTCTCAGCCTTTCCATGGTTTTGGTGAGACCTTCCAACATTTCTTTTGTTTTTGACAATATAATGTCATGTTTCTGTATTTCCTTATCAAATCTGTTAATTTCTTAAGATATTTGCCCAAGCAACCAAATACGAAATAAGTTGGAAATCTTTCAAAGCACGAATGAAACTGGAGGCATCAGATTTTGTCTCTGGTGTATAGTGTTCTTCTTCTTCGTTCAACTCAGTGAGAGCGCTGATTACTCCTTGAAAGTGTTTTTACAAGAGCCTATACTGCCTCGGACTTAGCAGAACCATCGAGTATCACTGGTTCCTTTTAAATTAGTTTTTGTGTGCTTCTTTCATGACTTCTCACTATTGTGTTGATGAAACATAATAGGTGTATAATCTCTGGATTATTTCAAATACGTTCGCTGTTTTAGGAGATGTTGATGCTGTATGTAGTCCCACCAGATTCAAGGAGTGGGCTGTGCGCTGGACAAAAGTTGCTAATGGGTTGATATCCAAGAACCTAGCTTGAACACCACACATTTTCGACCCATTATCATATGTTTGGGTTCGACAATTTCCTATTTCTAACCCATCTTCCTCCAACTTATGAAATATTGTATCTTCCAAGTACAGAAGGTCGTCCGCACTTTATGAAAACGATTTTGTAATTTAATTTTGGCTTTTGCATTTTGAGATAAAAATTTGGCGACTTCAGAATAATCGTCTGCTACTGTTTTGTTTTCCTTGGAATGTAAAATAAAAGATTTTGAAAATGGCTCCTAAAATTGATAAATGACTCGATGGTTACGTAACTGCGCTTTCCGAGGAGAAATATTCGTATCAACAAATTATAAAGCGGTGTAAAAATCGCGGTTATGGCATTTCAAAAAAAGGAATTTATAATATATTAAATTTGAAAGGAAAAAAAAGGTCTAATTGTTGACATGAACTGAAAAATGAAAACATAACCGCAAAACTTCATCCTAATACTGTTCGAACGCAGGTAAATATCAAGAAAGTGAAGTCTCTGATCCTAAAAGAAAATCCGCCGACTCAAAGATCTATTGGATCGACACAAGGAATGTCTTCTGACACTGTAAGTAAAATCATTAATAAAGATTTGAAGCTAAAAAAGATGTTTAAACCTGAAGTTCATCTGCTTTTTCTAAAGCATATTGCTGAAAGAAAAAAAAATGTAGAGAATTACATGAAAAACACCTAGCCGCTCTGAAAAAAAATTTTTGGTAACACTCGATGAGGCATGGGTATATTAAAGTGACTGTAATAAAAAACGATCAATTTTCTATTGCTCAACTGACGGGAATGACCGTACGAAATGGCTTCGTCAGTGTACAGAAAAGTTCCCAAAGGGGATCATGATAGTTGCAGGATTTTGTTACAACGGCAAATTAAAAATTTAAAAAGTCTGAAGTAAAGCCGAAATTAATTCACTCTTCTATCAGCAGAATATTTTAGAACCAATTTTTGAAGAAGAATTTCAGCCTTATTCGGACAGGACATTGATGAAGTTGAGTTTCATATGGACAAAGCCTCTAGTCACACGTCTAAATCAACTGCCGCTTATTTAGCAAAGAAAGAACAGGAACAGGAATAAAGTGTATCTCATTTAATGAAACACCTGTAAAATCACCTGACGCTTCTCCAATGGACTTTTGCGGTTTCGGTTTATTACAACGAGCCTTAGGAAAACGGCATCCAAGAACACTGAACGGACTTCGGAAAACGGTTCAAGAGGAATGGGGTAAAATTGATATGACAGTACTAAGGAAAAATTTACTTTCATGGAAAATTCGAGTTAGAGCTATTGTCAACAACCATGGCTATCAGGTAGAAGCAAATCGCCGCAAAAAATACGGTATTTATACATAAAACTTAACTATCAAAATCGTTTCCATAAAGTGCGAACTCCCCAGATTTTCAAATAACTGCTATAAAATCAATGAAGCTTTCTCCGATATCAAATTGGTCATTTTAATCCTTAGTAACACATCGGATTAGTTGACTCACTTGTTCTGTGTGTGATTTATCAGGTGTGCAATCAAATACAGTGGGTGATTGGTTTGCGAACATAATCCGTTCCAAGACTATGTTCGTAAACCGAAATGTTCGTTAACCGATCATCGATTTACCATAGATTTTTATGGGACTTCGATAAATTCGTTCTGGAGGCCCTAAAAACTAAATTAAAAGATATATATATATATATATATATATATATATATATATATATATATATATATAAAATTTATTAGTAAGTTTATTTTTTTGCCAAAATAATACAGTCTTGCACATTAATAAATTTTTTTTTCAATGGGTCGTTAAAGAACATGTCCAATGTCAATTGCTTTTCTCTCTTCGTATGACGTAGCGATCAGCGCCCCCACCATTTTTAGAGTTCGACTAGATAGAACTTCGCCATGTAAGCATGACTCTTAGATTAGTGGCAATTTTTAGACCCCATTTAAGGGTTGTACATACATGTAAAATAAATGTTTATAACTAAAACTGTATCGTTTGTAGACCTTTTGATTACAATCATTATATAAACTCACTGAACCAACCCTTGGTTGATCTTGGACTACTAGAAACTTCTTTCGACCTTTTGTCATAGAGGTGTTCGGTAGAATTCGTTTTAGTTCGTTATCCGAACATATGTTCGTTGTCCGAACACAAAAATCTTTCGTGAAGGTGTTCGTTAACCGAATTGTTCTTAGTCCGAACTGTTCGTTGACCGATCACCCACTGTAATACTGCGTAGTACTTTGCGTGATATATGTCATTCAGTATCTTCTTTCGAACATGATCTCCCATCATTTCAATGAAACTGTACCACTGTTTAATTGAACATTTGCACAATTCACTAAAAATTACAATTTACAAGCGGACGCACTGACAGGCGACAACGACAAGTCTGAAACTGGCACTATAGTTCCCCGCCTCTCCTCATCTCTATGAGTCACGGGCCACCCTCCCCTCCCCTAGCAACCTGCTTGTTTTTCGGCAATGAAACATTCTCCGCAAATCACATCAATGCAGTTAGCGCTCTTCTGTTATTGAAATATGCTTGTTTTACTCTTACGTAAAGCAAGGATTTGAGTTTACTTTCTGTAATTAAGGGGACAGTGCACTTTCAAAATTGTGAAATTTGACCAAAAATTCGATTCTTTTTATTTTATTGAATTGTGAAACTACGGACGAGTAGGAATGTGTTGCAAAAAGAATTTTTAATTTCTGCGATTACTTTCCTAGTTATAGCCATTTGTATTTAATTTAGATATTATGTGGTTACTAATAGCAATAACTTTAAATGTGCTTTTCTCAAAATAAAAATTTTCGTGTCGTACGAATATTCAAACTGCTCCGGGCGCATTTCTAATGATCGTATTGCTTTGAAATTTGAATTTTATATACTTAGATATATATCAAATAAATCTTATTGAAAAAAATTATGCTTCGTAGCTCAGAATTTCTAAATTTGGTACTCGAAAAGAGGATTTTTAGGTATTTTGAGTCATAAAAAGGGTGTTTTCACTATTATTTTTTCTCTTTATATTTTTAATGAATGCTTAAAATAAGCGATAAGTTTCATTGTTAGTTCTATAAGGTATCCTGTAAATTAAAATTACCATATTATAAGCAAAAGAAACGCGCGTGGAACATTTTTAATAAGGCCAATTTTTGATATAATTAATAATTCATAAATTATTAATATTTCATCTTTAAATTTTAACCACTTTTACATATCTATGGTTCTAACGACATATTCAAATTTCGAGCAAATCCATTGAAAACAAAAAAAGTTAGGTTTGAAGGTCCGCTGTCCCCTAAATAGTTTAATAAAAACCCCACCAGTATAAAAAAGAAAGTGATCTGAGGATATCTAAATTTTATGCCTTATTTATATTTTTATGGAACTAAGAAATTATAAAAAAAAGGATCAATTTTTCAATCCCATTTTGCCGCCCCCCGGAATCCGGTACTGCCCTTGAGGTTCAACATATCGAGATTCCCCTGAATCAAAGTAAAAATTTCGTATAACCTTAAAAATAATTCCTATGAGAAGTTTGAACTTGGTGCACTACAATCAATTTATGAACGTTGGGCTTTATTTTTCTCACCAGAATTTTTAAAATCATCGCGATTAGCTATATGTAGTCGGTTTCTGTTCCTAATAAGCAGATTTGTTATCGCACTGTACCCATTTTCCACTTAAGGCTGCTATGTACTAAGAAAAAAAATCGTATGTCCCTTTTCTTCTTCTTGCACTCTTGTGGTGGGAGGAGTCCAGTTGACAGTTCGGGAATTCCACCCCCCTTAGGATTGACATTTTGAGGGATTGTAATGGCTCTCTCTCTATAGGGGGGTTAAGCGCTGCCCCCAAATTTTTTATTTAAAATATATTTTTGTCAACTATTTACAGGTACATAAAGGCTGATAATAATCAAACAAAATTGGTATCGTCAGATAGCCTGAACTTTTCTGCAAAACGCTACACGATTCATTTTATAAATTTCGTCCACCGAAGAAATTTATGAGCGTTTAAAACACACTGTACCAGATTTTTCCTCCGACAAATTTAAATTTTAAAATATTAATTGCATTTTATTTAAAAAAAAACGAAAAATGTACACAAATGTAAAATTTCTCTCTCTATGACGGAGTACAATTTAAAAAAAAAAAAATCTTTGTATCGAAGTCGGGAATCCGTGGATAAATTTTTTCCATAGGTTAACATTGAGGTGAGCGAATCCAATGTACTAACCCCATTGGATTCGCTCACCTCAATGTTAACCTATGGAGAAAATTTGTCCACGGATTGCCGACTTCGATTCAAAGATTTTTTTAAAAAATTGTACTCCGTCATAGGGAAAGAAATTTTACATTTGTGTACATTTTTCGTTTTTTTTAAAAATGCAATTAACATATTAAAATTTAAATTATTCGGGGAAAAATCTGGTATAGTGTGTTTTAAAGCCCATAAATTCCTTCGGTGGACGAAATTTATAAAATGAATCCTGTAGCCCTTTGCAGGAAAATGCGTGCTATCTGACAATATCAATTGCATTTGATTATCAGCATTTATGTACCTGTAAATAGTTGACAAAAATATATTTTAAATAAAAAATTTGGGGGCAGCGCTTAACCCCCCTATAGAGAGAGAGCCATTACAATCCCTCAAAATGTCAATCCTAAGGGGGGTGGAATTCTCGAACTGTCAACTGGACTCCTCCCACCACAAGAGTCTGCAAGAAGAGGAAAAGGGAAATACGATTTTTTTTTCTTAGTACATAGCAGCCTTAAGCCTTTTGTTGTGCTTATTATCCATATTCCCCGGATTATCCGGATTTTCGATTGTCCGGATTGCTTATGGTCCCAGTTAGTCCGTATAAACGAGGTTTTACTGTATACCGAAAATCTACAGATCAGCGAATTTTAAAATAGTTGTCCAAAATTTGCTTATTTCTTTTTGCTAACGTTTCCCCATTTTTTTTTAAAAATTTTAAATTGCTGCCACCAAAAAATTTTCATTTGGGTTGAGCGATTTTTTTTTTTTACTTAAAGAAAGTAGGTCGCGGTCGCAAAAAATAAGTTTACGCACCGCTGGTCTATACGGCGTATCACCGGAAATCAGATCTACAGTGGAAAAAAAAAATACTCAAGGAAATGATTCTTCATAATTGTTCGTCATTAGACGGTGTTGAAATCGCAAAATTTTACCTCCTTGTTTTTTTTCATTCTTTCTTTCTACCACCTTCTTGCGAAGCGGAAGAAAGAACCTTTGGCAATAACAGCTGTCTCTGAGCACGAAATTAAGGATAAAAAAGCAGCTGTAAGTTTTTAAATCCCTCGTTTTGTTATTTAGTTGTTGTTCTCTTGCGTCTCATACGAGGAAATTGAGCAGCATCTTTGCAAATAAAGGAACTGATGCATTCGGCAGCATGACTTCGCATTACGTGGGAAGAAAGCCCCGTCTCTGGTTACCTTTTTTTAAGGAAAAAAACTGTCGAAAACGTAGATGTAAAAAAATTCTAAATTGGTAGTCATTAATATTTGTTCCTAATAATAATAATGATACAGTGTATTATATATTTCCCATGTGCGGATTATCCGTGCAGAAAAAAAATTTGGAATCTTTATACGAGTGTATATGTGTATGTATATATATATATATATATATATATATCATTATTATTATTTATATATAACATATGTGTATGTGTGTATATATAAATATATAAACAAACACACACACATATATATATATATATATATATATATATATATATATATATATATATATATATATATATATATACAGTGGATTCTCGATCTATCGTTTTTCAAGGGACCGATTGAAATGAACGATAAATGCGGGAAAACGATAGATGCGGAAACATAACAAAGCAATATGATCGTTGGGACTGGATAAAATGAACGACACATACGGAAAAACGATGGATCCGAAAACGATCGATCGAGATTCCACTGTATATATATAACAGTTCCGTAACTGACTGACTGACTAACTGACTGATTGACTGACTGACTGACATACAACGCACAGACCAAACCGCTGGACCTAAAGGACTGAAATTTTGCATGGCGATTCTTCTTATGGTGTAGGGGTGCATTAAGAAAGATTTTTGAAAAATTCTCCTTAGATTTTTTTTAAATTAAATTTTTAAGCTGTTTTTGTAACTTTTTTTAAGTTTCCATTTAAAATGATAGTTTGAGGGTTATAAAATTTATATCACGAGAAAGATCATAAGAATTCCTTTAAAATGAAATCTTTTTCGAACCTTTACCTCGATTTTCTGATTTTCGGTGAATTTTTAAAGATTAATTTTTAGAATTTAATTTATTAAATGCTGATCACGTGATTTCTTTTTCTGGTACTTTAAATAAATTTATCGTCACGTGCATAACAACTAAATAGACAAACAAAATATTTTTTTTTCTTTCTAATGCAGCAGACGATTGGATATTATCCAAAAAAAATAAATATCCCTTCGAGTTTTTTATAAATATATATATATATATATATATATATATATATATATTACATCAATTGTATACATTGATCGTCGCATTTATTATAAATAAATATATATTTTTTTCTTTTGGCATTAATTGCATACATTGACCGTTGTATTTAATTTGAATGTACTCCGTAGCAAAGCGCGGGTTTTCAGCTAGTATATATATATATATATATATATATATATATATATATATATATATATAAAAGAGTTCCGTGACTGATTGACTGACGGATAACGCACAAACCAAACCGCTGGATCTAAAGGGCTGTAATTTTGCATGGCGATTCTTCTTATAGTTTACGGGTGCAATAAGGAGCATTTTTGAAAAATTCTTATGTTTTTAATTAAATTTTTAAGCTGTTTTTGTAACATTTTTTTAAGTTTGCATTTAAAATAATCATATTATTTTAAATGCAAAAATAATATTGATTTGAGGTTTATAAAATTTGAATCACGAGAAAGATCATAAAAATTACTTTAGAATGACATCTTTTATGAATCTTTACCTCTATTTTCTGATTTTTGGTGAATTTTTAAAGATTGATATTTAGAATTTGATTTATTAAATGCTGATTATGAGGTTTCTTTTCTTTTTGGGATACTTTAAATTAATTTTGCGTCACGTGGATAACAACGAAATAAAGTGAAAAAAATATTAAAATACAGTAAAAGAATTGTTTATAAAGCTTAGCGGTTTAAAAACAATTATTTTACTCTCTCTCTCTCTCTCTCTATATATATATATATATATATATATATATATATATATATACACACATATATATATGTGTGTGTGTGTGTGTGTGTGTGTGTGTGTGTGTGTACGTGCGAGGTGCCGCCCACGTGGTGTAGTGGTTAGCGTTCTCAGCTGCCACGGAGTTGGCTTGGGTTCAAATCCCGATTAAGGCTTGGTTGTTTTCGTGTCCTCATAGGGAGCAGTCCTGGCTGACCTATAGGGTGATCCCACAATAAAGTAGCCAGTAAAATAGCATTGAACAACAAAAGGTGAATGTCTAACGACAAGTGCCTCCGCGATAGATAGATAGATAGATAGATATACACTAATGTAATATCCAATATAATACTGATTTAATTTATTAGAGATTGCATGCAAATTTCTTCCGACATACATGTTTACAAAAAACAAGATTTTTAAAACAACAGTTTTCTATTTATCGAGATGATATTTTATTGCCTAATGGATGCGGTACGGTACTAAAATTGCGCTTCTTTAAATTGCTAGGATTAAGAATAAAGTGATACATCATGTTAGAAAAATTCTTGGTGATATCAAAATCTATTCAAAGGGTTAGGCTGTCATGTATTCACACTACACCGAGGTTCACTTAGGTTCTTTTCTATGGCACAGGGACAAATGAGGTAGTGCAATAAAGAGTCGTCACTGTACAAGACGAACATAAATTTATATACAGTTGAAACATTAAAATGACAGTTAAAGAAAACTCTGAGCACGAGGTGGGCAAGTCTACAGTATCTTGCCAGACCCCGACTCCTACTACTGTACTCTAATCTAGTTACAGATTAACTCTGTTCTGCTTACAGAACTAATTATTTCACTGGAGGCGAGACGAGCTTGCTTTATCTAGCCAGGCCTCCTGACATTACTCTCAGATATTCTCTCTTTCTGTCTCTGTTCTGCTTACAGAACTAATTATTTCACTGGAGGCGAGACGAGCCTGTTTTATCTAGCCAGGTCTCCTGACATAACTCTCAGATATTCTCTCTTTCTGTCTCTGTTCTGCTTACAGAACTAATTATTTCACTGGAGGCGAGACGAGCCTGTTTTATCTAGCCAGGTCTCCTGACATTACTCTCAGATATTCTCTCTTTCTGTCTCTGTTCTGCTTACAGAACTAATTATTTCACTGGAGGCGAGACGAGCCTGTTTTATCTAGCCAGGTCTCCTGACATTACTCTCAGATATTCTCTCTTTCTGTCTCTGTTCTGCTTACAGAACTAATTATTTCACTGGAGGCGAGACGAGCTTGCTTTATCTAGTCAGGCCTCCTGACATTATTCTCAGATATTCTCTCTTTCTGACTCTGTTCTGCTTACAGAACTAATTATTTCAGTGGAGGCGAGACAAGCTAGCTTTATCTAGCCAGGCCTCCTGACATTATTCTCAGATATTCTCTCTTTGTGTCTCTGTTCTGCTTACAGAACTAATTATTTCACTGGAGGCGAGACGAGCCTGCTATATCTAGCCAGGCCTAGTGACATTACTCTCAGAGAGGTGACATTACTCTCAGAGATTCTCTCTCTCTGTCTCAATTCTAATTAACGAATAATTACTAACAAGGTGTGAGACGAGTCTGCATTTACCTCGCCAGACCTCTGATCCCTACCGGAGACGCTCTCCTTCTCTTACTTTCTTACTTACTGACTCCCCGCGATCCCAAGCACCTTCTTGGGTTCAACGTCCCCGCAGCCAATCCTCTGATTGGTAGAGGGGTGGGGAATCACGTGGTACAACATTTTCACTTTATCTAGCGCTGCTAGTCAAACATTACACTACATATTCAAAACAAAAAACAAGAAATTATGGATTGCATACATAAATTAAGTTTATAAAATAGGAAAGCAAGTGTAGTATTATACCTTGAAAATATTATAAAAATTTAATCTAAATCTGTTTATCCGTGTATTTTGACGATTCGCGCTACTACACCCCTCACATTGTATATCGTTATCTATAAATACAGAAACTCGACATCTTTCCAGTACTTCGCAGGTATGATACGTTTGTTAGTTATTCAGTGCAGCAGTGTACAGTTCTGTATTTGAATTTTTACGGTACCCCTGTCATGAATGCGGAAACGCAAAATAAAGCAATTTATTTTTAAATGCATCCATGACTTAATGAGTCTTAGTAATTTATTTTTAATAATTCTAAATTTATTCTTTATTAAGTTTAGAAAACCATGACGAAAGTCATTTGGTTTCAAATTTCGAAAAAGACGTCCGCGAACTGTAATAGAAATCTTTTATTAACGTCAAAACCTAATAACAAATTTAATAATAACTTCGTTTTATAATAAATTTAAACATAGGTTATATGAAATTACAGAAATATAATTTCGAATCGAAGTTAAGTTATAAAATTTTAATATAAAAATATTTACGATGGATAATTAAGATTGTAGGGTTATCTTATTGGTTAGCGCATGGGGATTAGACACAGGGGTGCTCGGTTCGAATCCCAATCACCGCCACTGAATGCTCCCTAGTCTGAGCTGGATATCGACATATTATATATATATATATATATATATATATATATATATATATATATATAGGTGTGCAGAAAGTCCCCCAGTGTGGTTTGTAAAGGTTGGAGGTGGGTACGATCCCACCAGATGTCGGTTCGTGCCCATTCAGTGTCCATACGACAGCGAGTTAAGGATTGTTTTAGAAAAGAAATTACAATAAATCTTAGATAATGCTTTATGAATGGGAATCGTAACAAGGGATTATGAAAGATAACTAATAATTATCACTATTATTATTAGAAATTAGATCACCCTTTTGCCCTCCCTCCCGTAACATGAAAAACGAAAGATCAACATATCATCAAATTCTAGGTGTCTCATTTCATGGAAAGAAACACGTATCTGAACGTGTGGAGTACTATTTTTTGTCTACTGCATTAGAAAAATAAATAAAGCAAGCCTATGCTAGAGTTTTTAATGCATTTTTTTTTGTAGTAGTGCAAAGAGATCTCTATTAATGCTGCCTATTTTAGGGCAATTTCATGCTGTTGATGCAGGAAGAGTAAAGAATGGCGCAGGCGGTTCATTTCCTCTGTTTTTAATTTGCTCTTCCGGCTGGTGTGGATGTACTTAACGAACGGTATTTATTCAGCTTAATGTGCTGTGAGAGATGTTATCCATTTCATAATGAATACGGCACAGCGCACAGTCGTATGCGCTGAAAGTATGAAATGCCCTGGTTTCTAGTGTTAATTTTACAGATCGGTCGCTGTAGATGAGGGATTCCCAACCTTTTTATGTTTGCGGCACGCTTGGGAATGAAATTAGACACTAAGGGGTTCCCTCGTTTTAATTTCAGTTTTTAACGTAGGATTACGTTCCTCGATAGCGGCAATTCGGAAAGCAAAACTTCAGGCGCCAAAAACATCCGTCCATCCGTCCTCGCGAGTTATAATTTTGGCAGCTTGCCAAACCCAGTCTATCACTTCGACAAGCAGTAAACAGTTAAACAGAAAATACCAAAATGCGTTAAAATTTTGACATACATATATGTATAGATATACATACAGTGGCGTAGCGTGGGGTTGGCAAGGGGGTCTATCATGCCCCGGGCGCCACTCGCATAGGGGCGCCAAATGGTCCTTTTCCCTAATTCTATATATTATATTACTATATGTTTTTCGGAAAGGGGAGCGCCAAAAAGGTATCGTGCCCCGGGCGCCAGTTATGCTCGCTACGTCACTGTATACATACGTACATATATATAGATACATATATACAAAACATATATATACATATACACATACAAAAGAGATAAGCAAATGATAAGTAATCCTACGTTAATAACCCGCGGTAGTTTCGTTAGAAGAGACTAGCTAAAACTTTTTTCCAATATTAAATTAAAGTGGAATATATAGTAGGAACATGTTAAATTTAATTTAAAAAAATAAAATATTTCAGGTAGTCTTTTCTGAAGAAAGTTCCTCGGGTCATTAACGTAGGATTAATTATCGTTTGCTTACCTCTTTTCTTTTTTTTTTTGGGGGGGGGGCGCATTTTGGTACTTTTCTGTTAAACAGTTTTCTGCTACTGGGTTTCGCGCGTTGCTAAAATTATAACTCGCGAAGCAGGACAATTTTTTTCTTCTCCGCAGGACCGTTATTGAGGAACGTAATCCCACGTTAAAATACTTATTGCTGATTTTATTAAATTATTAAAATATGTAAGTAACAAACATTAGAATAGGATATATTAATACAGTCTCAAAAACAACCACATCCGTCTCATTAAAACGTGATTTTTCTCTCATTAATTTTTGTATACTTGAAACATGTATCAAATATTATTACTTGAAGTATACTTGAAACATGTATCAAATATTAAAAAATGTAAGTAATAAACATTAGAATAGGATATATTAATACAGTCTCAAAAACAACCACATCCGTCTCATTAAAACGTGATTTTTCTCTCATTAATTTTTGTATGCTTGAAACATGTATCAAATATTATTACTTGAAGTATACTTGAAACATGTATCAAATATTAAAAAATGCAAGTAATAAACATTAGAATAGGATATATTAATACAGTCTCAAAAACAACCACATCCGTCTCATTAAAACGTGATTTTTCTCTCATTAATTTTTGTATGCTTGAAACATGTATAAAATATTATTACTTGAAGTATACTTGAAACATGTATCAAATATTAAAAAATGTAAGTAATAAACATTAGAATAGGATATATTAATACAGTCTCAAAAACAACCACATCAGTCTCATTAAAACGTGATTTTTCTCTCATTAATTTTTGTATACTTGAAACATGTATCAAATATTAAAAAGTGTAAGTAATAAACATTAGAATAGGCTATATTAATACAGTCTCAAAAACAACCACATCCGTCTCATTAAAACGTGATTTTTCTCTCATTAATTTTTGTATACTTGAAACATGTATCAAATATTATTACTTGAAGTATACTTGAAACATGTATCAAATATTATTACTTGAAGTAAACTTGAAACATGTATCAAATATTAAAAAATGTAAGTAATAAACATTAGAATAGGATATATTAATACAGTCTGAAAAACAACCACATCCGTCTCATTAAAACGTGATTTTTCTCTCATTAATTTTTGTATACTTGAAACATGTATCAAATATTATTACTTGAAGTATACTTGAAACATGTATCAAATATTATTACTTGAAGTATACTTGAAACATGTATCAAATATTAAAAAATGTAAGTAATAAACATTAGAATAGGATATATTAATACAGTCTCAAAAACAACCACATCCGTCTCATTAAAACGTGATTTTTCTCTCATTAATTTTTGTATACTTGAAACATGTATCAAATATTATTACTTGAAGTATACTTGAAACATGTATCAAATATTAAAAAATGTAAGTAATAAACATTAGAATAGGATATATTAATACAGTCTCAAAAACAACCACATCCGTCTCATTAAAACGTGATTTTTCTCTCATTAATTTTTGTATGCTTGAAACATGTATCAAATATTATTACTTGAAGTATACTTGAAACATGTATCAAATATTAAAAAATGCAAGTAATAAACATTAGAATAGGATATATTAATACAGTCTCAAAAACAACCACATCCGTCTCATTAAAACGTGATTTTTCTCTCATTAATTTTTGTATACTTGAAACATGTATCAAATATTAAAAAGTGTAAGTAATAAACATTAGAATAGGCTATATTAATACAGTCTCAAAAACAACCACATCCGTCTCATTAAAACGTGATTTTTCTCTCATTAATTTTTGTATACTTGAAACATGTATCAAATATTATTACTTGAAGTATACTTGAAACATGTATCAAATATTAAAAAATGTAAGTAATAAACATTAGAATAGGATATATTAATACAGTCTCAAAAACAACCACATCCGTCTCATTAAAGCGTGATTTTTCTCTCATTAATTTTTGTATGCTTGAAACATGTATCAAAACTACTATTTTCCATACGTATATTGTTTACCAAAGTAATAAATTATTTATGAGAAAATATTTATCTTTATATCCATTTTCTGGGGTCGCGAAAAAACCTCGATGGTAAAAAGCGGTCATGAAGGGAAAAAATTTAAGAAGCGTTGTACTAGAGCACTACAATGTAAATCACTAAAAATATTTTTGTTTAATTAATGTGAGACCTATGCTCATTTCTGACTCTAAAAGGGTTGGTTAGGAGAGGATCCCAGACGATTTTTTTTCTTCTTCTTTATTAAAGAAATGATTTCTGAAAGGGGGCACAGGATCTTGAAGTTCGACGAAACAATATGATGATATTTATAAACAAATATGATCATATTTGTTTATAAATATGATTAGATCATATTTATAAACAAATATGATCTAATTCTAACCACCAAAAACTCAAATAATATTAGAAAAAGAAATTTTCTTTCTTTAAACATATAAAGTACATATCTTTAAAAATGCCAAATATAAAAATGGAAATTTTATATCTATAAATAATTTTCAAATTAGCAGTTTATATATTTCATATTAGCAGTATCTATATACAGTGGCTCCCAAAAGTGTTCGTACATTTACGATTTTCCATGAAATAGGGGTCTATCCATTGATTAAAATGAATATTTCAGAATGGGTATTTAATAATAAGATCTATAATCTATTAACAAAACTACATGAAATATTTTGAAAACATAGTTAAACTTTATTTTTAAGAAACCAGTAATCCAAAAGTGACAAAAACTTTATCTCACAAAAGTCATCGTACACTTGTAAAAAATCTCTACATATTAGTAAATATTCTAATTTTTCGTTAAATTAATATTTAGTAGGATATCCTTTAGCATCCACAACAGCTTTTAAACGTCTGGGAATAGATTTCTTTAGTTCTTTTGTAATTTTTGCATCAATGTTCATCCATTCTTCCATCATAATTGTTTTTAGTTCGTTTTTCATGTGAATGTCGCGTTTTCGTACTCGAACCTCCAGTTCTCTCCAAATATGTTCTATTAGGTTTAAATCTGGCGATTGAGGTTGTGTTTTAAAAACTTGTGGACAATTATAGAGACACCAGATGCGAACGTTGAGAGCCGTGTGCTTAGGATCGTTATCTTGATAAAAAACAAAGTTGTTTCCAATACCCAAATTTTGAGCTGATAATTTTAAATTGTCTCTTAAAATATTTATAAAAACAGCATGATTCATTATGCCATCAATAAATACCAAATTTCCTAGTTCTGATGCTGACATTCACCCCCACACAAGGATACCTCCACCGGCATGCTCAACTGTTCTTACTAAGTTCTTGGGATTAAGTTCATTTTTTTCTTCTCCATACAATTATACGCCCGTCAGCACCAAAAATGTTCATGGGCAAATAAGACATTATTCCAATAGGTTTGGGGCTTATTTTTCATTGATAGTGCGAAGGGAAGTCTAAACTTTCTGTTTTTCTCACTCACAAAAAATTTTCTATGGGCAGAACACCCATGTAATCCAGCTGTTCTAAGAACTCGTCAAAAAATTTCAGGTGAAATTGAAGTAGAAAATGTTTCATTGAATTCTGCAGAAACATTTACAGCACTCAAACGTGAATTTTTCACAAATTTTCTAATTATAAATCTCTGATCACGTTTTGTTAACTTTGCCGGATGGCCTTTTCTTACCTTGTTTTCGATCCAATTTTCTTCTTTAAAGCGTTTTTTCACATACTGCACAGTAGAATGGGATAAATTAAGTAATTTAGTAATATTCCGAATTGAGTAACCACTACTATGATGAAAAATAATCAATTTTCGAATGCTGTTTGTTGTTTCTTTACGACTACGAGCCATTTTTAAATAATAAATAGAATATTACGGAGTAGGCAAGCAAAAATTAAAGCCAAACGATATTTTAAATGCCACCACAATTCAAAAATAAAAATAAAGCGCCAGACGATAATTTTAATTATGAATTTATCCGAAAATATTTCAGTGTACGATGACTTATGTGAGATAAAGTTTTTGTTACTTTTTGATTACTGGTTTCTTAAAAATAAAGTTTTACTATGTTTTCAAAATATTTGATGTAGTTTTGTTAAGAATAGATTATAGATCTTATTATTAAATACCCATTCTGAAATATTAATTTTAATTAATGGATAGACCCCTATTTCATTGAAATTCGTAAGTGTACGAACACTTTTGGGAGCCACTGTATATAAAACAGTTCCGTAACTCACTGACTCACTGACATACAGCGCACAAACCAAACCGCTGGACCTAAAGGGCTGAAATTTTGCATGAGGATTCTTCTTATGGTGTAAGGGTGCACTAAGAAATATTTTTGTAAAATTCTTCTTAGATTTTTTTAAAATTAAATTTTTAATCTGTTTTGTAACTGTTTTTAAGTTTGCATTTAAAATAATAAATTGGGAGTTATAAAATTTATATTGCGAGAAAGATCATAAAAATTCCTTTAAAAGGAGATCTTTTTCCAATCTTTACCTCCATTTTCTGATTTTTGGGGAATTTTTAAAGATTAATTTTTAGAATTTAATTTATTAAATGCTGATCACGTGATTTATTTTTCTGGTACATAAAATAAATTTATCATCACGTAAATAACAACTAAATAGGCAAAAAAAATTTTTTATCATTAATTGGACATTATCCAAAAAAAATACTAAAATACAGTAAAAGACATTATGTTCCTCAAACGGTACTATATTAACTGTACTATATTCTTTAATATTTCCTATTATATTTAATTTGAATAGTTCCTTCTACATTACTTTGCCTATAAAAATATCTCTTACGATTTTTTTAGAAATGTATTTTTGGTTTTTTTTATATCAATTGTATACATTGATCATCGTAATTTTTATAAATAAATAAATATATATATATTTAATTTTTTTGGCATTAATTGCATACATTGACCGTTGTATTTAATTTGAATGTACTCCGTAGCGAAGTACGGGTTTTCAGCTAGTTTATAAGATATTCTCATCTGTATCCTCTTTCATTATATCTCTGTTTTAGATGTACTAAGAGCTGGAAACGGAATTACTACATAGACTACATAACTTCAGGGATATTTGATTCAATTAAGGAATAATTTGATGCAATTAACTAATTTGTTGTTGTTGTTTGCTAATTTGGGGCACTTGTCAATCAAGACATTTGCACATAATCCACGACAATCGTTACTTGCTTTCGATAGGAGTACCGTATAGGTGAGCTAACACCATCCCTTGGTGCCACCGTCATTTTGACCGAGAACCCCTAAGGACGCCATCTGAGGGGCTCGTACCTTCTCCCCCCCCTCTCTGATCTCATATAAGTATTTTCCGGTCTACGGATTTTAAAGTGCCTATGTCCGACATACACGCAGGCGTTTCATCACGTTTGTCGGAATTCGAATCGAACACGCCCAGTTCCAACGCGTTACCACAAGACTACCTCGGACACCACTAATATGTAAGTCTGAAGTAAAATAATAAATCAGTTGAAGAGCATTAGAAATATTCCTACGGAATTATTTAAAATGTCATAATAAAATATTAAAATCTGATCACTTCGCTCTATATGAGCTACACCACATGCATACCGTAATGTATGTTCATAAAAAGTGTGCCCATATGAATATTTGTCGGCGCCTACGACGAGTTGTTGGCGAGTTCATGCCAACCTCTCAATAACTTTCTTCTATGTTATCAGCTTTATCACCCGAATCTTTTGGATTTTGGCGTGCATTCCACGGCAGGAATTCATCCCCAATGTGAGAGACGCAAAATTACTTTCCTTGTTTTGATCAATACAGTCTACTGCTTATTTAATATTCATCGTCATATTTCTGTCAAGTACTTATGCATAATATATAATTTAAAATACTCCTATTTCAATTCCTCTATCCTCTATGCATCAACTTTTAATTTTAATTCTTTGCCTCTGTGTTTCCTTTATTTTTTTCTAGAGTTTTCCTTTTCTGTAGTTTACCCCAGTAACTTGGTCTTTTCCTCCTTAAAGAAAATCTCAAATTTTCTAATTGTATCACATTGGGATTGCCAGTTGGTGCTACCTAGGGAATTTCAGTATATTATTGGATAACACCCTCTTTGACGAGCTATTAAATATTTAATACGTATTTAATTAGTTATTTAATTTCTCATTTATATGTAAACAACATCATCTTTCTCCAGCTATGTCCTCCAGTATATTATCTTTCCAGTGTCTTAAATCCACGGGGACTTACTTTTTGCCAACAGGGACTGTTACTTTTCGTACAAAGATCAGATATAGAATTAGTTATCAGTCAGAGCAGACACCTAGTTAGCTAGTTAGCTGGCGCTTAATTTTGTTCGGGGAGGTTTATTGCATTTCTCCAATTTTTTAAAGATGATTTTTTAACATAGGATTACGTTCCTCTATAACGGTCGTCTAAAAAACAAAATTTCAGATGCCCTGAGTCGCGAGTAATAATTTTGGCAGCGTGCCAAACCCAGTCTGTATCGCTTGGGCAAGCAGTAACACAGAAATGTGACAAATTGCATCAAAATTTTGACTGACACGCACACACACATATATATATATATATATACATATATACATAACACATACATACATATATTCATACAAAAGAGGTAAGCAACGAGAAGTAATTCTACGTTAATAACTTTTAATAACTTTTTTTAAGTTGGCATGTAAAATAATAATTTGAGGGTTATAAAATTTATATCACGAGAAAGATCATAAAAATTCCTTCAAAATGAATCTTTTTCGAATCTTTACCTTCATTTTCTGATTTTTGGTGAATTTTTAAAGATTAAATTTTAGAATTTAATTTATTAAATGCTGATCACGGGATTTCTTTTTCTGGTACTTTAAATAAATTTATCGTTACGTGCATAACAACTAAATAGACAAAAAAAATTTTTTTTTTCTTGCTAATGCGGAAGACGATTGGAAATTATCAAAAAATAAATATTAAAATACAGTAAAAGAAATGTTCCCCAAACTGTACTATATTATTTAATATGTTCTATTAGACTTAAAATAATGTAGAAGAAAATATTCAAATTGTCTATAAAAATATCCGTTACGATTTTTTTATAAATATATTTTTTCGTTTTTTTTACATCAATTGCATACATTGATCCTTGTATTTATTATAAATATATTTATGTATATTTTTGGCATTAATTGCATACATTGACCATTGTATTTAATTTGAATGTACTCCGTAGCGAAGTACGGGGTTTCAGCTAGTATATATATATATATATATATATATATATATATATATATATATATATATATATATATATATAACGATAACGCCCCACCATTACTAATTGTCTTAGGAAAACTAACGCGTATTCTAAATTATCCTAGCCCCTAAATTATACAGCCCCTATTCCAACTTACGACCTAGGAATAAGCTATGTGCATCTCATCTCTGTTGTTCGTGCTTCTCAATGTCTTTCCACAAATAGTGTTCTTCTCTTCTCTCTGTTTGCGATTACCCGTGTGGGAATCCATCTCCTGTACCGGTCTGCGAATGTTATTATATATATATATATATATATGTATATATATTATATTTTATATATATAGTGATACTTCTCTAGCCGGCCACCCCTGAAAGTCCACTTTATATATATCCTTGCTTGCTATCGCTGAGAAATTTTGTAATATTTCCTTTGCTTTATTTTTATTAATCAGCCCACTAGATTTCTAATTTGAAGTAAAAGTAATGAAATATTTTCCTCTGAAGCACAAATTATTTAAAAAAAAGTAATGTTTAGACTTTTTAGATGATTAAAAATTGTATAGGCAATTTTTTAAAATTAAAATCCATTCCTAAAGGCTAATTGCGTACTTCGAAATCTTTCGTATTCCCGAAAAAGTAAGAATTATTTATAGCTCTCGGTTTGGCATATAATATCAAAATCTAAAAAAATGCTTTATATTTTGAATTTTAAAACAGCGTTCTGATATTCATGTTAAGACACATATGAGGGGAAAATCTTTATAAAATGCGTGTAAATAAAGAAAATCAACAAAAAACATTTTGTGTCCCTGATACTCTTAGGTTTCATAGTTTTCAGGAAAATCGTTATTTTGCTTTAAAAAGTTTTGTGGAATTTGTGTAACAAACCAAACAAATGTAGGTTGGTTGAGAGCGCTACGTTCAACTATTTGCTACACAAGGGCTAATTAGACCGTAAACCAAGCAAAGATTTCAGGTCAAAATATCTGCGAAATCATTGGTAACATATCAGATAGTAATTGAAGTCAATGCAGGTGATTATACATATAAAGGGAAACCAGTAATACCTTGGACCGTATGTACTTTATTCCTAGGTCGTTGCCAGTTCTATCTGTTAAGTTTTTTTTGTAAGTGGTAAGCGTTATTCACGTATGCACCACTAGAGCTTCTTAATGTGCCAAGTACAGAAAAACTTCTCAATTCAGTCTAACTGTTAAACGCAATCTATTAAGTCTCGTGCGCAAAAAGTAATTATTTTGATGTTTTAATGCTGTTTCCACTTGAGATCTTAACAGTATTTTAATGCAAAGCGAATGTCCTTCTTAACTGAGTCACTCTTTACAAACATTCCAGTCACAAAATCATGCCTTTAATGTAACATGGAGAAACTAGCTGAAAACCCGCACTTCACTACGGAGTACATTCAAATTAAATACAACGGTTAATGTATGCAATTAATGCCAAAAATATGCATATATATAATAAATACGATGATCAATGTATACAATTGATGCAAAAAAAAATATATTTATAAAAAAATTGTAAGGGATATTTCTATAGACAAAATAATCTAGAAGAAAATATTCAAATTAAATGTAATAGGACATACTAAAGAATATAGTACAGTTAATATAGTACAGTTTGAGGAACACATCTTTTATTGTATTTTAATATTTTGTTGGATAATGTCCAATCGTCTGCCGCATTAGCAAGAAAAAAATATTTTTTTTGTCTATTTAGTTGTTATGCGCGTGACGATAAATTAATTTAAAGTACCAGAAAAAGAAATCACGTGATCAGCATTTAATAAATTAAATTCTAAAAATTAATCTTTAAAAATTCACTAAAAATCAGGAAATGGAGGTAAAGATTCGAAAAAGATTTCGTTTTAAAGGGATTTTTATGATCTTTCTCGTGATATAAAATTTTATAACCCTCAAATTATTATTTTAATTGCAAACTTAAAATTACTAAAACAGTTTAAAAATTTAATTTTAAAAAAATCTAAGAAGAATTTTTCAAAAATCTCTCTTAGTGCACCCCTACACTATAAGAAGAATCGCCATGCAAAATTTGAGCCCTTT
Source organism: Dolomedes plantarius (assembly GCA_907164885.2). Taxonomy (NCBI): domain Eukaryota; kingdom Metazoa; phylum Arthropoda; class Arachnida; order Araneae; family Dolomedidae; genus Dolomedes; species Dolomedes plantarius. The sequence continues at coordinate 60,340,757 of OU015490.1, forward strand.
AGGTTCAGCAGTTTGGTCTCTGCGTTGTATGTCAGTCAGTCAATCAGTCAGTCAGTTACGGAACTGTTTTATATACATAGATGAACAATTGTTTGGAGTGAGAACCTGTTGTTCCTCGGACGGGGAATTCTTTTTTATCTTCGTTCTAGGCCCCAGCTACAACCTGCTGCTGTTTGATTCACATTCTATTATGATTTCTTTTTCATTGGTTCCCTAATGCGTCATCTCTAAATCGCCAGTAAATCATCTCACTAATAAATCATTTCTAATCCCTAATACAATCAATCCCCAAGACAGCAGCTGAATATATTTCTGGGGGTTGATTTGACAACTTATACAATGTAGATTAATATTTACGTTTTGTTTCAATATTGAATTGGGATATGTTTGTTGTATTTATAATTAAATTTAATCGGTCAAATCACCTGATCTTTTCTCGGGTACTTAATTCAGGAGTGGAGTGAGTTAGGGTAAATTTATTACTTTTATCGTAATAAAAATTAAAATCAGTAGGACCAAGGTTCAACGTGCGATAGTTCAAGATACAATGTCCTGTTCTACCTTGGTGGCATTGGCATTTTAATTCTAAATTACCCCAAAAACATGAAAATAATTCACATAAAATATATGGGTTAAGCATTACATTCTGAAGAATCGAAAAGTAACATTGATTTATCTTTTTATGTACAGTAAAATCTCGTTTATCCGGACTAACTGGGACTATAGGCAATCCGGACAATCGAAAATCCGGATAATCCGGGTAATATGCGTAATAAGAAAAAAATCCTCAACTAAGCAGACTTACCGTTTATTACGATAAAAACTATGTTTTGTAGCAAAATTGCATAGTATTGTTTACAAGGCATTAAAAAACAAAAGAATAACTTTTCTGAGTTAATCCACGTCAACGCCCTGTGACACTCTAGTAAAGCTTTCTCAAACTCAACAAAAATAATTTTATTACCATAATTTACTGTACAATTTATGCAGGAACTGTACGTTGAATCAAACTGAAAAGCGAATATTTGGTGTACTTGTACCTACGTTCTTGCTATCGTAGTTAAAAATTATTATCTAATGTAAACTTTAAATAAAAAAAAGTCTTTAAATCTGATCGGGATAAACGAGGTTTTACTGTACTGCATGGATTAAAAAAAAAAATTAAAACATCACATGGTACGATAGGTTTCCCTATATATTGGCTTTGAATTTCGTTAAAAGAAATTTTCAACCTGCTAAAGTAATTTGTACACAAAGACCACCATAAGAAAACAAAATATGCCTAGTAAAAATAAAAATTGTGTCAATGTTTTATGGAGTTTTGCAACACCTTAAAACATTCCAGATTGTTCAGGCATCTCTTTACTGTTTTCATCACACGATCATACAGGCATTATACAGGTGCCAGGAACAGATTGCAAGGCATCGTTTACGGTCTTATTATAAAATCTCTGCCATAAACTACCCTGTTGTTTAATGATGTGGTAAGATAATGGTATGGGAAAATAAAATGAAAACGTTTCTAAAAACGGAACAAGGAGAATCGTAAAATGAAAGCTCTTATGTTTACATTTGAAATCCTTAAACGTGAATTTAGGTCGCAATACGACATATCTTGACATTGTAGCAGTTACGATCGCTTTATCTTTCATCTATTACTCAAAACGACATTCGAATAGTGTGAAAAATATATTTCACTCCACGGTTTTGAAATCGTTCTTTAGGTAAACACAGAAAACGAGCGACTGTTATTATTATTATTATTTTTTTCTTTTTTGACATTAAATTGAATTTCTGACTTCAAGCTGATGGTGTAATGTATCGTTGCCCCACTTGCTGGAGGTGAGAATTTTTTTTTGAAAATCCTAATACAGTAAATTCTCGATTATAACGTGTGCGCATTATCGGATTATCCGGTTTGCGGATTACCCGTGCAGGAAAAATCTGAAATCTTTACCCAAAATGACACCGACATAATTAAAAAAATGCATGCACACTTCTTCCAATATATATATATATATATATATATATATATATATATATATATATATATATATATATATATATATATATACAGTCGGACCTCTATTTAACGAAGTCGCTAAATCTCGAAAAAAAGTTAGTTATATGGAGAATTCGTTAAATAGAGATACACCTTTTAAAATACTTAAAACTCGCACAAAACATATTTAAAATTCATACACACTAAATATTATTAAAGAAGTAATTAATCACACCTTTATTTTGTAAATTAATATCTATTTGCTTTACATATCTTACCCATTAAAAAGAAATCTGCAAGGAAAACAAGAATAAGACAAAACATTGTCCGGGAATACACTGTATTTTCAATTTCTAGAACCGAAATTACCAACACGACTCTGATCAATAATCTAGGAAACGGGACAGCTCCATTAAGGGTGAAACAGGGATATTGAAAGTTATTTTAATGAAGTGGACAGTGGGGGGGGGATAAAGGTTGCACTTCCTGGATGAAATGCAAAGAATGACAGCCAATTAATTTACTGCTCTCGGTGAGTTAGGCGACTGGTAAAACCAGTTCAAGGTCATTTATCCCCATAAAATGTGTTAAAAGAAAGAATAAGTTTGAAATGTCCAGAAATATTTTGAGAAATATGGATGAAAAAACATTGGATTACAAGAAAAAGTTCGATAAATAGAGAATGCACTTCGTTATTTGGAGGTTATTTTACGAAGAAAATCACAAGATGTTCTTGGTTCCGAGGAAAAGTTCGCAAAATAGAGAAATTTGCAAAATAGAGGTTCGTTAAATAGAGGTCCGACTGTGTATATATATATATATATATATATATACACACACACACACACACACACACACAATGTCCTTCATTTTACGAAGGTAATTGTTTGAAAACATTTAAAGATAAAAAAGGAAGGTAATTTATACAAACAAACAATCTCTTTGTCAAAAGGTAAATACACTGCTGGCCACCCAAATTGCAACACCAAGAAAGACAACAGATATCACAACAAAATTTATTTTGTAGATAACATGTTGACCAAGTATGAAATGATTAAATTTATAGACTTCTGTGAAGTGTGGTTCCTGCCAAAATCAGTAGCCAGAGTAGCCGCCATTGTTGGAGATCACCGCTGCCACACGCCTCGGCATTGATTCAAAGAGACTTTGGATGAGTTCTTTTGGTACAGCAGACCAAGCAGCTTCCACACGTTGCCAAAGTTGATCTGCTGTGGCAGCTGGGGATGGAATCTGGGTCAATCGTAGAGCAACCATGGACCACATGTTTTCTATCGGCGAAAGATCCGGAGAGCGAGGCTGCCAGGGAGGCAATTCAATCTGGCGATTGACGAAGAACCGTTGGACAATGCGTGCCACGTGTGGTCGCGCATTATCCTGTTGAAATATGGCTGTGGGCAAGCCCTGAAGGTAAGGAACGACAACTGGCTCCAACACCTCGGAGATGTAGCGCTGGCTGTTTAAAGTACCGGCAATGCGTACTAGAGGTGTGCGAGAGTGATATCCAATACCGCCCCATACCATAATACCCGGTGCAGGACCAGTGTGGCGGTGCATAACGCAGCTGTTCAGCATCCTCTCTTCACGGTGTCTCCAGACTCGAATGCGACCATCGTGGTGTTGCAAACAGAAGCGTGACTCGTTAGTAAAGACAATTTCATTCCATTCTGCCGTCCACATCCTTCTGTCATCGCACCATTGGCGGCGGAGACGTCTGTGGTTCTGCGTCAAGGGTAGACAAAGCAATGGACGTCTTGCGGACAGACCACTCTGCTGTAAACGGCGTCGAATGGTACGCGCAGACACTGGATGATGCGTTACAGACTGCATGTGCTGTGCTATGGTTCGTGATGTGACTGAGCGATCCGTCACTGCCATGCGCACAATTTGCCTGTCCTCAAGTGAAGTGGTGCGCTGAGGTGAATGCGATCGAACACGCCGGTCCGTCGTACCCTCCTGCATCCAACGATCACATATCCGCATTACAGTTGTTTGGTTTCGTCCAACACGACTACCGATTTCCCTGAAAGATAATCCACAATCTCGGTAGGCCACTATCCTTCCTCTGTCGAACTCAGATACTTGATCAAAAGATGATCGCTGTTTTCGACGAGGCATAATTGATCGTTTTTTTGAAAAAACCACAAGAAAAACACAATTGCCGAACTTGAAATCGTCGAAATCTCCAAGCCTTAAATAGCGCTTTGAAGTGGCGCCACAGGCGTGCGTGATGTGCGTCTGCGCTGAAATTCTAATCATTTGCATATCTCACCTCCGCTAATGCATGTTGTAAATTTCATGTTATTTGCATGTTTCCTTCAGGGTGTTGCATTTACAGTGGCCAGCAGTGTATTTAAATCAAGGAAAATGAACTCCAAATTTGTCACGCTTCGTTCCACCAGATGATACATTTTTCAAATATTGCAATCACGATTGCAAAATTTTTACGTGCACAGTAAATTTTCTGTTTGTCTAAAGCAGTGGTTTTTAGCCTTTTGTTGATCAGGAATCCACATGTTAAAAATCCAGCCAACACTTTTAGATTCAAAAATAGGTTTTAATTTTCTAAATAAATGAACTATTTGTGACAAAGAATTTCAACAAAAATTGCAAATAAACTTAATGAAAGAAATTTTATGTAAAAGTTTAATGCAAAAATTTAACGTAAATGTAAACTTATTGGCAAACCTAGAAGCCTATGAAAACTTAAAAATGAATGAGATTTTTCAACTTGCATTTGCTTTACTAGCTGTAAAAATAGCTGCGACTCCGTGTCATAGAAAATACAAGGCATATCCAGAAAGTAAGACCCGATCGGTTGTAAAAATATTTAGGAAGAAGTTTCTGAAAGATTTTCATTGTCAAATGTTCAAACGTATATTACACTTCTTTTCTACTTAATCGCCCTATTTTCTGAGGTATTTGTCGTATCGTGAGACTAGCTTTTGCATTCCTTCGCGAAGAAACTGACCGTTAACCTATTCAGCCACTGCTTCACGACGTCTTTTGTTTCTTGATGACTCTATAGACTCTGGCAGGCCAAAATTCTCTTCAGGTGGAGATACAAATGGTAATAGCTAGGAGCTAGATCGGGACTATATGGTGGTTGATCAAAAATTTACTAACCAAGCTATTCAAGCAAAGCACGTGTACGGACAGCGGTGTTAGGCCGCGCGTTGTCGTACTAGAGGCAAAGGGCCTGTTCACATAGGAGTCCGTTGCGTTGCGTTGCGTTAAGGAAAAGATGACGTTGAAACGAAAATAAACCAATCATAGCCGTTAAAAATTTCATTGCTAATAGTTTGGAGGAATATGATTGGTTTATTTTCTTCTCAACGTCATCTTTTCCTTAACGCAACGCAACGGACTCCTATGTGAACAGGTCCAAACTCTGGCAGACAGTCAACCACGCCTTCGAATCTGAATGGCTCGGCGCAGCTTGTTAAGAGTTTCAGAGTAGGATTCGGCCTTTATAGTCCTACCTTAATGGTCCTATCTTACCATTTATGGTCGTACCACACGGACATTTTTTTTATTTGCGTTTAAAAATCTTCTCACCGATTGCTCTTCAAAGCTGGCGGGATTTTCGACTTTACTGTCCACTTTAAACTAACACAGAAAAGCGAGACAACTTTATAGAAAAATATAATTTACACCAGATAAAGCACCAGACGTCCAGGGACCAAATGATAGCGGTGTCGTTACAATGACGTGACCTGCGCAGGATATATGAGAAATCGCTTCTCACTTTCTGGATGCGCCTCGTATGTCAGGGATTTTTTTCGTACTCGAAACGTCAGAAAACGGAAGAAATACGGGAATTTTTAGAATTTCAGTAGAAAATTCGGAAGAAAAAAAATGCTTGTTCCCATTTTCATAAGATTATTAAATTCGTGGTCTTTTTGACACGATGAAACCAATTTTTTTTTTATCACTGTCGACTTCACGGACTTCATCTTGGGTTCTCATTAAGGGTTGCAATACCGGGTACCCGATTACCGAGGAGAAATTATTAGATCCGAATACTATGTTCCAGTGGTTGTAGAACAGGGTATTCAAAAGTTGCAAGTCTTAGTTTTAAAAACAACATTTTAAAGGGGTTAAATAATTTTACTATTCTCAGAAACCCCTTTCCTGAAGCGCATCCACAGTATTAACTACTAGACCCTTCTCGACCCTCTCATAAGCCAATCCCCTCCTGCAGTCTAACAATATGCCCTCGAGTGCTATTTGCTTCTATTAATTTATTTCGTATAAAATTTTCAAAAGAAATTTTGCCGATTGCATTTATAAATGGCAAAAATAGAATGTATTTTATATTATTTAAAATTATGCAATCTAGTATACGACGAATTTCTAATCTAGTAGCGAATCGAAAATAAAAACATAAAATAGTCACAGTGAAAAAAAAAGGTGAGCCAGAATTCGGTTATTTCGGGCCTCAGAGCCCATTTCCTTAAATTTACTTAAATTAAAATAAATCATAAAGAAATGCATTTTTGAGTGATAAAGTAAAATTTCCGTCATCATGAATAAATGTAGTTTATTCCTTAATATTTAGGGCAAATATTTCGTGGTTCGTGTCTTATTCAAAGCCGGGTAATACCCAGGCACCCGGTTCTGGAAAAAGCTTGAGAACCGAAACCCGTTTCTGCGATCCCTCTTTCTCCCGGACCACCTACGATCCTCGAGCCACCGCGGATATTAGCGGATATTGCCCTAAAAATTACGTTCCTTAATATTTAGGTCAAATATTTCGTGGTTCATGTCTTATTCAAAGCCGGGTAATACCCAGGCACCCGGTTCTGGAAAAAGCTTGAGAACCGAAACCCGTTTCTGCGATCCCTCTTTCTCCCGGACCACCTACGATCCTCGAGCCACCGCGGATATTAGCGGATATTGCCCTAAAAATTACGTTCCTTAATATTTAGGTCAAATATTTCGTGGTTCATGTCTTATTCAAAGCCGGGTAATACCCAGGCACCCGGTTCTGGAAAAAACTTGAGAACCGAAACCCGTTTCTGCGATCCCTCTTTCTCCCGGACCACCTACGATCCTCGAGCCACCGCGGATATTAGCGGATATTGCCCTAAAAATTACGTTCCTTAATATTTAGGTCAAATATTTCGTGGTTCATGTCTTATTCAAAGCCGGGTAATACCCAGGCACCCGGTTCTGGAAAAAGCTTGAGAACCGAAACCCGTTTCTGCGATCCCTCTTTCTCCCGGACCACCTACGATCCTCGAGCCACCGCGGATATTAGCGGATATTGCCCTAAAAATTACGTTCCTTAATATTTAGGTCAAATATTTCGTGGTTCATGTCTTATTCAAAGCCGGGTAATACCCAGGCACCCGGTTCTGGAAAAAGCTTGAGAACCGAAACCCGTTTTTGCGATCCCTCTTTCTCCCGGACCACCTACGATCCTCGAGCCACCGGTCAAGGACCAATGTATTTAGAGCAACGGTACGCAAACTTTTTTCGACTGAGACACCCACTTTCTTGAAATAAAAAAATCACGCAACCCCCAGCGAAAAATTTTGGTAGAAGCAAAATTTAAGAAATTAGGAAAATCTTCATAAAAAAAAAAGAGAAAATGTGTAAACAAATTTTGACAAACTATTTTTTGAAAACCCAGTCTCGCTCAGATAGGTAGAAGCAAATGGAAGCAATGCAAGTATAGTCTTTTGCTGAAGGAGTTTTTATTGTAAGAGTTCTTGACACCTTATTTAACGTTATAATAACATGTATTTTTAACATATAAAAAATGTAATTAAAAATATTTAAAATATGCGGATATAGAAAATTTAAAAGAATAGCAGATGTCCTAATTTGAGTCAGTAACAAGAATCCGGCTAGCTATTTAAAAGCATATTTTTAAATTATATAATTCAATACATAAATTTACTTCGGACAATCCTCGACCCCTGCAATATTTTTAGCGACCTCCCTTCGACCTCCCACAGTTTGCACACTACTGCTTTAGAGAACGGTAAAGACTCCGCTATCTAGGCACAATGACCTCTCGTACTACATTTCCTACAAATCAATACTCAAGACAACGCAAGTTATTTGGTTGTTTGTACACTGAACGGCGCACACAGCCCTAAAGCAGATTCCGAACGGCTACAGATAACTTAATAATGACAGTGCCCTAGCCCAGAATACTCCATGTCGTAGAGGTTATCGCTGGAAGCCGTATCAATAATATCATTTAATCATAATTTATTATTAAATCCCAAATAATTTGCCATCAGACGTTGCTATTATCTCAGTAAGGCACGATTGTTGGAGTCACAAAAGGGCATTTTGTGGCGACAATGTGAAGATAAAATTCCGTCAGGATGCGATTAAAATTGTGTGTAATAGGTTATTGGTGCAAAATGTTAGTAATAATCAATTTTAGGAACTCTCAATACGCTATTTCAAAGGCATATAAAGTTTCTGAAACAACACTTTTATGGTTAGAATACTTTAATACCTAAGTGTTGTTAGGATCTTGACACCAGTTTCTTACGGAAAGAAAAACTTAAGGCCGTCTGCACACGTAGCAACTCAAAACAAACTGATAACTGACTCGAATCACAAACCAGTCCGTGATGAGTCGTAACCTATGTAATTGAATGGAGCTACGCACACGGCGCAACTGGTTACAAACCCGTCGACCGGGTTTGTAACCAGTTGCGCCGTGTGCGTAGCTCCATTCAATTACATAGGTTACGACTCATCACGGACTGGTTTGTGATTCGAGTCAGTTATCAGTTTCTTTTGAGTTGCCCCGTGTGCAGACGGCCTAAGGCTGCAGTGTAGTCGACCTATCGCATTCCCTCATCTGTGTTGAACTAATGATGGTCGACTCGGACTTAATTTTTTTTTATATATATTGTACAGGTAACCCTTCCATAACACGGTAGATAGGTTCCTAGAAAATTCCGCGTTGTGTGAAACCGTGTTATATGAGACCCAGAGACAGTTCAAAAAAGGGGGTTACGTTCTGAATACATTAAAAACAAACTTTATAAAAAAAATTCCATATAAGCAACTTAATTCTTGTTAAAAATATAAATGTATGTTTAAAACAAAACGAAAAGACATGAAAAATATTAATTTCATTTAATGCGACCTTAATTTAATAAATTTCTTCCTCATCACTACTCAGTACAATCAAACAAGAACGTTTTTTCGATTGAACGATATCACCTTCACTTTCAGAACCTTTTTCTTCATTTAGATTTTTTGCACATTCTAGCCTCTTTAAAAAATCTTTAATTTTGGTTTATTTGCCGGTTCTTACAAGGTCATTGTAGATTTACGGTACGGAGATAGTCAATTTTGCAGCTCCCTTTTTAATTTTTGGCTTCTTTCAGCGGAAGGGTCTGCATTCAGGAAAAATGATTCAAGATTTTCAGATAAGCTTAGGCCTTCTTCAAATTTTATAGAGTTATAAATTAATAAATTATAATTTGATTATACATTTTCATGTAAAGCCACTATAGTTCATCATTCCTTCCCGTCATTATTTTAAGGTAATTTAGTTTTTAAACATGTTAAACAAAAATCATGCTATTTAGTGCTATAGAAGTACAGTGTTGTACAAAGGTTTTCGCAGTTTTTTTTATCTTGTTAGAGCGAATCCGTGTTACAGGTTGCAGTGTTATACGAGGGTTCCCGCAATTTATCTTATCTTGTTAGAGCGAAACCGTGTTGTAAGATGCAGTGCTGTAGGAGGGCTACCTGTACTTCTTATATGTTGTCATCATTCTTACTAAGCATGTTTTAAAATCTGAATTATTCAGGGTGGAAACGTGGCATACGGATTTTAAATACGAATAACTTCTTTTGGTAGACGAAATTTCTAAAATGAATAAGAGAACAGGTAAAAAATTTTTATTTGTATTGTGGAATACAATTTAACAAAAAAAATATCTTTCAATCTAAGTCAACAATCCTTAGAAACGTTTTCTCCGTAGGTTAAAGCTGCTGTGTACTAACCCTATTGGACGATTATAATACAATAGAAATAATATTTTCAGATAGCCAGAACTTTTCTACACCCTGTTACAGGGTTCATTTTATAAATTGCACCCACCAATTCAATATATAAACGTTTAAAACACACTACACTGATTTTTTCCCCCGAATAATTTAAATTTTAAAACACCGTTTGCATTAAATAAAAAACGAAAAATGCCCCAAGGTGATTTTTTACCTTGAATTTTTTTTACCTGTTCTCTTATTCATTTTAGAAATTTCGTCTACCAAAAGAATTGATTCGTATTTAAAATCCGTATGACACGTTTCCCCCCTGAATAATTCAGATTTTAAAATATGCTTAGTAAGAATGATGACAACATATAAGAAGTACAGGTAGCCCTCCTACAACACGGCATCTTACAACACGTTTCGCTCTAACACGATAAGATAAATAGCGGGAACCCTCGTATAACACTGCAACCTGTAACACGGATTCGCTCTAACACGATAAAAAAAACTGCGAAAACCTTTGTACAACACTGTACTTCTATAGCACTAGATAACATGATTTTTGTTTAACATGTTTAAAAACTAAATTACCTTAAAATAATGATGGGAAGGAATGATGAACTATAGTGGCTTTACATGAAAATGTATAATCAAATTATAATTTATTAATTTATAACTCTATAAAATTTGAAGAAGGCCTAAGCTTATCTGAAAATCTTGAATCATTTTTCCTGAATGCAGACCCTTCCGCTGAAAGAAGCCGAAAATTAAAAAGGGAGCTGCAAAATTGACTATCTCCATACCGTAAATCTACAATGACCTTGTAAGAACCAGCAAATTTCTTTCTCTATTAAAGAGTACAATTTCAAAAAAAAATCTGAATCCAAGTCACCAATCCTTGGACACATTTTCTCCATAGGGTAGCATTGAGGTGAGCGAATCCAATAGGGTTAGTACAGTGATTCTCAACCACTGTGCAGCGAGATTCTTGAAGTGTGCCGCCACTGTGAATTATTTTGTATGCTATTTTTACAACTATATTAAAGGTACATTAATAAATTACCAAAGTAAAATTCTTTTAAATTTATCTTATTGTTAGTGTGCCACCAAAATTTTAAATTATTAAAAGTGTACCTTGACGAAAATAAGGCGGAGAAACACTGGATTAGTAAAAAGCAGCCTTAAAATTGAGCTGAGCGAATTCGATAGGGGTAACTACCCCTATCGAATTCGCCATCTAGGATTTTCCCGTAAGAAAATAACGTCAAGATCCTGATAACATTTCTATTGCATAAAATATTTTAAACATACTAGTGCTGCTTGAGAAACTATAGCTGTCTTCGGAATGGAGTATTGAGAAGTGTAAGGTATACACAAGATTAGATTCACAAGAATCGAACTTTTGAGTGAATGAATTAAAGAAGCTGCTTGGGATATGCTAATTTCGGCATACGCGCTTAGTATAAATACCATGCAGCGTCATTAATAAAAAAAAAGTGGTTAAGGTTGAAAAGGTGTTATCCTGCGCTAGTGCTTAGCAGGCCCAAAGTTTACGTGGCAGTACTGCTGGTTTGACTCTCTGCTGGGTTGTGAGTATTCGAAATGTGTATTTCTATTGAATGATAATATATATATTCCGTACAAGTAGTCAGTGGCGGACCAAGGCGGGGGCGGGGGGGGCGGTCCGTCCCGGGCCCCACTTACTAAGGGGGCCCCACGAGAGGGGCCTTATTTAAAAATTGAATGATAACTTTACTACAAAAAATTACATTTTTAATTTAAAAAAAACAGACAAGAACGTTATTGTTTTTATAAAATATTACACTTGCATATTTTAGCGACTTCCAACATTTCACATGCCCCCCCCCCCACTTAACTTGAAATAAATTAAAACGTTAATAGAAGTTCAGTTACAACCATAAAATTGTAGAAAACTTTTAAGAAAGCTGGTTTTTTTGCCGCCTTTTCACACTGTGAAACTGAAGATTCCGATTATGTCTTTAGCCTTAACATAGAATTTAACAATGATATGATTCATAGCATAAATTCGATGCTATATTTTTTTTCTAATTTTATTAATATTATATTTATTTTTCTCATTGTATAACTAACTACTCAAACATGAATTCTATTTTTATTCAATTTTAAAAAAATACCAATATTTCATATTTTAAGGACCGTCCAGTAGTCAAAGCGCTGAGGAGGGCCCTAACTGAATTCAATTCGTGCCCCCCCCCCCGAAAAAAAAAGGGTTAGAAGCACGCTACGCCTATGGTGCTGAGACATGCCATAGAGCTGACGCTGAGTTGCTGAGAATCGCCCGACATTCTTCCTCGTATTCCAAAACCCACGAACTTTTCTTGATGTGTTTTAAAATTTTGTACGTAACCATATTTATCCTAGAAGTGCAATAATCGTATGAAAATCATTAAATAGGCTGATAGTCTTTATTTTAAGCAAAGTCCTTATAGACCAGGCCCTAATTTTCCACTAGGCCCGGCAGGCCCGGGCCTAGGGGCCCCCAAATGTTGGGGGGCCCAAAAAACTTTTATTTTAAAAGAAAAGAAAAAAAAGAAAATTTTCAATTCAGTTCTTTTTTATTTTACCTTTTTCAATATCAATTTTTTTTATATATCCTTTCAAATTTGATTGATTGGTTCATCATATGTATAGCTATATGTATAGTTCATATGTATGTTATAGTGTATGTAAGAGATTACTAAGTTTTTCTGGTTGCATTGTATTGGTGTTTTAATTTAATGAAGTTAATATGTTGTATTGCTTTTTGTTATTTGATAATGCTCAAGGCTTCTACGTTTCAAATAGCCAATTCTCGGTAAAATGTTACTTAAAGAATGATTCATGATTATTTTTTGTGTGTGTCAATTTTGGAAATTTTACGTCCACATCACTGTTAGGGGGCCCCCATCACCCCATCCCGAGTTGTGCCTAAAGTCAAGAATTTTCTAAATCGGGCCCTGTTATAGACTGGTTAGTTTTCTGGTGTCAGAAGTCCTGATTTAAGCATTAGGTTGAGGAAAGACTGACTGATGACGATGATGAGCCTGGAAATTACAGGTAAGCCGATTCTTTGTCAGATTCTGGCTTTGGCGTAATATGTGAATAATGTTGTGTGTTTTGGAAAATTTGGAAAATTGATAGATGCAGTGGAGAAGCTGTGCGACGAGTCTGAAAACCTAGATACAAGAGGATCAGCTCAGATTACAGTGGCAAATGTTTGCGATTTTAAGTTTATAGCATTTCTACGCCTGCGGTCAGACATTTTGGAGGAAATCAACCACATTCAACACTACCTGAAAATTCAGGGGATTTCCTTGGACAAGGCTTTAAATAAACTAAGAGCATTGGAACTTTTTATTAAGGAAAGCAAAGAATCTTTAGTTAGTGATGCTTTGGACTTCGCTTCCCAGAAATGTGAAGAAATGGGAATTGCTATTGAAAAGATATGCAGAAAAAGATCGAAAAAGATGATGCCGGGTGTAAAAGCTAAAGATGAGGGTTTATCTTTACAAGAAGAACTAAGGAGGTCCATGTTCCAATGTGTAGATAGGTTGTATTTGGAACTCCAAACAAGAACAAAATCCATGGACAACATTCATAACAAATTTGAAGTCTTGCAGTCGGTTAATTTGATCAAAGCTCTAGATGAGAAATTGCCAGAACTTATTTCTCGTCTAACTGAAAGTTACGACGAATTTTCTAAGGACGAGGTTTTGCCAGAAATAAAAAGACTAAGACGTAAATGGTCGGATAGCCCTTACGTCTAAGGACCTCCATCAATCGTTTCTGCATAGATTGAACCAGTTTGAATGTTTCATTAGAAGATATATTATTCCATTCCATAATGATAATCTTCAAATATTAATACAGAGGAAGTCAAAAAGTGGCCAGCTCTTCAAGTTTTGCAGTTCATTGTTGGTATGGAATTTCAAGAGTCAGTACCAAACTTGTATTTAGTACTAAAGTTGTTTTTGACGATTTGCATTTCAGTCGCAACTTGTGAAAGAAGTTTTTCGAAATTGAAAGTCATCAAAAACTATTTGCGCTCAATAATGAGCCAAATCAGACTGAATGGCCTAGCAATGTTATCCATCGAGAACAAGTTGGCTATGAAAATAAACTTTCATGAGACAATTAGACAATTTTCTGATGCAAAAGTTAGAAAAAGACAATTTTAAAAGGAGGCTTTTACCTATTTGAAATTAATACAGAATTCTTAATTTAACTTGCTTATATGGGATTTTTAAAAATGTTTTAGAACGCAACCCCCCCCCCTTTTTTTTGGAAATGTCCCTGGGTCTCATATAACATGGTTTCACACAACACGGCATTTTCTAGGTGATGTATTCCCATTCTATTTTTTTCAGACTGATACTGTGAATGTGTATTGCCTTGTGAAAAGTAAAAATTTTTGAAGTTGAATTACCAATAAAGTTAACGTAGATCAAAGTGAGGTATTTCTTTGGTTTTCCTTGGAGCTACCTGAATATTATAAGTAAGTATTGGCACCAAAATGGCTCCTTTTCTTTTTAATATGAATTTTGTCTTTAACTATTATCTCTTTTATTAATCAAACGGCCAAGCCTTTTACCATTCACCTTGACCTGACGAAAAATTCATACAACGAAAACCAGTGCCGTACAATTCATTTTAACCTTGTACCGAACAGTAAGTTAGCGAGCTCATGGATCAAGCGGTTAGAATGTTGGTCTCGGAGCTGTGCCGTGCGGTACGTCATTGGTTCGATAGCTCGAACCCAGGCCTTGACATAAGACTTTTTTCATTAATTTAAACAGTAATGATCATTGCTCACCTCGTACTGCACGAGTTCGCTCCCTTATTCTGTCATTTTTTTCTCTGCACACAGGGGCGTGCCGACGGTGGAGGGGGGAAGCGGGACAGGACCCCCACCACAGAGCTAAAATAATTTTTTTAAATTTACAAAATAATGCAAAAGTTTCGTATAGGCCTAATAGTAATTGTGTTATTTATTATTTACCATTACGATCTTTATTGCACTTACATTTTTATCGATCTTTATTGTTACAATTTTAGCGCTATACAGTGCCAGAAACAGTATTTATAAAGCCAAGTGCCGAGCGCTGTTTATACACTTCTACAGTACTATCCGCGAACCGCGAGAGTGAACCGAACCCTTGCCTATCAAAGTATTGAAGGGGTCTTTTTTCAACAGGGCACGCACGCACTGTTTCGTCGCGTATCTGCTTTAAAAAAGCACTTCTTGTTAGATTTTCATTCCACTAATGACGGGGACGTCGCTTTAAATATTTTATCCGAATTCATAGATATATGATTTTTAAGCAGTGGCATCTAGTATTCTAGATAGCCTAAAATGGCACTATTTAACACCTAATTTTCAAAATTTTCCGGGGGAGGGCCCCCGGACCCCCCCCCCCCCTTCGACTGGTGGGTATTCCATACCCCCCAGACCCCCGGAAGACACCCCCTTCTAGTCCACCCTGATAATAGGGCGTAAGGGAAATGGACGACCCCCTAGCACATGGAGGCCTTGAACCCCCCCCCCCCCCCCCCCACAGAACAAAATCCTGAGCACGCCACTGTCTGCACAGGTCAATAGCCTGAGGAGACTATCTGATTAAGGCAAAGAAAGGTTAGACTGAAAAGGCAAAGAAAGGTTTAACTGTCATTAGAAAAAGTTAAAAATTACCATTTTTTTTGGGGGGGGCCCAAAAAATAAAGCCGCCCCGGGCCCCAAATGGTCTAGGTACGCCACTGCAAGTAGTACGTATGCTTATAGCTGTAAAAGCAAATTCTATATGTGCAACGAACTCAATAAACATTGTTTCATGTATAAACAGTGTTTGTATCAAATTCATTTAGAGTGCCACTTCAAATTATATACACCCAAGTCTGGGTAGAAGTGAGCTTAGATTCTCTATAGAAGTCCTAAAATCGATTATTAACAGCATTTTGTACCGATAACACAGGTCTGCAAATTTTCAGTGAACAAATACTTTTTGCAAAGTAGCAATTGACTTTTATGTTTTTGGTATGCTAATTTCAAATATGTCATTCATTGTTTGTCCATCATGTAACAGTTTTTGAAAATTGCGTTTGAAAATTTAGAAAAATAATGCTTTATATACCTTGTAAAAACATTTCTAGGAAGTAAAACAAAGTAATGAGTAAGAAGTTTTGTGTGAAAAATTACTTTAATGCTCACATATATATTTAGAATTCACATTACTGAGTTGACTATCATTTGTACAAAGTATATGATTCTGAATATTCAGCAATGGCCGCATAAAGTCTTTCTAAGGCTTTGTAGTACCTTTTTCTTTTGTGTTGAATACTTTGTGTGGAAGCAGATCTTCTGTGTGTAACTTGTGACTGGTCTCTATGTAGCGACCATCAGTAATCTGCTATCATGTTTTTGTTCCATCTACTTAATGCCTTGGTGAAATCTTTCCCAGTTTTCCTCACTGACGGCACCAAGATTTTCAGGAAAATAGTCCAGATGACACATCAGGAAATGAACTTTTAAGCTGACAGAACATCCTAATTCTTTGAAATTTTCAAGCATACTCTGTACAATTTGTTTGAAGTTGGGATCCTTATAATTTCCCAGAAATTTATTAACAACTTCTTTAAAGGAGCTCCAAGCTTCCTTTGCAACCTTTGTCATACATGCTTCAAATTTTTCGTCCTTCATAAGTTTTCGAATATCTTTCTTCACTTTGGCTGCAGATAATCCAGGAAATGCATTAAGCAAGTGCTTGAAACACCGACCTTCTTTGTCCAGAGCTCTCACGAATTGTTTTATCAAACCAAGTTTTACATGAAGTGGAGGCAGAAGAATCTTTTCTCGGTCAACCAAAGCTTCCTCAATAACATTTTTGCTGCCAATTTCCATTTTCTCTCTTACTGGCCACTCTCTCTTAATCCAATGTTGACTCCTTTCCCTACTGTTCCACTCACAGGAACCATGGATATTTTGTGTATCCCCCTTGAAGTCCAAGAAGTACGCAAATTACTTATAAATCCCCACATATGAACCACATATGATCCTTTTATTTAAGTTTGTTCAAAATGATGGCTAAATTTTCGTAGCATTCTTTGTAGTGCACGGAATGTCCAACAAGTATTGAAGCATATTTGTTTCCGTTATGGAGTAGCACGCCTTTGAGGCTTCTTTTGCATGAGTCAATGACGAGCCTCCATTCCTGTGTGTCATATTCAATTTGAAACTGTGCCAGCAAGCCAGGAATATTGCTGCAATAAACTTAATCAACATCCTCAGAAAAATAAGGAAGGAAATCCTTTTCTCGTCTTCTAAACCATGAAAACGAGACACCAGGTGCCAATAAGTTTTTTTCATTTAGCCTAGAACCTAGTAGAATGAACTTCACCTCATTGTCTACACTATTTTATTAATTTCTTTCCTTTTTTATTTATGTGTATCGAACATCTTTTTACTTTATTAATTGTTTATTATAAAATAACAAAAAAATAAATTTTTTATATACATTAATGAATTTAAGTGGGCGAACAAAAGTAAATTACATGTTAATTGTATATTCATAAAAACACAAAGCCTGAAAACAGAAAATTTCATATTGTGAAAAAACTGTACGCGATGGAGTTTTTTGGTTATTTTTTCTGAAATCAGCGTCCAAAAATTCATAAGAAATAATGCTTAGTTTTGAGGAAATATTTTCATCGCAGACCTGTGTAACTTATTACACAGTTTAATCTCCCCCTGACGGCATTTTATCTTCACATTGTCGCCACGGAATTGCCCTTTTGTGTCTCCGACAATCGTGCCTTACTGAGATAATAGCAATGTGTCAAGATTACTACACAGCGGCCTTAAGCGAGAGCTTGAAGACATAGTCTTCCCATCGTTTATAAAAATATAGATAAAATCACAAAAATATCCCCTTATGTTTAAGATATCAATTTATATTTACAGTGTACACTCTAATTATAGTGTAAACCGGTTGGCAAATTATCCGTTCAGACAAAAATCTGAAGTCTTTATCTAAAACTAGAAGGTAACCCGTCATTTTGACGTCATAATACTAATAATGACGTCATAATGGAAAAAATATATGGAAATTAAAAAATATCCCGAATTATCTAACAATATTGCATTTAATCCACACCTTGTAAAAGCAAACCCTTTCATTATTTTTTATTTATTTAGTTTTTCATGCGATTGGAGAAGTAGACTGCCATCCAGTTTTTTACAGCTCACTACGCGATATGAATACTTGAGCTACTTGATTCATTCACATTCAAGTTTGTTTACTTTCAGAATTCATCGCAAAAGTAAACAGATTTTTAAAAACTGTTAAATATACAGCTAAAAACATCCAATTTTTTTTAGTTCTGAATGTTTTATAGAAAAATGGGTTCAACAAACGTGATTTGATGGAGAAGATATTAGTTTTTAGGTAAGAAAAAAATTCTGATCCACATCTGAAATTGAAATTAAGCCTAACCGGCTGTTTGTTTACTGAGGGCTTCAATTGAAAGATGAGTACAGCCCGGAAGTGTTATACAGAGACAACGGCTATTATATATATAATAATACCAACATCTATACATATATATTTATTTAAGTTGCTAAGCCGACTTTTTGGGCAGTCCGTGAGAAAAAACGACTGCATCAATTTACTTCATTTGGTCTTAAACGAAAGATTGTAATCTGTAGATGTGTCAAATTTGGTTTTTGTAACAATTTCTATTAATTAGCGATATTTTACAATTAAAAATTGATTTCTGCGCATTCTCAGTGGCATGTTTAAATTTGACTTTAGAAAACCCACTGTTTCTGCGCATGCTCAGTGGAATGTTTTAATGATAAACACGTTTATTCCGAAGAGTCTCTCTAGATCTCTCTCTATCTGCCATTTTTATTTTTTATGATAATTATGTTTGTGAAATATAAGATTAAACCTGATGGAAATTGTTTATTTCGCGCTGTTTAATTAGCAATAATTTACAATTTAAAAAAAATTGCTTTTTGCGCATGCTCAGTGACATTTTTAAAGCTGGCTTTAGATACTCACTAAGCACGAAGCCACTTAAACGCATTAATTTGTTTCTGCGCATTATTATGATTTTCAACATTTGCCAATGATGTGTTTAGTATAATTTGTGTATTAGTACATTTATTTACTAATACACAACGGCGTAATTACTATCGGGATATTGGCAACAATTCACAACGGCATAATTACTATCTAGCCGTCATGTTTTGACGGGTACCAACTAGTAATTAAAAAACTCAAGGCAAATTTCCTTCGACGTAGGTATACAAACAAAAAGATTTTTCAAAACAACAGTTTTCTATTTATCGAGAAGGTTTCTTTATTTCGATAAAGGATGTGATATCGTATTATGATGACACTTCTTTCATTTCCCGGGATTATGAATACAGTGATATTATATATATTTGTAAAATTCGTGTGATATCAAAAAAAGCATCAAAAATTCAGAAAAAACAAAATAAAAAAAATACGGGTTATATACATGTTGTTGTTCTTGTTCCTAACGCCCCTTGGCCGGATGTGCCAGACCAGATCCATACAGGCTTCGGGCTGAGTAGTACGGCTCCTGTTTATAATAACACCTCAAGGGTTGGAGTCGTGTTGGCTAGGTGCCACCCCAAATTTGACAGGGACGACATCAGGGAGAATCGTACCTTCCCCATCCACTGACCTCATAGGCCTTTCCGGGTTACATATTTAACATGCCCGTATATACTTATATATATGTATATATACACAGTGCGTCAAATAAGTTTTAAGACTGGGTCTGTAAAAAGAAATGGAAACAAGAAATTAATACCTGTTTAGGTTTTTTATTCAAAATAGGACCCTCCGGCTTCAATGCACTTTTTACAGCGATTTAATAATGAATCGAAAGCCTGTTGTAAATCACTTTGTGGAATGGCCTGCAAAGCTCGCGTCGAAGCTTCTTGTATTGTCGAAATATCTTCAAAATACCACCCTTTTAACTTCATTTTAAGTTTTGGCAATAAGGAGTAGTCACAGGTTGCTAAATCAGGTGAATACGGTGGATGGTTCAACACACAGACATTATTTTTTGCCAAAAATCGACTAACAATAAGGCAGGTGTGACTGGGTGCATTGTCGTATAACAAACACCAACTGCTTTCAGTCCTATAGTCTGGACGAATACGACGATTTCTGGCCATCAAGCGCTTTAAAACAGCTAAGTAGTATTGACCTGTAATTGTTTGTCCAGTTGGAACAAATTCTTTGTGGATAATACCTTTACTATCGAAGAATGTAATGAGCATTGTTTTGATTTTGGATGGAACTTTTCTTGTTTTTTTGGCTTGTGGTGAATTTGGTGACTTCCATTCCGCACTTTTTCGTTCTGTTTCAGGATCATATTGGAAACACCAGGTTTCATCCCCTGTAAGAATGGACTTCAAGAAGTTTGGATCGTTTTCAGCGGCTCAAATAATGTCTCTGCAATGTGCACTTCTCATTGCTTTTTGTTCAGGGGTTAAAGTGTATGGAACAAATTTAGCACACACTTTTGTTTTGCCAAATCTTCATGCAAGATGGTTCGAATTCTATCTTTGATGATATTTAAAGAGTCTTCCATCATTCTCAGTGATGCACAGCGATCGTTTGTTACGAAATTTCGTACTTTCTCAATAACTTCAGGTCTTCTAGATGAAATTGGTCTTCCACTACGCTGATCATCTTCTACCGTATCTCTTCCGTCCAAAAAACGTTTGTGCCACACAAAAACATTAAATCTACTTAAACAACAGTCACCGTAAACTTGTTTTATGAGTTGGTATGTTTCCGAAGTACTTTTACCAAGTTTTGCGATAAATTTAATTACAGCTCTTTGCTCCATCTTAAAAAATCAACATGAAAAATATTCACTTCTGCAATAAACGCTCAGCTTCTCTCAACTACTTAACGAAATACGCACAACTTGTTAGCAGTGTGCCAGCAGACGATGGACGTTATGACGCATGCGGATTTACACTCACAGCACCTTTACAACCTGCGCTCTGGGACGAGTCTTAAAACTTATTTGACGCACTGTGCATATATGTATATATATATATATATATATACATGTATGTATGTGTGTATATATATATATATATATATATATATATATATATATATACATATATATGTATATATATTTACTCTCAACTAATCGAAGATACTAAGACATCAAAAAGAACTAAAAGAGGTAAAAGTTATAAAAGTAAGACTTTTGATTGTAACTTATATAAAAACTCTTTAATAAGTTTTCAAGAAAGGTTTATTGATTATCAATATAAAAAATTAAAAGCTTTGATTTTTTCTATCGTTAAAAAACATATCATTAAGCTATATCAACTATTTTTAAGTACTAAAATAAAGAATTATCATTATCAGCATCTGGTATAAGATTTAATATTAACACGGGCTAATCATTTAAAAATAAACTTATATAAAAAACAAAATACAGCTAATAACACTTATTGTGTACTAAATTTTACCAACCATAAACTAAATAATATAAACTTCAATAGTATATTTGATAAACTTCGTGATATGTTTCCTATAAATGATATAAAAGTAAAACGTGCCTTTAAATATACTCTGCCTATGGGTAGACGTATATTTAACTATAATCAGGTCTCACAAAATTTTTCTCAATCAATAAATTTAAAATGTCTATGTCATCTGCCGAATTACAATAGTTATGTTGATACGGCACATGGTCATGCAAATAACAGGCAATTTGGAAATAGTGGATAATTTAGCACTGCGAGAGTTGATGAGTTTGGGAACTAAGTATAGATTACCTAGTACTAATAATAATAAGAAAATAATAAGTTTCTTAGATGCTGATTTAGATAAATTTATATACAAAATAGCAATTAATTATTCTATACCTACAATAGCCTTCAACCAATGGAAAATTAATTTACTAAAACTAGTACATACTAAACTACCCAATAAAAGTAATAACATTAATAATTCCTATAAACACTTGAAAGATGCTATAACAAAATTACAAGAAGACTTTATAATCACTTATGTAGATAAAGCAGCCAACAACTATGCAATAATTTGTAAAAAATATTTTGCCATAAGTTTAAAAAAACAGCTAGAAAATAGTGATTTTTTCAGGCATTAAAAGAAACTACTAGTATTATTATTAAGAAAATAATAGCAAAATATAAACTACTAGGTATATCATCAAACAATTATCTTTTTCCATATATTACTTTAGTTCCTAAATTTCATAAAACACCTATTGCTTTTAGAGCAGTAACCTGTGGTCACAACACTTATGCTACTAAAGCAAGTGTAATATTATTAAATTACCTTAAATTAATCTATAAAAATATAACATCTGGTGTTTGTGGTATAATTGATAATAGCTTTAGTCTAATTAGAAAACTACAAACATTAGATAATTGTAAAAATGTAGTAACTTATGATTTTAAAGATCTATTTAATAATATCGATATAATTGATTTAAATAGAATAATCATAATGTTAGTACAAAATAATATTCAATACTTAGGCAACAAAATTAAACTAACTCGTTTCAATAGGCTCCTAGATTTAGTAACTAAACATAATTGCATAGTTCATAATAATAGTATATACTTACAGTCCAAAGGTGTACCACAAGGTGGTAATGCTTTAAGTATGCTAGCTAATTTATACTTATATTATTTTGAAATTAATAATATAGAAAATTGCAATTACAATATATTTAGGTATATAGATAATATAATAGTAATTAATAAAAGTAATAACAATATAGACTTAAATTTTTACCCTCCTAATCTGGAACTAATTAAAAGTAGCCATGATAATATTAATGTAAACTTTATAGATATTAACATTAAATTAAATTCTCACAGCAAATTTACTTTTGACTTATACGACAAAAGATCTGACTATAATTTTAATATTGTTAAATTTCAAAATTACCACCTGTTTACATAAATCTGTTTTTAATAACATTATTGTAAATCAGTTAGTTCGTATAAATAGGCTATGTTCTAAAGACAATAGGAATAAGCATATTTTAGACTTGAAAGCTGTGCTAACACGTAATAATTACCCCGAAAGTCTATCCAAAAACATAATTGGTTGTTTTAGTTTTAATGAATAGTTTGTTCTGTTGCATCTAATAAGTTATACATATTAAGAAAAATTAGAAAAAATAACTACTAAAAATAAAAAATAAAAATAAAATAAAAATCATAAGTAAAAATAAAAATAACTCTTAGTAATAATAATTAAAAACTAAATTTATAATGGTTTAATAGTTCTAAAATACAGTAACCATAGTAAGTCAGTAACTGAGTATCCATAATCTCCATGGTTGCAAGTTTTGTGACGTCAGTCATCTTGTGGTTACATGTTCTTAACTTCCACTCTGTCTAGCGCCAGGATTGGTGTTCTTTGGTTAAGTAACTCTTAACCCAATATTTAATCAATTCTCCTGTTTTTCCTGGATTGTACGGTGTCTGAGTGTGTTTATTGTATAGATCATACTCATCGGAAACAATCCATTGGTTTTTAGACAGGGATTATTTTAGTTCCATTGGTATTGACACCGCTGACGAAGAGATGCTGTCTAAAACCTCTTTCATACTTTTCTTTTCATGTTATTTGCTCCTGGCTGCAAGTAGCTTTAGTGCTATTACTGGTATTCTCTTTCATTTATTTCTTATATATATATATATATATATATATATATATATATATATATATATATATATATATATATATATATATATATATATATATATATATATATATATATATATATAATGTAAAATATAAACAATAGAAATAAACAAAAATTAAAATTCAAGCATAGACTGCTAAATCACTTTAACATAAAACATATCCAGCAAAGAAAACATAAAACATGGTGGTTGTAATACAGGAGGTAAACATAATCAAGTGGGGGTTGGTTCAGGCAATAGTAATCTATTTTGTAAGTGTAAGGGTTTAATTTACATTATAGAGTGTCAAGAATGTAATTTATGCTATATTGGGCAAACGGGGACTGAGTTTAATAAAAGGGTTAATAGCCATAGGTCTACAATAAAATATTTTAAAGACGAAACTTCTTTTCATTATGAACTTCTACACTTTCAAGTACATAACTTCGAGCAGGCTAAATTATATATTATTGATGAGATTAATGATTTAAATAAAAGGTTGGATTTTGAAAATTTATATATTTGTAAGCTTAAAACACTATTTCCGTACTGTTTAAACAGTAAACTTAACGAGGAAGGACCGGTGTATTTAGATAATAACTGCGTTTATAAAAAATTCATGGTTATTGATAGGTTTAATTATATACATTCTAATTATAGGGGTAAAAGAGGAAAAGGTAGCAATAGTTTAAAACAAAATTGAAACTGGATGATCTGCAAAGTATTTGTAATTTGGTTATTGATTTTAAGACCATTAAAATAATTAAACATTTTTTATTCAACCAAAAAAATTCTGGTTTAAGGTGGGTAATTAAACATCATTTATCTTCAATTAAATTTGTTTCGAGGTTTACAAGACTAATAATTTTAGATTTAATTAAATACAAGCTTAACCTGACTAATTTGGATGCTAAGAGGGGAAGGGATGTAGGGGTAGAGTACTGTACTATTAACTTTCTAGATAAAGATTTCGAGCATGTAAAACTACCTACTATTGTACATAATAATTCTAAATTATTACCAATCAAGGATTGTGGGAAAATCGCTATTGCTTTTAAATATCAAAAAACGTTAAGGGACATAATCTGAAACTATAACTTTTATAGTCATAACTTAGGTAAAATTTCTAATTCTGATTGTAATTGTCATATTGAGGAGTTTAAAAACTTTGTTAATCCAACTTCGGGGCATATTGTAACAGGGGATCTTAATATCGTTAAAGATGTTAGGTTGAGGGAAGTTCTACGTAAGGGCTCAAAATTTAGGGTAAGAAATAAGGTAAATTTAAAGCAAATTATAAGTTCTATCACTAAAGATTTAGATTAATGCATAGTAAAATTAGCAAGGAAGTACAATTGGCATATCGAAGGTTTTATGGAGTGGAAGGTGCATATTTTACAGGATATAAAAAGGAATTATGAGGAATATGGTATGGAGGACAAGAGGTTTTTTTTTTCTAAACAAAGTTCTATACAGAAAAATTAAAGGTTTAAAAAATAAGTTTATTATTACGGTTGTTGATAAGGCTGCAAATAACTTCGGTTTTATGTGTAAAGATTATTTTAAGCAGTTAATTTCTAGGGAATACAACTCAAATAATACCTATCAAAAAAATTAACCTTACCAAAAAAGAAATAGATAATAGGATTTTAGCTTTTAGCAAAAAATTTAAGTTTAAGATTAATAGCATAAAATACCCTTACCTGTTTCCTACCATAAAATTCCATAAAGTACCTACTAAATTTAGGTTTGTTACATGTAGTACAAATTGTTATAACACTTTGTTCAGTAAAAAGTTTTTTAGCTATTTAAAAATTATTCTAAATAAAATTAAGGTTACCGAAAATAGCTTAAATAATAATAACCAGGATGTTCTACATTTTTTAAAAAGTAAGAATATAAATAGCGTTGATACGTTTGATTTTGAAAACCTGTTTACCAGTATTCCGCATGATAATTTAATGATTATCTGTTCAGAAATTTATGATGCTTATTTAGATAGTACTTTAATCTTAAAATGTGACTGGATTGATTTATGTAAATTTAATATTTTTGAAAACTACCTCTTTAATGGCTTATGTTTCTTTAAACAGATAAAGGGTATACCTATAGGAAATAGCTATTCTAGTGCATTTACCAACCTATTCTTACATTTTTACGAAACTAAATTTCTTAACTCAAATAATGTTACCAGATTTAGATATATTGATGACATCATAATTTTTAACTCCAACGATTTGGAATTTCTTAATCAAATCTACCCAAAGGAACTAACTTTAAACCGGATTTAAAAATCTGGATTTAAAATCTGGATTTAAAAATTAAAATTCAAAATAGAGAAATAAAAATAGGGATATATGATAAAAGGTTAGATTTTAACTTCGAGGTTATTACGTTTACCAATTTCCATAGCAACTTAAACTATAAAATTTATTATAATATTTTTTACTCACAACTTTCCAGAATAAAAAACATATGTAAAAACGATGGAGATTTTTTTGAGGCATGTAGCATTTTCGAGGAAAATTTAAGTAAAAACGATTTTCCTAAAAATTTCGGAAATTTAAAAGTTTAAAAAAATGGCATTTAGACTCAGGTATTTTTAAAGATGTTTAGAATAGTAATTATGTTTTCATTTGGTTAAGCTGTAATGGGAGGTGGCGCTATAGTAATATTACAATGACGTAACTTTTAGGATAGAATTGGCTGCTGTTTCGCCATAACCGTCACTTACGGAATTGGGGTGTGTATGCATCTTTTACTTTGCATTAGGATTATTTGTGTGCTTGCTTGTACGGTGCGTTGAGCCCATACTGTAAGTTGTGTTTGTCTTTTCATTTTCTTTTTGACTTATTGCTTCCTTTAAAAATTCACCAAAAATCAGGAAATGGAGGTAAAGATTCGAAAAAAATTTCATTTTAAAGGAATTTTTATGATCTTTCTCGTGATATAAATTTTATAACCCTCAAAGTATTATTTAAATGCAAACTTAAGAAAAGTTAAAAAAGCAGCTTAAAAATTTAATTTAAAAAAATCTGAGAAGTATTTTTGAAAAATCTTTCTTAGTGCACCCCTACACTATAAAAAGAATCGCCATGCAAAATTTCAGCCCTTTAGGTCCAGCGGTTAGGTCTGTGCGTTGTATGTCAGTCAGTGAATGAGTCAGTTACGGAACTGTTTTATATATATATAGACATAAAAATATATATAATATAAATATATATATATATATATATATATATATATATATATACATATATATATATACGTATATATATATATATATACACACATATATATATACATATATATATATATACATATATAACCCTAAGAGCCGACGTTGCCCCCCCCCCCTCCCTCAAATCTGTGGCCTGGAGGCGCCACTCACTGACAGAAAGACGGAACGGGATCTATAGCCAGGCTAAAAATGAATGAAACATTCACCAGACGTTACCTTTTTTTTAGCCCCCAATGAGTCTTAATTCACCAAACGTTGCATAAAAGTTATTTATTCCACATGCACAGACCGCAAAAATATTCTTAGCCGCAACCATTCAAACAATCGGAGGAAAATTTCTAAACCAGTCCCCTAACCGAATCAAACAATTCTTGTGAAACCGTTCTTTTAATCTAACTAAATCTCTATTTTTACAGGCATGATTCAAATCGTAGTGGGGGGGGGGGGGAGGTGGAGAAAGTTATTATCAGAAGTTTCTCAGACGCACTTCGGCCGGGGCAAATTCAAACCGAAACTTCTAGAGAGAATGAGCGATGATAAGAGAGGAGTTTCTAATCGCGATGCAACCGAGCGGAAACGCAACAGTCAACTTTTATCGGAATCAGATGTTAATGGAACTTTAGCGTCGACCGCGAGATTTAAATGGAAATGTTCTGTTAGTTTGCGTCAGCTTCTGCCCTCAAAAATACGGATTGCAGGGAACATATCGATTTAACGAGAATGGATTGTTCGTAAATTTGAGGTTGCTTCGTCATGAAGTGCAAAAAAAAAAAAAATGTACACAGTAACCGGCCCGGAAATGCCGTTGAAAATTGTTGCATGGGAATAGTTAAAGAACGTTGACCAGCCTCGAGGACCGAAGAACGTTGACCAGCCTGAGAGACTCGGGTTCGAATCTCGGTCCCAATAAGACCGTCTGCACACGGAGCAACTCAAAGGAAACTGATAACTGACTCAAGTCACAAACAAGTCCGTGATGAGTCGTAACCTATGTAACTGAATGGAGCTACGCACACGGCGTAACTGGTTACAAACCCGTCGACGGGTTTGTAACCAGTTACGCCGTAACCTACACTCAAGAGCCAAAACATTATGACCACCTGTCAATAACGAGTTGGCCCACCTTTGGCGCGCAACACAGCTTCAACCCGCCTTGGCATGGATACCACAAGTCCTTGGTAGATGGCCGGAGACAGATTGTACCAGATGTTTAAGCAACGGTCACGCAAATCCGAGATATTGCGAATTGGTGGTCTTTGAACTCTGAGCTGCCGTCCCATGACATCCCAAATGTGTTCTATCGGATTGAGATCCGGTGAGTTAGGCGGCCAGGACATTAACTGGAATTCAGCATCATGTTCCTGGAACCACTCCAACACAATTTTAGCCTTGTGACACGGGGCGTTGTCCTGTTGGAACATTCCATTTCCAGCTGGAAAAACAGAGGCCATGTAAGGGTGCAACTGGTCCGCAATGATGTTCAGATACCCTGTAGCATTCATGGTCTGCTCTACCACAACCACGGGTCCCAGAGACGCCAAAGAGAACGTCCCCCAAAGCATAATACCGCAACCACCGGCCTGTGTATGACCTACTGTACATTGAGGGAGCAACAGTTCGCCTGGAAGAAGGCGTATCCTGACACGGCCATCGGCGTGATGAATGACAAACCGTGATTCATCTGACCAGGCAACTCTCTCCCACTGATCCATGGACCAGTCTCGATGTTCCCGGGCCCAGCGCAGGTGCAGTTGGCGATGACGCTTGGTCAGCAAAGGCACACGAGTGGGACGTTTGCTGCGTAGCCCCATATCCAACAGTGTCCGCTGAACATTGTGCTGCGATACTATTCTACTTGACCCTGCATTGTATTGGGCTGTCAGCTGAGCCACTGTCTGGCTCCGGTTTTGCTTCACCATGCGAGACAGTCTCCGACGACCTTTTTCTTTGATAGCGTGTGGACGTCCAACACCATGTCGTCTACTGCTGGTTTCACCGTCATTCATCCACTTTGCATAAGTACTAACAACTGTAGGTCACGAACAAACCACGAGTCGTGCAGTTTCGGAAATACTTGTTCCGAGCCTTCGAGCCATTACAATCTGCCCTCTATCAAAGTCGCTTAGATCCGCAGCCTTTCCCATCACACACAGAAGTAAGTGAAAGAATGATTCTTCAGACTCTCCAGCAGCAGTTAAATACCACTTCCACCTGATCACGTGCCTTCCATGTCATCCAGGCGAATTCATTGCAAAATGTAGGGGTGGTCATAATGTTTTGGCTCTTGAGTGTATGTAACTGAATGGAGCCACGTACACGGCGTAACTGGTTACAAACCCGTCAACGGGTTTGTAACCAGTTACGCCGTGTGCGTGGCTCCATTCAGTTACATAGGTTACGACTCATCACGGACTTGTTTGTGACTTGAGTCAGTTATCAGTTTCTTTTGAGTTGCTCCGTGTGCAGATGGCCTAAGAGTGGCAATTGGGGCGCGCAACGTCTCGAATATTGACCGTGATGATGAACAAAAATGAATAAAAAAAATACATGTAAAGGTCAGCATCCAGTGCCGTTTAACTCCAAAAGAAAGGGAATATATGAGGAATAGAATTGAGAATATAAGGTTTTTTTTACAAAGGTTTAAAATAGCCCTGGTGGTAGAATCACGAGGTTAGGAGACACGGATCCATAACTCCAGTACTGGCTAAACGTTGTTACACTCAAAGCAATCTATCAATGAGGAAAGAACTGAAATAGCACACTATTTTTTTCTTATCTAGAGTAACACAAATTCGTTAATTTTTAAAATAAGTTGTTATTTTTTCAAAGGTTTGGTATTAAAATGGTTATCATTAATAGAAAAATATTAAGTACTGATATACACAGAGACATATACAAAAACGTCTTTCGTAAGGAGACTGATAACGGATAAGTACTGCTGCGTATTGATCAGCTTGTTTTAGCAAGAACATTTTGACGGAAAAATATCTGAATTCGACGAATTTTCATTGCTCTGATCTCTCTCGAATATTCCTTCCTGACTTCACATACCTCCAGAAATGTACATAATCGTCCGAATTTGCACTATCTCGTAACATTAATTTGTGTATACAGTGGAATCACGATCCATTGTTTTCGGATCCATCGTTTTTCCGTATAAGTCGTTCATTTTATCCAGTCCCAATGATCATATTGCTTTGTTATGTTTCCACATCTATCGTTTTCCCGCATTTATCGTTCATTTCAATCGGTCCTAAATAAAAACGATAGATCGAGATTCCACTGTATATATATATATATATATATATACACACACAGGGTGAACCAAAAGTCTTGCCCTGATTATAAAAATTTATTACAAAATGACCGTTTAATATAATAATGTAACTTTTGTATCGTTGGATAGGGTCAGTTTTAGTAGTTTTTTTGTGCAATAAATGACGCGAGTGCTCCTTCAAGAGGGACTCAGGGGAATATTTGAAAGGAGGACATCATTTTAGGCCGGAATGGCGTCGATTCAAGAGAAAGCCCAAAAAGCGTTACCCCCTAACATTTACTTAGACTTATTGCAACTTTTTCAGAAAGATGTCGCACCCCCACACTGGGGATCTTTAGTGCGTGATTTCCTAGACGAAACATGTACTGTGTGTACTGTAACAGAAGACATGTTAAATAACACTTGGCGGGAACTGGAATACCGCTTCGACATTCTCCGAGATAACAAGGTATCTCGGAGTTAAAATTTACTGAGGTAAATGGTCTTATAAAAAAAATTATAACAGTACTTACATATATCCAAACAAACATAGGTCTAATTATAATAGTTTGAGCACGATAAATATTTATAATCAGGGCAAGACTTTTGGTTCACCCTATATATATATACACACAATCAAAAAAGACACATCAAGAAGGGGTCATGCAAATTGGACACAAATTGATATGCATACAGGTTTCGACGGAAAATGAAAAATTTTAAAGTTTTAAAAAATTTTAAAGGCCAATGAATGAGCACGTGACGCTGTAGCGCATCTTAGTTGCGCAACTGGCAGGATATTGAAGAGGAGAAATTTCGATTCCAGGTCAAATTATAAATAGGAGGAATAAATTCTTCCAGGATAAATTCTTCGCGAATTTCATTCCGTGTACTCAGGTAGACTGTAACTATGCGTCGCATACAGGTGCGTGAACAATATGCGCAGATGTCAGCATTTGAGAGAGGACGTGTCGTTGGGCTCAAATTAGCTGGTTGGTTTAATCGACGAATCGCTCGACATTTGGATAGGAGCGATGCCACTATTAGACGATGTTGGCGGGAATAGGTGAATCATGGCCGAACATAGCATCAAAAAGGAAGCGGTCGGTCTAGAGAAACGACAGAACGTAAGGACAGAGCAATCGTCAGAGCGCCACTCACAGCCCCATATTCATCATTATCATCGATCGTACGTGCAACTGGTGCTTCAGTAACCGCATGGACCATTCACAGGCGGCTCAGTGAAAGGGGGCTGAGCTAACGGCGCCCCTTGCGCCGACTACCATTGACCTCTGTACACCGACAAGCCCGTTTGCAGTGGTGTCGGACATATTCGACCTGGAATATCACTGACTGGAGTAGAATTGTCTTCAGTGATGAGTCCCGCTTCGAACTGAGACCCGATGACCTCCGAATAACTGTCTGGAGACGGGCCGGACTGAGGTGGGATAGCAAGCTGACTGTCTTCCGCCATACGGGCCGACAACCAAGGATGATGGTCTGGGGTGCTATTTCATTTCATAGCAGGACCCTTTTGGTTGTCATCCGCGGCACACTTACAGCACAGCGGTACGTCGAATACATTCTACGCTCTGTTCTGTTGCCCTTAATGCCACGCCATCCTGGGCTTACAGTTCAGCAAAATAATGTCCGCCCGCACACGGCGAGAATTTCTATTGCTTGTCATCGTGCTTGCCCAACGCTACCTTGGCCAGCAAGGTCGCCGGATCTCTACCCCATTGAGCACGTTTGGAGTATAATGAGCAGGGCTGTCCAATCAGCTCAGGATTTTGACTATATAACGCGCCAATTGGACAGAATTTGGCACGATATCCTGCAGGAGGACATCCGCCACCTCTATCAATCAATGCCAAAGCGAATAACTGCTTGCATAAGGGCCAGAGGTGAATCAATGCGTTAATAACTATTTCCTCTTGTAAAGCTCTTTCTCTCGAATAAATCATCGGATTTTTCTCAAATTGTAATCATTTGTTTTTCTGTACATGTACATCACATCTACCGATTTTCGTCCCATTCGGATAACTCCTTCTTGGTGCGTCGATTTTTTTGTCTAAGAGTATATATATATATATATATATATATATATATATATATATATATAGTGAAACTTCTCTAAGGTGGCCAGGCATGGTTTCCAGAAAATGTAGCCGTCGAATAGGGTGGCCAGCTAGAGAAGTTTCACTATATATATATATATATATATATATATATATATATATATATATATATATATATATATATATATATATATATATATACGGTGAAACACCGATTTAACGTAACGCGCATTTAAAGATTTCCCGCATATAACGTCATTTTTCATCAGTCCCAGTTTATTTCCTATATTTGTAATGTTAAAAATCATTTTTAAATATTTCCCGCATTTAACGTCTTTTCAGAGGGAAAAACTCAATGAAATTCTCCTAAAATAGTCAAAAATTGTCATGAAAACTTTAAAGCAAGCAGATTTAATGGAGCGAAAGGGGGGGAAATGGGAAAACTGGCTAATAAAAAAAAATTAGGAAATTGTCACCGTTTAAGGAATTCCTTTTTCAATGGTTCAATAAAGTTCAACAAAGTTCGTATAACAAGCATTCCTATAAACGGCGCCGTTTTGAAATAGAAATTGCTTCTAAACTGGGTATTTAAGGATTCACAGCTTATAAATGATTGTATAGACTGTTTTTTTAAAAAAAGGCAAAATTTATCATACAAGTCTATTTGTGGCGAGTCAGCTGGAGTCGGTTCTTCGCAAATTGGACAGACAAATGCGCTTGCAGAAACGTAAGATTATTTTGTTTGTTGATCAATGTGCAACCCATGTTGTAAATTTTAAATTACAAAATGTGTGAATGAATTTTTTCCGTGCCAATTGTACAAGCAAATATCAACCTTGTGATTTGGCGATCATACGATCGTTCAATGTAAGGCATAGAAACCAAGATTTAAAAAACTCCCTTCTTAGTATAGAATTTGGAAGTAGGAAAAAATAAAGAAACGTTCTAGAATCTCTTCA
The DNA here is from genome assembly GCA_907164885.2 of Dolomedes plantarius. Classification (NCBI taxonomy): domain Eukaryota; kingdom Metazoa; phylum Arthropoda; class Arachnida; order Araneae; family Dolomedidae; genus Dolomedes; species Dolomedes plantarius. The sequence goes on from OU015490.1 coordinate 60,374,044, forward strand.
TATGATTTCTTCAGCATGGGAAAATGTATCTCACGTCCTTTTGCAAAAGCTGGTTTTCCGGAGGACAGTGGTGATGAACATTCCCTGATTTTTCATTAGGCCCAGTAGCCCGGACTTAGGGCCCCCCCCCCCAAAATTTTTATTTTTAAAGAAAAATTCCTAATTCAAATTTTTTTATTTTACCTTTTTTAATAACAATTTTTTTATATTTCCTTTCAAATTTGATTGATTGGTTCATCATATGTATAGTTATATGTATAGTTCATCATATGTATAGTTATATGTATAGTTCATCATATATATGTTATAGTGTATATAAGGGATTAATAAGTTTTTCTCGTTGCATTGTATTGGTGTTATAATGGTGAAGAAAATATGTTGTATTGCTTTTTGTTATTTGATAATGTTCTAGGCTTCTACGCTTCAAATAGCCAATTCTTGGTAAAATGGTACTTTAACATTATTTTTTTTGTGTGTGTGTGTCAATTTTTGAAATTTTACTCCCACATCAGTGTTAGGGGGCCCCCTTCTCGAGTTGTGCCTATAGTCCAGAATTTTCTAAATAGGGCCCTGGTGATGAATATGAGTACGAGGAGAGAGAAAACGAAGACTCTAGTAATATGGGTGATTGCTCTTCTTGCTTATATATAGACCTCGAGAATTATCTACATTGCGATTCAAAGATCGTGATATAAGAGATTCCGATTCTAAGTGATTTAATAGATTCAATATTGGATAGTTCGGACAATGATGAAGATGAGGAACATGGAAATTATTCTGCGACAGAAGCCATTCAAGCTTTGAAAACAGTGGAAGCGTTCCTTTCAAATATTGAAGGTCAAGAGAAAAGCTTGCTAAACTCCTGTTGAGAATACGATTTGTGCTATAAACAGGACGCAAAGGGATATAACCGATTTATCGAAAGCATAATTTAGGAAACTGATGTCTAAACCATTGTAAATGAAGAAATTAAAAGATATGTTACCTAAATTAGACTTTATTTTATGCTCAGTGTTTTGTTTTTGGTCTTATCCCGATTTAACGTTTTCCCGCATATAACGTCATTTCTTTATGGTCCCTTGAATAACGTTAAATCGGGGTTTCACTGTATATATATATGACAGGCGTTTTACTTACGTCTGCTATAAAATATCAATTGCAGTCTTCTTCGTTTAGAAGTCCATGGCACAGTCGGAACGCAGACACTAAAAATAAGTACTCAGCATCGTCCAATTTAATTAGCTTTTATTCGGTTCAACTTCACGTAAACCACCTCTCCAAGATATGCACGTTTCAGCACTCGCCATTTTCAAACTCGCGGACCCGGCTAGCGCACGTCTGCTATCAACGAATTAATTTCGCGCTCTGCGTAATTTTAAGTCTTCATTAACGCGCCCCCCCCCCCCTTATGGCACATGCGCAGAGCATCACCTGGAAAATTCTAGAATCCTCCTCTGTTTATCAAAGCATAATTTTCCCGCCGAACCCTGTACAACTATCTAAAAATAAATTCCCTCCATGGAGCTTCAATATCGCGAATCGAGGTCAACTAACAAAACGGGGAAAAGCCCTTTTTCCCGACGCGTTTTTCCAATGATTTTCATATTAGATTTCGGTATTTTTAAGCCCCCTGTAATTTTCCATTAATGTTTTAACATATATATATCGATTTCTGTCAAATGGGAGTAATATTCCCTCAAACTGAAGTTTATTTTACATAAGTTCTACGAATTTCCTTTCAGAAAGAAAAAAAAATCCGTAAACTGCTTGTCGTTAAATTGAAATGAATTACAAATTATCTGTAATCGGTTTTTATCGGTCTTCGTTGAATCGTGGTTCTATTGTCTTGATCTCAATTACTGAAAACGTTTTACAGCGGAAATGCCCCAAAACGACGAAGGGTATTCGATGTACGTGTTTTACGATCATTATTTGACAGAAAACGGCCATTCCACTTTTCTAATGTATCAATAACATCCAACAGCGAAATTCTGTAGTCGCGACAGATCTTAATCTGTCAGGTGGGGGTTCAAATATTCTAGAATATTTCCTCATTCGGTAATCTCTGTTTTCACCCCGCGGTTCAGAAACTTTTATCATCTGATATGGGCGAAAGGAAAAGACAAAAGGAACGGCTTTTTAACGACTCATATCGACTGCCCACCTCCCTGTGTGGGAGTGATCACGTTTGGAATCGTCTTGCGAAATACCGACGGGTGTCTTAACTGTAAGGGAGTGTTGCACCTAAAAACCTGGGTTTTCGCGGCGATTGACTGGTGTGCGGGAAGTCCTGTATTTCGAAAGTGCAGCTCTTAACACCCAAGCTAATTTGTTACCGCAATTTCTTGGCTCATAAGAGTAGACAGCGACGTCGTGGGATGATTCTTTTTTTTTTTTCCTTCTTTTTCCCCCTGTTACAGACAGCAGGTGCTGAAACAATCTTCAGGCCTTCTTCACATTGCATTTTAACAATTTCGTGGCTATATTCGTTGTAAAGGTCTGTGATTGGTTAAAAATAAATCTGAAGCGAGTAATGCGGAGGCAGTGTGAACGAGGCTTTAAAACAAGTGAATGCAAAATATTGACCGGGAATTGTGAAGTCTTCGTCGTATTATGACATTTATCAATTGTCACAAGCTGCATCAGGCTTTGACAGCTTTTAATAGAAAAGTTTAAGGTTAAAAGTGTTGCTATCGGAATTTACATTACTTCAACCGAAAATTCTGCGTTTCATTTAGCAATGAAGGCAATTCCTTTCCATCCATGTTACCGTCTACCACTCATTACAGTGGCCTTCATATGTACGTGCTAACTAGCTAAATGTTCGTGCTTCACTACGGAATGCATTACTACCATCAATTTTGTCATTTGGCTCATTTTAATTTAAAATAACTTTAAAAATAGAACGTTCGCATTCCTAGGAGCAGTTTACACTATAATTGAATGATCGTGACCCCACATTAAATTATGGTTTCAGATTATTTTTTAATTTTGGTGGCTTAAATTCCTTCTAAATCGCTTCCAGGTTGCATTTCTTTAAAAAAAAACTTTCTCAGTGAGCACGTAGGGTCTTCGCGGATCCAGAGATACAGTGATCAGTCAGTGTTTCATTTTGGGTGTTTAACACCCATTTAACCCCTTTAAAGTTTGGGATTTTTAAAAAAGATTTCTTAGTGAGCTCCTACAGAAGTGGTTCTCAGCCTTTATTGTCTATGCCTCCCTTAGGATGATCTTCCTACCCTGAGCCCCCCTCCCGATATATATATATATATATGGTTTGTTGGTTGTTTGGAGCACTACGGTCAATTTTTGATACACGAGGGTTAATTAGACCGGGACTTACTGCTTAAAGCCGATTCGAAATGACTACAAACGTCCATACCAAGAGGGGATTCGAACCCATAGACTCCGGTATCGAAGGCCAGTGCATTCGGCCCTCGCCCAGCTGCATGCATGCATATATATATATATATAAATATATATATCACGTAACTCTAGTAAAGTAAGTTTTTCACCTATTTTTTGCTAACCGTCCGCCCCCCCCCCCCTGAATATCACTCACGCTTCTTAAGGAAGAGGGGTGCCCCAGGTTGAAGACCACTGTCCTAGAGCGTAAGAAGAAGCACCCTACAAAATTTTGGCGTCCTAGGAATTATGGTTCCAGAGATGCAGTAATCAGTCAACGCGTGGTATTTGGCTTTCCCAGAGTCGAATTTTCCTATAGGCTAACTAGGCTTCAGCCTAGGGCCTCAAGATCAAGAGGGGCCTACATTCAAATTGTTAGCAAAATTAAAATTACACTATTCTATAAACAGTGAACACTAAAACACTGGACCGAAAATAAGGAGAAATTCTATGCATATGACTAATCGAGTATTTTGTGCTCATTGAGTATGACTCATTGAGTATTTTGTGCATCGAAAATGAGACCTTCAGAAAAATAGATTTTGATGAACTTATAGAAGAATTCTGTGTGAAAAAGTTTAGAAAGAAATTCTTTTAATCTACTATTTCGTTTTAAATGTATACTTGGATTGAATCAGTTCTTAAATAATATAACTATTAACATAAAATTTAATATGATATACAATTTGATATGTTCTTTTTTGTGATCTGGATTTTGTTTGAATAAAGTTCCGTTTTTGGTTTAGTTTAAGACCTCAAATTCATAATAATTCATACTTAAACTTTAAATGCGAATTATTGTGAAATAAATTTATCTGAATTGAATTTGGTTTAATCTTCAATGTATTGAATATATTATAGGTTAGTACCAATAACAACATGTTTCATTTAATATATTGATATATATCACAGTAATGATGTATTTTATTATCTCTCATGTAATTTACAAATTTAAAAATGAGAGGTGAAAGGGCCTCATAAGTGGAATAGCCTAGGGCCTCTTTTCATCTAAATCCGGCCCTGGGCTTTCCCATATATAAATTTCTGAAAATAAGACCAGGTATAAACGCATTCCGATGTTCAACATTCATAACAACAAAATACATAATTTCAAAAACAGATAGCAAAGTGAATAAATTTATAAAAAAAAATGTTGTATTTGTTGTCATGAAATAGCAACGGATTTTGTAACTACAGTTGGCTCATCGCTTCTGAGTCGTAGCACTTTCGAACTGTAACATTTCGAAATGAGCCCCGACTCATGCGACAATACAAGTGACTCAGAATCTGTTCGAACGGAAAGAAAATTCGAGAAATGATTTTATCATGTTAGATAACACAGTTTGCTTCCATACTTTTCGGAAGACAGGCTGTTGCTTTCCTGAGTGGAAGTGGTTTAGGGGAAACTAACTTTTTTCCTCTTTTATTACCTTCTAAGTTTTAAAAATGCTTATATATATATATATATATATAAAATGGCCACCATCCATTACCGAAAATTGCACCGAAGATTGCGCAGAAATGCACAAAATTACTAAAATTATTGTGGAGAGATCTTTTATAAGTTACATTTGACGTCGATAGATATCGTTTTACCTTATATTGTATCATAGTGGCAACAACAGCAAAGGAAACTGTGGTACCGGACCGTAATCTCGGAGCATGCGAAAAAATACCCATTAAAAATGACGACATCATGATGTTTATTTGTAAAAACTACGGACGAGCGGCCAGACGATAGCTGAATGGCCAGGGCGCTGGCTTTAGGTACCAGAGTCCAGCTGTTGGAATGGACGTTCCCTCGTGTGGGAAAAATGACCGCAGCGCAATCGATCTGCCAATGAGCATTATTGTTGAGTGAGAATATACGTCACGACGGCACCGTTTTCGCGCGGCGAAATTTTCGTATGCCCTTAGACTAACGGCCTGTTCACAATAAATCCTGAGCGTTACGGTAGCGTTAGCGGTGATAGTTTTAACCAATCACAGATCGCAATTCCTTGACTACGTGATATGTCAAACCAATCACAGGTCACGTCAACAATGTCGGGGCCCAACGTATTAACGTAACGCAGCGTTCCGTATGCAAAGTGAACAGGCCTTAAGGCCTTTTAGTGTTGGCTGAAGTATAAAGTTTGCAGTACAGTATTCTCCAACTTTCCATACGTTCATATATCGATGAAAACTATCATTAACACTGAAAATAACACTGACCGATATGAAAAAGTCCCGTGATAGCTGGGATTGTATCTCACTGACCCAAATATTTAAAAGTAACTCAAAACCAATTTTGTATTTTATATGTTCGCAACTTCTCATCGGATATATGCTTTAAAGTATGGAATATAAGCTTTAATGTAAATGTTGTATTTGACATACTTTAAATAAAATAAATATGACAGAAAAAAAATTTGTAAGTCTTCGATGCAAAGGTTTCGGTTGAAGTAGTATTCAAGACAGCTTAGTGTTAGAGAGTTGGGCTTCCGACTAGGGGGTATTTGGTTCGAATTCCAACGACGCCATTCGGTACCTCCGTGTCTAGGCCGGATAGAGGGTACGTTAAATCCGTAGACCGGAAAGTCCTTTTATGAGGTCAGAAAGTGTGGGTGAAGGTATAAGTCCACCATTTGTCTCCCTTGGGGTTGATCCGTTAAAATTGCGGTGGCAACCTGTTCACCAGAAGTGATTTAACCTTGGAAGGTCGGAGTTTCTATGCCGGGTTCTGCGTGGTGCATTGGACGTTGGAAAAGTTTAGATAGAATTTCCCATTTTAAACCTCCGTTAGGCCCGTGGTCAACACTTGTAGACCACCTTTCTCTAGACAGTAGTAATTCTTGAGGAGTTCTAATCAAGCATGTGTGCTTTTGAGTAGCTGTTGATGCATCTGTCCCCTCTCTTTATCGTTATTTGTCAGAGTCTATAATTGTACAGCATCAGAGGAAAAATCTCATTGATAATTCTACAGGAAAATCAAAGAGAATATCAAAGAGTAACTCAGAGAATTATCAAAGAGTGCATCACAGAGAAAGAGTGTATCTCAGATCAAAGAGTGTATCACAGAGAATTATCAAAGAGTGTATATCATCAGCCTAAATGAGTTACACTCTTTGCATATCCCTTTTAAAAAGGAAAAAAACCGATTGTTTTCGCTCCTTGTAAGTGTAGTGTAGTAATAGAACGAACTAAAGTTAAAAACATGTCTTACTTAGGTGATGGCCAAACGACTAGGGTGCTGGTATTCGGTTTAGATCCTGTGGGTTCGAGTCCCACTGTTGGCATGGATGTTTGTAGCCGTTCGGAATTGCCTTTAAACTGTAGGTCCCGGTCTAATTAGCCCTCGTATAGCAGAAAAAGGTGGCCGTAGCGCTCCAAACCCCCTCTCCCCCCCCCAAAAAAAAAACGGCGTCTAGAGACGCCACCAGGGGTCCTGAAATGTGGAAACAGGGGTTGTCTGGAGATCCTACCTCCACCCGTTCATATACCGCCAAATTGTGTTGGACGTTGCTATATTTTCCCCGGAAACCTCTACAAATCTGCAAGGAAATCTCATGTAAAATGTAGAAGAAATGCGTGCAAATATCACACGATGTATACTTGAGCTATGTATTTGAACGAATCAAAAAAAGGCCGTATTCAGCCTTCAATACGGCCTTAGCTTTTTATCATATTTACTATTCTTTTATCCTTTTTCGTAGATTCTTTTCATTTATAAATACAATGTTATGTGTACAGTAAATTATTTTATTTAAAAAGTTACAGAAAATTTATCGTTATGCATAATTAATAGGCAGTTGTTAAATAAACTTTCAAGATGCATATGTGAATAACAAGTGTTTTACTTACCCTGAACAAAATGAATGAATATATTAATAATAGATTCTATATGACTGAGTTTCTATATGACACAGTTTAGTAAATGTACCTCATTAGGTGTTTACCAAACTGCTCAAATAAGCACTATATGAAAACTAAAATCGTCTACAATCGTAGACCACGCGACTAAATACGTCGCAAAATATTCCGCACCTGGCTCAGGGTCAATCAGATATAATTCTACATAATTCAATCATTATTTTACTGCAGTAAATACGAAATACATCATTTTCCCTCAACATTATTTTTACATAAATTGCAGCAGTGTTCTAAATATAGTAAATATTCGTATTGGAAGCAGGAATAACGCGTCTTCCTGTCCTTGATAAAGACAAAACATCCCTTTCGCTTGGCGACAAATCTGAACCTCCTTCCGTGTCTAAATATTGTTTTTCGCTAAGAACGACAAAATTTACGCCTTTAATAGAGTCATTGATATCCTGTGGGAAATGCCCAGCCTAACTGACACGAAATTTCCCTATCCTGTTAGTTGCCGAGGTTTACATAACGTTTCCTCTCGAAACCAGAGTAATTTTACGTATTTTACAGGACTGTAACCACTTTACTGTTTTCACTAAATGTTTCAAGGACCAAATTAAATGCACCTAAATTAAAAAAATATTAATAGCTTAGCTCGGTCCCTCAGCCCTATGTAAAATGTAATCTTTGATATTTCTCATTTCCAATGCACCAGACAAGGGCGTACATAGCAACTACGGCCCTCCGGGATTGTACCCCTGACGGTGAATAGGCTGCCACCACAATTTAGACCGGGCAACCCGGGGGCGACATTTGGCTCGTACCTTTTGCCACCCACTCTGACATCATACAAGGACTTCCCTGTCTACGGATTGAACGTGCCCCTGTCAGGCCTAGACACGGAGGTACTGCATGGCGTCGTCGGGTGACGTCGTTGCGTGTGACGGGTGGCGTCGTTGAGTGTGAGCTAATAGTAGGAATTGAAAAAAAGGATTGCCTGCCAGAACCTTGCCTACTGTGAGAGATTAGGATTGTGGGGGGGGAAAGAGAGAGAAAAAGTTTGTCAGGTTGGGGATTCGATCTCGCAACCTACAGGACGGGAGAAGCCCGCGATACCGCAGTGCTACCGTTTACACAGTAACAAAAGGGAAATTACTATTCAAGAGCAAGAGACGCTCTAGGTCTAAAACTAAAATTGATTAATTAAATTTAATTAATGAATTAATATTTGAAAAACTGTATTAACATCAAGTGTCATCCACTACAAGTTTAAAAAAATGTATTTGAACTTGAGTGGATGAATAAAAAGTACTTTTATTAACGATTGAAAATTTGAACAAGATATATATAGAGAGAGTGTGAACTAATAGTAGGAATTGAAAAAGATGCCGTCTTTGACGTAAAATGGCCAGATTTACGGAGGGAACCCGCGGGCCACATGCGGCTTGCGAAGCCTTTTGTTAAGATGAATATTATAAATAAAAAAAGGAATATTATTTTCAGAGTTATAATATGACCGAAGGACAGCCCACATAGTATAGTGGTTAGCGTCATGAGCTTCTATGCAGTGGACTTGGATTTAGATTCTGCATAAGGCATGGTCGTTACTCTGGTGTTCCCTCATAGAGAGCAATGCTAGCTCACCTAAATAAAGAACCCCCATAATAAAGTAGCCAGCAAGACTTCGAAGTGAAGAGTGCGGTGTATATAAAGCACCATGAGGGTCGGAGTCCGTTGCCACCTCAATTTTGACCGAGCACCCCCAGGAGTGACATCTGGGGTGATCGTACCCTCTCCCGCCCTCTCTGACCTCATAGAGGAACTTTCCGGTCTACGGATTGAATGTGCCTAGACACGGAGATATTTAACTGCGTGTGCCGGGATTTGATCCGAGCACCCTCAGTACCGAAAGCCAGCGCGCTACCGCAAGGTTACCTCGAGCCCAAGTAAATTTATTTTTTTTGTTACATAAAATATTCTTCGCTTTCAGATCTATTCTATTTTCTTGCAGCGCGCAGTAGCTCTCCATAAAGTCATATGGCCCTCATCACAATTAGTGTTGTGCAGGCCTGCTGTAGACGATGGCAGTGATCCCTGATTTTAGACATCTCGGAATGCTTAAATTTCTGATCTATTTCTGGAAAGGAAAGTACGCAATCTCAAATCAAAAAATCTTGAAACGAGACTAAGAATCGCTGTACAAGAATTTCATTGTCTCGTGACGGAATTTTTCGCGATTTGTCGTCATTAATATGATACACCTCAAATTCTTCGAACGGTATCACAAACATTCCGAACGTTTATAGATGTACGGCGTAGAAAATATTGCATTCTGGCAATGTAATCATCGCAAGAATAGGTGATTTGCGTTTTTTTTTTTTCATTCTTGAAAGCTGTATTACATGTTTTCAGCCAGCAAAACAGAAATGAGTCTTTTCGAAGAATTTCCCCCGTCTCTGATCTCTTATTTTTTTTAACTTAAGGATTACTATCTAAAAACGCTATTAAGCATGTTTACAGCTGGCAACTACACCACGCATAGAGTCAGTTTTTATCGGAGTCTGCTTTGACAAAAATCGATCGTTTGGCTGAAATTCGTCATCAGGGTTTAGCTTTTAGAAATGTGATTTTAATCTTGGCATTAAATCTAGTAGTTCGTTTTTATCGCCGTGTAAGTTCATATTTTTCTACAGTGTTACTTATGGAGTTGGCGCCAAGACGGTTAGTTGGCGATTTAGCGAGAGATAACGATAGAAGGTTTTTTTTTTTTTTTTTTAAATGCGATTCCATTTAGCGATTAAATTGTAACAAGCGTGGAGGCATGCCAATAGGTTACGCGATAGTGACATTCGAGTTGCGGTACATTTAAACTGGGGACAATGAAAGCTGTTGATGTAATGCCCGGCGTCTGTCTTCCTGTTTCCTGACATTCTTATGTAAACCCCGCATGTTAAATTCTGGCCCCGTCGCGTCTGAAGGAGGCAGGCTGCAATCAAGATTTTTTAAAAATAATTGGTACTGCAAATGAAGATACTTTAACCAAAGAGGCTTCATTCTTAACAACTCGTTTCCTTAACTGTTGGCGACACGGGTACCTAAGAATCCCGTAAGGATACAGACGGTGCACTCTATACACCACCTTGTATTTTGGGTCAATTTTATGATTTCAGAATGTGTAAAAGCTGCAAATTTACAGTGTATATTAAAACAAACTAGCTGGTACCCGTCAAAACATGACGGCTGGATAGTAAATAAATGTACTAATACACAAATTATACTCAACACATCATTGTCAAATGTTGAAAATCATAATAATGCGCAGAAAAAAAATTAATGTGTTTAAGCGGCCTCGTGCTTTGTGAGTATCTAAAGCCAGATTTAAAAATGTCACTGAGCATGTGCAGAAAGAAATTTTTTTTAATTGTAAATTATCGCCAATTAAACAGCACGAAATAAACAATTTCCATGACGTTTAATCTTATATTTCACAAACATAATTATCATAAAAATAAAAATGGCAGAGAGAGATCTAAAGAGACTCGTCGGAATAAACGTGTTTATCATTAAAACGTGTCACTGAGCATGCGTAGAAACGGTGAGTTTCTAAAGGCAGATTTAAACATGCCACTGAGCATGCGCAGAAATCAATTTTCAATTGTAAATTATCGCTAATTAATAGAAATTGTGGTTAAAAAACCAAATTTGACAAATCTACAAATTACAATCTTTCGCTTAAGACCAACATGAAGCAAATTGATGCGGTAGTTTTCTCTCACGGACCGCCCAAAAAATCGGCTTAGCAACTTAAATATATAGATGGTACAGTCTTTGGATAAAATATTAACATTCAACACATAAAATAAAATATGATAAATAAAACTTAAAATTTTAGAACACATACTAAAACAACTAGCAACATTTATTGGCTAACATTATTAAATTTTTTATTTAATAGTCTAAAAAATAAAAGTTAATTTAAAAAAAATTTAACACATTTTACATTTCTGAATCTGATTCACAGTTTATACAAATTACTTTGGTAACGTTTACATGGTTTTTACACGTAAAATTTTGGCATTTAGTGCACATAAGCGTAGTGGTGTTGTTATAATTAGATAACGAAATGTTGATGTTTTCTCAAGAAAAATTACCATTAGACTGAGGAAAGGTTGGTAATAGGGTAATTGAAGGGGCCGGGGGAGTTAAAAATAGGTCATATACCGGGATTTACGCGAGTTCTAAGAACGGTTATTGTACTACGTACTCCGCCCGTATTCCCAAAGGTTAATATGAAGAATTCCCATCTCCTCTTATAAAAACCCTAGCTTAATAACCGTGCTTCGCGGCGGAATACAATAGTACAATGAGTTATGGCGCGTTGATTTTCGGTGCTGAGGGTTCTCGGACCGAATCCCGGCATCGCGCCACGAAAAATGCCTCCGTTTGTGTCGTCCTTTCATAGGGGGTAATGCTGTCCGCCTATATGGTGCCCCCATAATAAAATGGACAGTAAACTGCGGCGTAGTATAGGCGAATGCTTGACGACAAGTGCCTCTGCATTGGTGAAAAAAAATGAGTTATGCAAATCGATTAGTTTAATTTAAATTAATTTAAATTAGCAGTAAAATGTTATCTCTCTATGAATGAATGACAGTGATTTGACATTAAAAATATACGAGTTTTAGATTTTTTAAAAACTTTTGGTATGTAAGCCCCTTTTATAAACACTTTAAAAGGTGGAATTTTCTAAAGCTTTCTCAGTGAGTACCTAGGGTATAGAGAAATCACCATGAAAGATTTCAGCTTCCTAGGCCTTATGGTTTCAGAGATCTAGTCATGAGTGTTTTGCCAGTGTTTCATTTTGACCGCTTAAACTCCTTTAAACCCCCTTAAAGTTTAGATTTTTGAATCTTTCTTATTGAGCTCTTAGGGCATAAAAAGACCCACCATGAAATATTTTAGCTTCCAAAGTCTTTTAGTTCCAGAGATACAGTGATAAGGCAGTATTTGACTATTATATATATATATATATACTTGACAGGCGTGTGGTTTGCATGTTCTCAGATTAATTCGAAGTCATCATGTTAATACTGGTGGCGAGTGGTAAGTAGTCTAAATCCAATAAACAAACATAGTTCCAACTCAATCAAGCCAATTTATTTCACCTTCCAGCAACCACTGATCCAAGTAGCGCATATTTGAGCTTTCGCCATTTTCAAATTATGGACCCAGCTGACACGCGTCCACTAGCAATGAATTAAATCCCGCCGTCTGATTAAACGCTATTGTTTTTCTGCCATCCAAAGCCACCGCGCATGCCCACATGATCTCTGTGACGCATACACCGGCGATGAACCATGGGTGTGGCTACAGATGTCAATCAATCCAAAGGGAATTTCCCCGATTTCTCTCGATGTATTTCGAACCAAGATATGAGAATAGTGGCGAATTACGCCACGACAATAAATTAATTACTAAGCCCCCTTTAAATTTAGAATAATTATTTCGTTCCCGCTTAAGTCCGACATATATATATATAGATTGTGCTATAAAATAGTTCTTTGATGATGTAACTTATGCAGACACTTCTATAGTGACTTAGCTGGTTTTAGCTTTTTATGGTGACTTAGCTAGTTGGTTTACACGAGCAAAAATATTCACTCCAAAGAAATGACTGAGCTATTGAAATAATAGATTCTTGGTTCTAATCGATTGTTGGTTAATGGTACAATAAATGCAGGGATCTTAAGCCCAGAGGTAATTCAAAACACTAGCGGTTACCTAAACCAGATAAGATTATAACCGAAAAAAACTTTAAAAAAAAGTAAGTGATAAAGCAATTTTACGAAGGGCGATCCATAAAAACTGAGCGTAAAATCACAAAAAATAAAGAAATAAAGGTACAGCAAAAAATATGTTATTTTTCAAAATATCTTCCCTCGGGTGATATATAACGGTCCTATCGTTCAGTCCCCTTTTCAAAGCATGTGGCGAAGACATTTTGCGGAAGCTGCTGCAGTACTGCCCTGTACTGCTGAAATCGCGTTAGCATCGGTATTGAATTTTTTTCCGCTGAATGAATTCTAATGAAATGACTTGCATTGATAGCTTTTTCCTGTAAGCGAGAAAGGGGATTATGTAAAATTCTTTAATTCTTTATTTTATAGTCTTTAGATTTTTTTTTGTCCTTTCTTAAGACTTGCTGTGTACTAACCCTAATGGATTCGCTCACCTCAATGTTAACCTACGGCGAAAATGTGTCGAAGGATGGACGACTTGGATTTGAAGATTTTTTTTTTTTTTTTTGCGTTGTACTCAGCAATAAAGAAAGAAATTTTACCCCTTGGGGCATTTTTCGTTTTTTAAAAAAATGAAAATAATATTTTAACGTTTAAATTATTAGGGGGGAGGGGAAATCTGGTCTAGTGTGTTTTTGTCCTTTGGTGGTCGAAATTTCTAAAATGAATCCTTTTGCGAGGTGCAGAAAAGTTCAGGCTATCTGAAAATACCATTTTTATTGGATTATCAGCATTTATGTAGCTTTCAATAGTAGTCACATTTTCTCCATATAGGTTATAGGTTCGATAGTTTGAATTGGTGGCGTTGTCAACCATATGTAGTTAGAAATAGGCAAATTTGATATGAACTGTAGAAATTTGTTAAATTATGAGCAGGATTGCTGTCGTGGCTATCGGCATCAGAATCAACATTGCCGCATATTACAGTAAATATCGGTTCACAGCGGAAGATTAGAGATTATAGATTTACGGTAAAATTTGTTGATAACCTAGCTTAATTCCCAGTAGCATACATCTTAAATTCTAAATTTGGAACTTCTGAGGTCTGAAGAACTTATTACTTTCGTTATAAACACTCAGCCATGGTGGATGGTAAAATCAGCTATGGCTGAACCAAACTATTACGAGACATTTGTTAATAATGCAATTAGTTATGTCTTTACCAATATAAAGCTGTAAGCACTCGAGCGCCTGTTTACATTTGAGGAATTCATCACTTTACTTTCAAGAACTTTCATGAAAATACTAAATGGCACTGTTAAAGGCATGTATTTATTGGGGTTTACCTTCTAAATACTACCTTCTTCGAAGAATTCCTCTATCCTGTCCAAAACAACAACAACCAAAAAAAAAAAAAAAAAAAAAAAAACCCAGCTGTTCCAAAAATAGCAGTTAAAGATACAGTAATTGCAGTTATTTTTATCAGAGCTTTAATTCCGCATACAACGTCTTGAAAAAATATAAGAAAATTTTCACCACATTTTCTGATCTGTAAAGCTGGCGGCGGGGTTAAAAACGTGTTTACGACAAACCGCAAAAATTCCCAATTCATTGCTCCGGAAATAACATTGTAGGTATTTAGCTACTTATTATCTGGAGATGTGCTTTGGGATTGTCTAGAAGGAAGAGATGGGCTAATATTAATGGACAGATGGTACTGTTAGTCGAAAATCTATATTCTACCTAGCCTCACGAAATGAGTAGTCTGAAGTCATTTGCAATGTCTTTAAGCCGCTGTGCTAGAAACTTTAACTGTAATTTTACGATTCAGCAGGTGCGCTGACAGAAAATTTTTTTCAGGAATGGACGGATTTGATAGATGGGTTGAGAAATGGATAATTGTTTCTGGCAATACTTTTGTATTATTAAAACACGTGGCTAGCGTCGACGCTTATTAGACTCAAGAACCTAACAGCTTTATCCGCGCAAAATATTCGCATCCATAATCCTTTTAAAATCTTACGTTTATTTTAAAGGAATATAGTCCTATTTTAACAACACTTCTAATCATTTACACATAATTAAAACTGAAAACAGAGATTTATTGTCTCACGAGAATACTTTTGAGACAGAAGAGGAATTTCCAGCGACTATATAGCTGAGATCAGAATTATATCTAAAAAAAAAAGTTGAACACGTACCTTTTCCAACGTGTCATAAGACTAAGAGTATTTTTTCAAATTATAATATATTTTAAACACCAGTAAATTGTAACCTAAAAGTTATTCAACATAATATGTATTATTGTATATATTGGCGCAGCTTGTCCTTTCAGGACGATATATATATATATATATATATATATATATATATATATATATATATATATATATATATATATTAATAAGCAACTCGCAGTATTTACTGACTAAGGCCGCCTGCACACGGGGCAACTCAAAAGAAACTGATAACTGACTCCAATCACAAATCAGTCCGTGATGAGTCGCAACCTATGTAATTGAATGGAGCCACGCACACGGCGCAACTGGTTACAAACCCGTCGGCGGGTTTGTAATTGCCCAATGCCGCAATTACATAAAAGTGCATAACGGCATGTAAACTGTAGCAGCACACAAATTTAACATAGTATAGATTCAATAAGTATTCTACTTAAAACTAGCAAACTCGTACCTCTTTAACAGTATAATTACACTGCAACAGTTATACTAAAGCCTATTCAATTTATTTGTTATATTTACTTTAAATTCTAATATAAAACAACTTCATTTCTAATCAAATTGCACATGTACATAGTATTTGGTTTTGTACACAAAAAACAACTGGCTATTATGGCTGAACAAAAGGTAAGTGAAAGTCCAAAAGGACACTCACAATTTTCTTTATGTACTTCTTGCAATAATAATTATTATAGAATAAATAAATTAATAAATTTATTTATTATATAGTAATTAAATAATAAAATAATCATTAAATAATAAATTAATAAATTTAGAAAAAAAAAGAAATTGCCGATTTGAGAAATAATCTTGGAACTGTTGGACATGCGTAACTATCGAACATTAGTAATAAAAATGGAGACAATAGTGAATACCAGGAATGCCAAAAATGCAAACAAACATGCAAACTTCATCTTTTTAAGATAATTTACAACAACTGCTTGAACATTGTTTTTCCATACTTAACTTGTCGTTTCCGTCGCTATGCAAGGTTGCTTTAGACATAGACCGCCAACAGACGATTCTAGTAATCTGGCATGGGTCCAAGTGAAAGCGACTAAATGAGAACTTGAATGAAATAATTTAAATGTTCAACCGTTAAAATCACATTAATTAACTACTAATATTATTTTTTATTGATACTTTAGGTGAAATAAGCACAAAAATCTGTTAAAATTAAAATTTAACATAAACCAAAAGTTTCCTTTTTTTTTCTTATTATAAACTAGTCGACACGTTAGCACAAAAAAAACAACTTCTTTTTAAATTAAAAAAATAATTTCGTCAGAAGGAAGAGTGCATTCTTTTATAAAGACCTATTAGGCATAATTTTTCTTTCATATAGACCATTTGCAAAATCACGTGGGAAGGAGTACAGAGATCCATCCTATAAGCTTCATTTAGAACAATGTTTCCCAACCTTTCCACATCCTTCACATCCTCCCTTTCAACTTGTTTTTCAACTTGCCAAATAACAGTCAACCCCTCAGCACATTTCGCTTTGTAGGCACTTTTAATCGGATAAAGGAAACACGTGAGGAACAAATAACCGAAAAAAACACTTTGCAACACCCTAGGACGTTTCGCAACCCAAAGGTCGGAAACCCCGGACTTAGAATCTAAATAAATTCGAGAAAAATCCTACCTCCTTCGGGATTCCAAGTCATCGGTGACAACAGTTTTAAAGATAATATTTAAAACTTATCATCTAAAAATGAAACGCCAATTCTCTTAAAAGTCACATCGGGCTACTTCTAGATAAATACTGCATTTAGAAAAATATTAAGTCAAAAATATTTAAAACATATAACATTTTATACATAACTCTTTAAAATTTCATTCCGTTTCATTTAAAAATTGACGGCGGATCGTTCATTTCATTTTTTTCCAATGTTGCCAAAGAAATGAAAGAAACTTACAGAAATGTAATAAAATGACATGCGCAGTATTCCAGACAAAGTTAAAAGTTCTCGACGTACACAGAAGTTCCCCAAAAAATTTCAGTTTATTAGAAAATTTCGTCTGCCATGCAATAGAAAGTTAAGTCGAAATTAGTCCATTAAAGCCTTTCAATTTATTGTTTTCATGCGCATTATTATTATAACATTGGGATTTTAAAGTTTTTGTGAAGCTAAAAAATTGGCATGGTTTTTAATTTCGCCATCTGAAGGCTAATTTTCAGTACGCCGTTTTGCAACTATATGTTTGTTTAATGCTAACAAGTAATGAATTTCTTAATGGTTCAGCTTCAGAGTGAGGCTAGGAATTTTAATTTAGACGAAAGAAGGAACGTTCGATTTCCAGAAATGGGAGAAAAAGTATGACTATCATCTTAAGTGACCGCCACCAATTGTCCAGTTAGAATAATTTTTACTGAACGGCATAATCAAGTCTCTTGAGTATGTTGCCATTCCTTGACGTCTGTACCCTATACCTCATGCAAAAGTAAATGCTTATTCCCAAACCGGTAGCTATTTAGAGCTAGAAATCAGCAACAGAAAAGCAAATAGATGAATATGAGTAGTTGGGCATGGCATTCTCAAACGAGATAAGACTCATTCTGATTTGGACCAACTCTTTTCCGGTATCGGTGACGTAATTGTATCAGAAACCACACAGCTTTCAATATAGCCTCGAAGAGGAGAATCTTATTGGTAAACAGCCAGATTAGAAAATGGCGTGGGCTACTGACGTCACACAATGGTAAAATATACAATTGACTCGATATAGCCGTTCAGGCAAAATTAATTGCTTTCTAACTGGACAATAGCAGTGTCACTTAAGATCTTCATCATGGAAAAAAATCAGAGAATATGTTATTAGTAGCTTTATGAAAAAACTATCTGAAAACCCGCACTTCGCTACGGAGTACATTCAAATTAAATAAAACGGTCAATGTATGCAACTACTTCCAAAAAAAAATAAATATATATATATATATATATATATATATATATATATAATAATAATAATAATAATAATAAATACGACGATCAAGGTATACAATTGATGTAAAAAAAATTATAAAAAAATCGTAAGGGATATTTTTATAGACAGAATAATGTAGAAGAAAATATTCAAATTAAATGTAATAGAACATACTAAAGAATATAGTACAGTTTAAGGAACATTATATTTTTTTTTTTTGTATTTTAATATTTTTTTGGATAATGTCCAATCGTCTGCCGCATTAGCAAGGAAAAAAAAACATTTTTTTGTCTATTTAATTGTTATGCACGTGACGATAAATTTATTAGTACCAGAAAAAGAAATCACGTGATCAGCATTTAATAAATTAAATTCTAAAAATTAATCTTTAAAAATTCATAAAAAATCAGAAAATGGAGGTAAAGATTCGAAAAAAAGATCTCATTTTAAAGGAATTTTTATGATCTTTCTCGTGATATAAATTTTATAACCCTCAAATGATTATTTTAAATGCAAACTTAAAAAAAGTTTAAAAAACAGCTTAAAAACTTAATTTTAAAAAATCTAAGAAGAATTTTTCAAAAACTTTCTTAGTGCACCCCTACACCATACGAAGAATCGCCATGCAAAATTTCAGCCCTTTAGGTCCAGCGGTTTGGTCTGTGCGTTGTATGTCAGTCAGTCAGTCAGTCAGTGAGTCAATCAGTTACGGAACTGTTTCATATATATAGACAGTACTTTTGGACTAAAATAATTTTTACTTTTTCCCTGTTTTGGCGTAGATTTCGATAACCAATAGGAGAGTCAGTGTTTTATGCGAAATGCAGATATTTACTGTATATCGTCTCAACAATGCGAAAACTATCTGTACAGGTTATTTGTTCCTAGTTTTGCCCATGCCAGAATAGTATCGGGTACTATAGATACATCAACTTACCAAGGAATGAATCTGACAAATTTTCGTATTTATTTTACGTGCCAGTGTTCCAAAATTTGAACACGAGTTTTAGCTTAAAAATTTTGTAGGTAAACTTTATTTGAAGTACTATGTTTCTTTGTAAGAATAAAAAAGAAGTTCTTAAAGTATTTTCCTCTATTTATACTGTAACTTGATTTTCTATTGCATTCATTTTTATAATGTTTCGAAATATATTAACTTATTTTAGGTTTTCATCGGTGCTCCGAGTATAGCTTTCGAAAATTTAATTTAAAAATTATCTACAGAAATTAAGAATTTAATATACACGTGAGTTTAGTATATACAGTCAAACCCCGTTATAGCGAACCCGGTATATAACGAACTCCCGGATATAACGAATGAAAATTTTGGTCCCGTCGTTTTCCTATTGTATTTAATGCTAATTTATCCTTTTATAGCGAACCTTCGAGATCTTAGGAATCGGCTATAACGAACTTTTTTTTCAGTCGACTACTGAATATTTTTTTAAAAACTTTTTAAGAATGTTGAAGATACAAAGAATGTTGAAGAAGAAGATGAAGAAGATTTACCTATCGCGATGTGGATAGAAAAGCACAAAATTTCATCATTCTCAGATTGTGACATGCAGTTGTTCGAAACATGTGATGATGAAGTCATTGTATGTGAAAATCCGACTGATGAAGATATTGTGGGAGAAATTAAAATGAATCATTCTGAAATCGAAGATTCTGCATCGGACGAAGAGGAGCACATAAATGACGAAATCCCCACCATCTCAGATGCTACAGCAACGATGCGTGAATAAGTTTTTGTCTACACAAACAGTGGAAGAAAGAGTGTCGAAGTCATTGGATGTATTGGACAAAGAAATTCATAAAATGTTTTTGAAATCGACATCACGTCAGCAGGAGATTACAGATTATTCTGTATCAAAACAGTGAGCAACAATTGAAGATAAAATAAATTTATTTCCATTTGTCTACATTTTTAGTTAATTTAATTAGTAGTGTGTCAGTTTAATGTAATCGATTTTAGTCAATTTAATTCATTAATGATCATTTTTATTAGATTTTATCATTTTTTAACACATCATTATTGAATAAACATAGCAACTAATGAGTTTTACATTTTGTGAAATCTAACATTTTTCTTAACGGTTCGGATATAGCGAACAAAACCTTTGGTCTCTTGAAGTTCGTTATAACGAGGTTCGACTGTAAGTGATTTTTATAAAGCAGCCATGATTTTTCGTCTTTGGTGGTAAATTCAGTGTTACTCTTGATGACCGAATGGCTTGGGGTCTAGTGTTAAACGCTGGTGTTGCAAAAGATGACCGTAACGTTTCCAAACCACACCAAATATGTGTTACTTTTCATAACCCCCTCCTCCCTCTACAAAAGGATTACGGTTGCACTTCTGTTCTATATGACGTGTTGAAAAAAAAATGAGTGAAACATGGAGTCCCCAATATGAGATTTCCTCACACAGCCGTGATGGTGTAGTGGTCGAGACGGAAGGTTCGATACCCGCTCTCGGCAGACGATCGTTACAGCGTAGCTCAATCGTTAAGAAAGAACATTGGTAGGAAACGTCAAATGCGCAGCTCAAACATTCGTAGACGAAAAATGCTACATCATCGTCGGAATAAAAATATATGAAAAACAAGCAATAAATTTGTTCGGACATCACTCTGCCTCTTTGGTGTGAAAAAACAACATTTTGTGCGTTAGCCGTTAATCCGGGATTAGAACATTTCTGGAAGGAACAGTTCCCTAGAGCATAACATGAGGTCTCAATATCTGCCTTGTCAACTAATGCATCGGCTTTGAATAAAAATTCAACCAAATATACGAAATATTGGACCTTCAACACTACTGCAGATGAAAAAAAAGGATTCATTAGCCATGTATAGCGCTTTAAACGTTTAGAGATACGTCTTCATTACACGGCTGTATATAAATACACTATTGCACGTAAAAGTCACTTCCTGGTGTATTGAACAAGGAAGTAGCAATATCCATGAAGATCATTCCTTCAGGAAGACACCTTTCCCTCTCAAACATTTTCAGATACACCGGCAAAGCACCATCGATTCGGAACACTTGCGATAATGGCCCTCCCGTCCAACAGGAAACACAGTCGAGTCGAATTTTGCATGACAAACTTCCATTTAGTGAAATTTCTCAGCGAAAGCTTGACTTTGAACTACGTTTACTCACAAATTTAATCCTCACTTTGAGATTTTAAAACTATTCTATGCTGAGAAAGTTTTTTGGTCTATTGAAATCCTTTGGCATGTTTGAATTGGCAGTTTTTTGGGGGAGAATTTTTATACTGGTATCCAAATGTAAAAGTCCGTTCATATCAGACTCATTTTACCCCCCCCCTCTCCCCCCCCCAAAGAAAAAACACTTTTGATTGAAAACTTTTATAGAGTTTTTTTTCCAATGGCGGGTTACAAGACTATATCTGTCTATCTATCTATCTATCTATATATATATATATATATATATATATATATATATATATATATATATATATATATATATATATATATATGTACGTATGTACAGCTCAGATTCAAAATATTAGAATAATTGAGAAAAAGTAATAAGAAATAAATTATTTTCCATTTATTTATTTTTGATACTAAGTAAATGCAATTAAGTTTCTTATAAATTAAATCTGGAATGTTTAGATAAGATTTTAACATTTACAAAATATAAAATACAATAAATTAGGTATACAACAGCTTTCTGAAACACATCAAAATATTAGAATAAAATTTAGATTGGTTCAAAATATTAGAATATTTTATTTTACGCAAAAATATTACCTTATGAATATGAACTAAATGGTAATTAATATTTTGTAGCATCCCCTTTAGCTTTAATAACAGCGTACAATCGATCTTACATACTATATACAAGGTGTTTACAAACATTTCTATCAATATTAGCCCAAATAGACTTTATATGTGCCACTAACTCAGTTTTACTTTAAGGAGAATTTTCTTGGAGTTTTTCTTCATTATACCCCATAAGTTTTCGATGGGATTAATGTCTGGTGAGTTTGGTGGCCAGGGAAGTACCTTAATTTTACGTTGATGGAACCAATTCTAATGACACCGAGGTATGTGGTGACGCTAAATCTTGTTGAAAGATGAAATCATCTTCAAATAAATCTTCTGATGATGGAATCATGTAATATTCCAAAATTTCTTGATATATCTGAGAGTTAACCTTTTCGTAGACTATGCATAACTTTCCAGGTCCTTCTGCGTTCATGCAACCCCAAACCATGACACTAGCAGCAAATATTACCGAACGTTTAAGGCATTCTTTATCAAATGCTTCTTGCTTCATTCTACAAACTCGAATACCTAGATTACCATATGAAACACAAAACATACTTTCATCACTAAATAATATTTTTTTCCAATTTTCTTCGCTCCATAAACGTCTTGATTTACACCAATTCAATCTTATACGCTTTTGTTTTGCAGTCATGAGAGGTTTTGTTTTCGGTACACGAGATTCGAACTTAAATTTATGGAGACGTCTTAATGTTGTCGATTTAGAAACTTCAACTCCTTCCTCTTTCCATTTTCGGTGCAAGAATCGCACACTTTGAAAACGGTTTTTCTTAACTATACGCTTCAGTTTCCTGTCATCTCTAGCAGATGTGTTTGGTTTTCGGCCGCCATTTCGGCGATTATTTTGTAATTTTCCATTTTTTGAATATTGTGTTAGTATTTTACTAAAGCTTGATTGCGAACAATGTAAATAATTCGCTATATAACATTGATTTTTACCGTACCGATACAAATCAACCATACGAAGTTTAATAGATTCAGGAGTATCACTCACACGACCCATTTTAAGACGAAAAAGCAAACAAACTGCAAAAAGAATACTGATTTTAAATAAAATCGTCTGAATTTAGTCAATGATGCCACCAGTTATGAATTGGTGATAATTAAAGGAGAATTAATGTGAAATATTCTAATATTTTGAACCACTTGAATAAATATTCTAATATTTTGACTTTTCAAAATAATTTTTTTTTCAATTAATCTTTTCAAAAATGATATTAATTTTAAGATAATAAATAAGTTTAATCAACAATAAGTCTTAATAAAAATATCGTTTGCATATATGCATTAAAAGACATTAAATTACCAAATGATATTTTCAATTTGTAAAAAAATGTAATTATTCTAATATTTTGAATATGAGCTGTATATATATACAGTATGACCACTAAGGTCCCTTCCCACCCTCTTAACTTCGGAACGGCTGCTGCTATATTCATAAAAGTGGTGTCTAGGTATAGTAAAGTAGCCATGCGCTACTGAATGAAACCACCTACCGCGCCACCTGGTGGAAAACTGCGGAGTTAGCATTCCTATCTCGAAAACAGAATGACATAGGGAAAAAAAGTGATTAACAAAGTTGTAGAAAATCATCGATTTAGTACGAAAAGATACCTTGTGGACATTAATGCAAAGAATAGAACGGTTAAAACGCGCACTTTACAATGGCGTCTAACCTTCTTTCTGGCGAGCACACCCAAGTAGCTCAAAACGGATTGCCGGAAATTGGCGAGGTTTGTTAGTATTGAAAAGACGGAGTAAATCGCCAAAGGACACAAAGGTTACCATATAGAGTGAATATTCGTATTACGGGCTATTAAAGATTAGAGGTTGTTAAAAATTTTATTACACACAAACACACACACACACACACACATATATATATATATATATATACATATATATATATATATATATATATATACATATATATATATATATATATATATATATATATATATATATATATATATACATATATATATATATATATATATATATACATATATATATATATATATATATATATATATATATATATATATATATATATATATATATATATATATACAGTTGGCTCTCTGTTTAACGACGCTCTACTTAACGACGATCTCTATTTAAAGACGATATTTCCCAGTCCCGGCCCCTCCGACGTTATGGGAAATGTTATTTTTCACAAATTCTGTTTAAGGGCGATTTCTACTTAAGGACGATTTTTCACGGTCCCTTGAAAGTCGTTAAACAGAGTATATATATATATATATATATATATATATATATATATATATATATATATATATATATATATATATATATATGTCTGTCAAAGTTTTGACGCATTTTGGTACCCTTTACTGCTTTCCCAAGTGATACAGACTGGGTTTAGCGCGCTTCCAAAATTATAACTCGCGACGCAGGACATCTGAAATTTTGCTTTCCGGAGGACCGTTATGGAGGACCGTAACCCTACGTTAAAACTATTCTAATAATCCTGCACGCAACAGAACTACGCGCCGGACGATGGTCGAATGGCTAAGGTGCACACCTACCGTACCAGAGCCTGTGGGTTCGAGCCCCCCCCCCCCCCGTTGGCATGGGTGTTTGTAGCATTTAGGAATCGGTCTAAACTGTAGATTCTGTTTAATTAGCCGTTGTCGAGTACCAAAAAAAAATTAAGGAAGACCCCTTTAGACAATCTCAACTTAATTCAGCAAATATACGCATTTCTTCGCAGCTAGGGAATGTACATGGATAGTGAAGCTATTGAATTTTGATCATTTTCGAAATGTCGAGATAATCTTGACTTTGAACGACATCTGAAGATTAATTCTGGTTTTACGTTGAAAAATAATCCGTATAACAAAGTTTCTGCTTAAAAAAAATTCTTATTTTTGGACGGAGATCGCAGATTTATTAACACGTTTTACGTTGAAAAATAATCCGCATAACAAAGTTTCTGTTTTAAAAAAAATTCTTATTATTTGACGGTGATCGCAGATTTATTAACACGTTTAATATAAAGTGCTCAGATTCTAAGTCATATGAGAAAATATTTTTGAACAACACGCTCAGAAACTTGTATATAACAGAATTAGGAATTTCTTCACAGTTT
The DNA here is from genome assembly GCA_907164885.2 of Dolomedes plantarius. Taxonomy (NCBI): domain Eukaryota; kingdom Metazoa; phylum Arthropoda; class Arachnida; order Araneae; family Dolomedidae; genus Dolomedes; species Dolomedes plantarius. Next base: position 60,399,131 of record OU015490.1, read on the forward strand.
TGGAAAATATATTGAATGCTAAACATCCGATCTTAGAATTTATCATATTTAAAATCCTGAAATCGTCTTTATTCAACAGCAAATTTTTACTTCAATGTAACTTGCTTGCCATTTTTTTTTCTTCTTTTCGTTTCTTTTGCATTTTGAGAAATGCATTCAAAAAGTTTTATTAAACTGCGTTACATGTGTAGTATGTGTTATATAGCAAGTTTTGTCTTATTAATTATATAAACTCATTTTCTCTATGGTGAAATGTATTTACTCGAAAAAGTGAAGCAATATTTTACTATAAACAGAAGTTTAGTTTATTTTTTACAATCTTTCGTCAATTTTTACCGAATTTCTTTTAATTAGAATTTCTCACGACTTTTGATATTTTACTAATTTAATTTCTATTTGAATAATTTTCTTCGCAACGAAGATTTTTTTCGTTAAACAAAGGCACAGCTGTGTTCTTGAGTTTTTGATAAACGCTTGGCTATTTTTGCATTTTCATAATCCGCAGAGTCCCTTATCGCAATATAAACTCAAATCAGTGGAAATGGGGAGCCTAAGTATCTAAAAAAATCAGCAAGGCATCAGGTAATGAGTAAATTTCTTCTATACCGCACATCCTCAGTCACGTGATCGAAGATAAAGGAAAAGATAATATCGATATCACCTGCAGCAGATGCAGCAGTGACCAGAAATGAAAACGGGGTCATTCTTTATTTTTTTTTCCTTTTCAGACAGGAAATCATCTACTTTTCATGAAGGACCCCCGAGTTTAGGTTGTGAGTGCTATTACACAATTTTATGACGCGGTTTATGGCTGTAATAGTCAACACATCTGGCCATGGAAAGATGAAGGTTCAGAATTCAGGTCTACCCTGAGAAACGGGGTACAAAACTGGAACTTGCTGTCTCAAACTTGGAATCTAACACACCATCTTTGATTTCCAAAACCGATGTTCTAACCAGTGGCGTAGCGAGCATAACTGGCGCCCGGGGCACGATACCTTTGTGGCGCCCCCCCCCCCTGAAAAACATATAGTAATATAATATATAGACCCTATATTGGCGCCCTCGATAAACATATAATAACATAATATATAGACCTTATATTGGCACTCCCCCCCCCCCGAAAAGCATATAGTAACATAATATATAGATCTTATGTTGGTGCCCTCCCCTAAAAACATATAGTAATATAATATATAGACCTTATATTGGCGCCCCCACAAAATAATATAGTAATATAATATATATACCTTATATTGGCGCCCTCCCCGAAAAACATATAGTAATATAATATATAGAACTTATATTGGGGCCCTCCCCTGAAAAACATATAGTAATATAATATATAGACCTTATATTGGCATCCACCTCGAAAACATATAGTAATATAATATATGGATCTTACATTGGCGCCCCTCTGCGAGTGGCGCCCGGGGCATGATAGACCCCCTTGCCTCCCCTTTGCTACGCCACTGGTTCTAACCTTAGAATTGCAAGTCTTTAACCAAAACATACGGCTACTGATGCACAGTAACGTTGCCAGAAAACGTTTTAAGGGTGGAAGGAAAGGGGGGGGGGTGACATTGTTTTAAACTCATGGCGCAACAGTCCGCTGTTGACCAAAGCCGGCGGTGTCCATCTCCACTTTCATTGCTTGGGGTGCCATACAGCATGTGTCTGAGTCAGGTGGTCAGATTGACGTGGGACCCCCAGAGTTTAGTTCCCAAGCATGCTTGGTCCTCATTTTATCGACCCACTCAAGGGATGAAAGGCTGAGTCGACCTTGCCCAGTCGCATCAGGGTCGAACCCTGGATCTGTGGCGTGGCAGTTTGAGGTGTGATATTGTTTTACGAAACATAAATTCACGGCCCATTTTGGTGAACATACCATAGACCTATTTTTTGGGGGGGGATCTCCGGCACTAACTTTGCTTACGTCTCAGCTGATGTGCATATTGGAAAGATCAATGCCAATCATGCCGAAAGCGTGCCAACTCAACGTGCCAACTCAACTCAGCGTGCCACCAACTCAAAGTGAAATTTAATTTGCCTCAGATGAAGAAATAATGATACATACTATAGGCCTAAAATGCTTCTTCATGTCGAAAATTTCAGATTTAGGACAGTTAAATTCAGATTAAGGCTGATAGGTTGTAGCCCTATTGGATTCGCTCAACTCACTGTTAACTTATAGAACAAAATTTTCCGATGATTGTCAACATGTACTTACAGATTCTTTTTATAAATTTTACTCCGTTAAAAAGAGAGAGACATTTTTTTACTCTGGTTATTGTCATGTAACCGACTCTCTCCCAGCCTTTCCGCATTGGAAACGAAGCGAAGGGAAGACAGGAGAGATTGTTTTGAATGCGTTGGAAGTAGAGCGCCGGCCAGCATTCGAATAAGGTTGATTTTTGGGTCTAGTACGACTTTCGTAGAAGTCCGAGTTGGAAGCTTGCGAAATTATAAGTGTTTTTATGTTTAAATGCAAATGTGATGTTTGTATGTGCGTAGTTTGTGCTGTCTAAGAAGAATAAAACTGCGTGTCATATTCAAAATCAGAGTTCCTTTATTCAATGACATCACGTGTATTTTATTCATCTATTGAAAGAAACGCCAATAATACAGGGTGTTTCATAAAGAATCATCCGATTTTTGAAAAATCATAATCATCTTTTAATCAGTTACGATAGAATAATGTATAGGCAAAATGAGGGGAATCTCGAGTTTCACGCTGTTGTCGACAAGTAGCGCTAACGCTCTTCTTTCGCCTGCCACTTCATTGTTTGTAAAGATGGGGACTACACAACAGAAATCATGTTGTGTTCCAGGCTTTGCGACATGTGAGTCTGTAGCAGCTGTTCAGGGTGATTTTCGTCGACAAAACCCTGGTAGCTTGAAGTTCCTACTTCTCAGAGCATTAGGCGATCGTATAAACCAGGGGTGGGCAGACTTTTCCAGGGTACGGGCTACTTTTAATTTTTTCAAGGTGTTACGGTCCACCCAGTGGCGTAGGTATGGTGAGCTAAAAAAAGGTCTACAATATTTTTTATAACCTAATAATAAATACGGAATATGTACTTACCTACATAACTACAATAAAGAAAAACTTTTTTTAAACCGCGTTTAAAGCAAAACGCAAGATATAAACATAATAATAATAATAACCTTAGGTCTTAGTAAAGGCGGTCACCCCAAAATGTCTTGGTGGTTCACCGGTCGATCGCGACCAACTTAATGCCCACCCCTGGTATAAACAATCCAATTGTCTGTGTGCGCGCAAAAGCCGTGGAAGCAGTGTATGCAGACGTGCTCGCAAAAGTTTGGGACGAATTTGCCTACCCTATAGACATATGTCGTGCATCCAAAGGTGGGCATATTGAGCACCTTTAATTTGGTTTGTAGAAAAACTTTATGATTAGCCATGCAATATAAAATTAATTTTAAGGCCGTCTGCACACGGAGCAACTCAAAACAAACTGATAACCGACTCCAATCACAAACCAGTCCTTGATGAGTCGCAACCTATGTAATTGAATGGAGCCACGCACATGGCGCAACTGGTTACAAACCCGTCCGACGGGTTTGTAATTGTCTAAAACTAAAATTGTCTAAAACTAAAATTGATTAATTAAATTTAATTAATGAATTAATATTTGAAAAACTGTATTAACATCAAGTGTCATCCACTAGAAGTTTAAAAAAATGTATTTGAACTTGAGTGGATGAATAAAAAGTACTTTTATTAACGATTGAAAATTTGAACAAGATATATATAGAGAGAGTGTGAACTAATAGTAGGAATTGTAAAAAAAAATCTGTCAACCCAAAATCTGTCACCGAAGATCATGATTGATCTTCTCCATAGGTTAACACTGAGTCGAGGGAATCCAGTACTGATACTACCCGGGTAATAAGACGATTCCTTAATCTTGATAAAATCCGTATTGCCAAGTAAGTTAGTTATACCTCCTTTAAAGGGACAGTGAACTTTAAAACCTAACTTTTTTTGTTTTGAATGGATTTGCTTGAAATTTGAATATGTGATTGGTACCATAGATATGTAAAAGTGATTAAAATTTAATGATGAAATATTAATAATTTATGAGTTATGAATTATGAATTATATCAATAATTGGCCTAATTAAAAATGTCCCATGCGTATTTCTTTTGCATATAATATGGTAATTTTTATTTACAGGATACCTTATAGAACTAACAATGAAACTTATTGCTTATTTTAAGCATTTATTAAAAACATAAATAGAAAAAAATAATAATAGTGAAAACACCCTTTTTATTTGGCAAAATACCTATAAATCATCTTTTCTAGTACAAAATTTAGAAATTCTGAGCTAAGAAGCATAATTTTTTTTAATAAGATTTATTTTATATACAGTTAAATATATAAAACTTAAATTTGAAAGGAATACGATAATTAGAAATACGCATGGGACATTTTAATTAGACCAATTATTGATATAATTATTAATTCATGATTCATAAATTATTAATATTTAATCATTAAATTTTAAACACTTTTACACATCTATGGTACTAATCACATGTTCAAATTTCAAGCAAATCCTTACAAAACAAAAAGTTAAGTTTGAAAGTCCACTGTCCCCTTAAAGTACAACGCAGTTCAATACTGTTACCAAATCCTGCAGTCAAAATTTAAGAAAGGCCAAAAAAAAAAAAAAAAAAAAAAATCGTCCGTGGCCCCGACGTGCCCCGTTGCACGTCCGCCCCACGTGCCTTTTTCCGAAACGATGTCCAGCTATCTGGCATCAGTAAATCACCAGAGGCACAACGGGGCGATAAAAACTGCTTCGCAAATTTAAAGCGGTGCGCAAACAGCTGCTGTACCCGTTTATCTCGGTTGCGAAAGCGCTTTGTTTGTAAATGGGAGATACGGGGAGGAGGTTTTAGGTACGAGGTACTTCGCGAGCACTCACTCACGCACGCACACGCGGTCTGTGTCGTCCGATCGCAAAAGGGTGGCGCAACGATCTTGTGGAAAGTTCCTCCGGCTTCTGATAATGGGGGACTCCTGAATCGTAAACTGGAGTGTCCGCTTCTAATTTTGAAGTGACATGCTGTCACTTGTGGTGAAATTCCCCGTTTAGCGTATATAAATACCGGAAGATAACGATACGCACACTAGATATTTAACGAAACACAACGGTCATGTAATAAGGTTGCCTTGGTAACTGTTGTTCATAATCGCATAAAACCTTTAAAAATCTTCATCTGATTTGGAACAGTAATTGCTGAAACCTTAACTTGCAAAATGGGATAATTGCTAACAAACTGGGCCAAAACATGGTGTGTATAGAAAAAAAAAACATGAAAACATTATGATTTTAATAATAGATTAAATAATATCCCCCCCCCCTCAAAAGTATAAAAAAGTTGATTACGGTATCACATAAAATTTATAGACAGCTTTAAAAAGCTTTATCTAATTTGGTAAAGGGAAAATAATAAATAATGCGTTTTAAGGCAATAAATAAAACTCTCATGTATGAAATTTCTCTCTGAATTTTAACCAATCAATTTTGCTTTGTTTAAATTTCCTTAACATGTTTATTAAAAAATTTATGTCTGGATAATATGTTAGTTCATATTTTATTTACGTTGGGTAAATTTATTTATCATATAATTATTTGCCACCTATTAATACCTGTGCATATTTAATTAATGATCATTAATATTTGATTATATTAATTATAATTAATTATCTGTTTGTCGTAAATTAATTTGTTGCTATTTAATTAAATTTTTAATTAATTTATTTTATAAATTTTATTGCATAATCTTCCATGTTTTTCTCTGTGTTTACCTTAATTTCACATTTATTTATTAGCTTATCTTACCTTGTATTAACGTTTAAGTAATAATATTTATACAATAATTTTTATCGTCTCTTCACTTTATCACGTTCAGATTTCTTTTTTTGTCTGCACTTCCTTTCGTTCTCTAATTTTTTTATTTTTACTCTCCCCATTAAATTTTACTTTTCTGTCGCTTGGCACAAACCCCCATCTCCCCTGATTTTCTTATTATGCCAACTGGCAACGTCGCTAACCATCTATGTGACGTGACAGCTGTTTTCCTACTTGCATCATTGATTTCGTAAGACCCCCTATCGGATCTCGAGTTCAAAGAAATTTGTAGCTCTGAAATCGCAGGACAAGTAAATAGCGCCCATTTTGTAACCCTTTCTCACAAGACCTGGTGCATGTGCATCTGTTTTCCCCAATCGGAAACTTAAAAATGCTTCGTCATCATCACGACTCTTTCCTGTATTATAAGGGCCATGAAAGTCATAAAATGGCAACAAGGCCTTCTATGCTCTCTTTGGGCAAATAGAGTCAAAGTACTTTAACATTTAGCTTACGGGGCCCAGTTTTTCCGATTCCCTCTTGAGAACGGGAAATTTCATACCCCCATACCCCCTTTGTAAGAACGACCATTTAGGCGTTATATATATATATATATATATATATATATATATATATATATATATATATATATATATATATATATATATATATAATATACATATATATATATAATATACATATATATATATATATATATATATATAATATACATATATATATATATATATATATATATATGTGTGTGTGTGTGTGTATATATATACATTCTTGGACCCGTATTCTTGCGATACATCCTATCCCACCCCGTAAGGTAAATGTTAAGGCAAGGGGCTCGGTATAGCCTAGTGGTGTGGTAGAGTTGGGACTGCTCAGTTAGAATCCCGAAGAACGGCATCTGGTGCTCTGGTGTCTAAGCCTCTGGTACTATGGTGTTAAATCCGCTGACCTGAAAGTCCATCTATGAGGTCAGAAAGGGTGGGAGAGGGTGCGATCTCCGCAGATGTCGCCATAGGAATGCTAAGTCCAAATTTAGGGGGAGTGTTGTGGGTTCACCTATAAGGTGCCCCCAGTTGAAAGCAACCAACTATTCTCGTGAATTTAGGTGCGAATGTCTTCATTGACAAGTGCCCCGCATCGGCAAACAAAAGCAACAACAACTTTAAGGCAATCAATCATCCAACGGAGCTTGCGCAATATGGATGGATGAATGTCATTCGAAATACTTTGGAGAATACATGGCTGCTCTTTCTGAGCTATACTATAATTTCCAGGAGAAAAGGAACCTCGTGGCTGCTATGTAGTAGCCCTATTGGATTCGCTGGGCTCAGTGTTAACCAATAAAGAAAATGATTCCAAGGATTGTCGACTTGGAGTGAAAGATTTGTTAAAAATCGTATTTTGTAATAAGGGAAGATTTTTTTTTAAAATTTGAATAATTCGGAGGAAAATGTGGTACTATATTGTGTTTTAACCGCACGTCATTTTCTTTGGTGGACGAAATTTCTGAAAATGAAAAAGATGGCAGACTAAAAAATTTCTTTCTTTAATACCAGTTTTAAAAAAATCTTCCCATTCAAGTCGACAATCCTTAGAAAAATTTTCTTCCTAGGTTAACACTGAGCTGAGCCAATCCAATAGATGCTACTACACAGCATCCTTAAGGTTCCTTCATTAGTCCATTCATCGCTCTTTAAACGTGATACAAAGTTGTCCCCTGGCATTTCGAACAGTTTTACAAGCAGAGTTTCAGAAAGAATATGCCAGATGTAAATAAATTTGCAGAGAACATCTCCTAATGAGAGGTATTTTTTTATGCAAAAGTAGGTATCTCCGGTCGCAAATTGACCCAATTTTTGAACTTATGGCTACAAACTTAACTACAGGAACTCCGCCCTAACTATTCGAGCTTAAAACTGACTATCAGATATCTCACAGTTAACCTGATCGGATGACTGAGGTGAACTGTAATGTCGGCCGAGTTTGCCCTCGTCGGCTGAAACATGGTCTTGGAATGAGACTGGTTTCAGTAGTATAAATTATTCAGTTACAGCTCGTCATAGACATCAAATATCACTTGGTGACATTATAGCGTTTCTCGGTTTACAGTTATTTGAATCTCAAACTACCCCACAAGGACAAATATGACTGGGAAACTTTGCTGGTTTGTAAATAGAGCGATAGATCCTTTTAAATTTGAAAAAAAAAACCACAACGAAGATACTTTATATATATATATATACTCATGTCCATAAATTAAGGATAATTCAGAATCACACGGAAATCGAACTCTAAAGTAAAACTTTCACCTGTAGAATTATTACACACATCTTCAAGAGAAATATGCAAATTACAGGAAGCCACCAGTTGACGCTGATAGTACGTCACAATGACGAGAGTGTAAGAGAGGGGTATATAATAGGAATGGTGGCAAAGAAGTAAAATCGTTCACAAGCGTTCTGTAAGCAGCCCAGGGCCATAACCGAATTGTTATGACACAGAGGACGCATGTGGATGATTTTTTACATGGTAGAATTATCGGCCGCCCGGAATGTGGGCGTACTCAGATGGAAGTATCTGAGGAACTTCGAATTTCCCAAAGTCTCATCTCTAGGCTTTGGCAACGATTCCAAGATGATGGAAATGTCAGTAGACGTTACTGTGCACCCCGAGTTACAACGCCGAATGAAGACCGGTATTTGGCAGTAACTGCCAAAAGAAGCACAGCATCCGACCTGTCTCGTCAGCTATCTGCAGCCACGGGTACCACAGTTTCAAGGCAAACTGTGTACAGACATTCGGGAAATATTAGTCTATATGCTCGCAGGCCTGTCACCTGTGTTCCGCTCACTGCAACTCACTGTCGGCATTGATCAGCCTGGAGAAGAGAACATGCAATGTGGACATCATCACATTGGCTTGTTTGATGTTTTCCGACGAGTCCAGGTTTAGCTTTCAGTCTGATTCAAGTCAGACTTTCGTATGGAGAACGCCAGGTTCCCGTTACCACCAAGACAACATCACTGAACGACACCGTTAAAGTGGTGCAGGATTGCTCGTTTGGGGTGGAATTATACTGGGCTCCAGAACAGATCTGCATGTTCAAATCGGAACCATGAATGGCCACATTTATCGGGACATCATTCTGGAACAACATGTACGTTTGTTTTGGGGTGCCATGGGCGCATAATTTGCGTTTATGGATGACAACGCCCGTCCTCACCGAGCAAACATCGAAAACGAATGCTTTCAATTTGAGTATATCACCCGTATGGAACGGCCAGCATTCTCACCTGACTTGAATCCGATAGAGCATGTGTGAGATATGCTGGTCCGATGAGTTGCAGCCCGTCAACCACCTCCTACATGTGTACCGGAACTTGGGAGAGCATTGCTTGCTGAGTGGAATAATCTTCCCCAAGATCAGCTGGATAATTTGATACACAGCATGCCTAGGCGTTGTACGGACTGTATTTCATCGCATGGGAGACATACAATGTATTAACCATCATACCAACCATGTAATATTAAGTTTTTGGTAAACAGATATTTTTTGCAATTGCTCCAGGGAGCAAAAATCGTAGTTTTTATGAATGCTATCATACATACACCATCTTTTTTGTTCTTTATCTTTTGTTTAATAAATGGGCTTTATTATTATTTTTTTTTATTCTTTTTTTTCAATGCGGAGGCACTTGTCGTAAAACTTTCGCCTATACTACGTTTAAGGCAAGAATCACATCACCTCAGGTCCCAGGTGATCGAAAATCCGAGGTGCTCAAACAGTCACCTTCAAGCTCTGCTACCAAACTTACGCTAAACACCTTCAATTCAAAGTGGATGCTAACATTATGTAACCCATTGCCCCAAATATATATGGTAAAAATTCATTTATTTTATCAATTTTACCGGTAGATATTTTGTTTTTTGGTTTTATCAATTTTACTAGTATATATTTTGAGTTATTGTCAAAAACGTGTTTGTGGCCTTAATTTTGGACACCAGTATGTGTATATGCACTGCCCTCCAAAAGTTTTAGTACAACATGTTTTTTGAAGCTTACCATTGAAATAAAAGCAGTAACAATAAAATTCATAGTGTATATGAAAGATAATATCGAACTTTAATAATACTTATACAAAAAAAACCTTGGTCACCCCTTTCATTTTAAAGAATTGTCACTTATATAAGTGTAAGAGAAAATGCGGAAAAATCAAACTTTCCTGACTTTTCGTGTAAGCATTGTGCATGATTGTTTATTTTTAATTTTTGTTAGCAATGTCGTTGACAGTACCCAGGAGAGTCTACCAATGTCTCAGAGAAGTCGTTTACCCGATTCATTAAGGTGGCGGGTCATCGGATATATGGAAATGGGATTATCACAAGCTGATGATGCTAGACGTCTCAATGTGTCTTGAAGTGTGGTCCAAAGACTGTCGAATCAGTTTACATGAGAAGTTTCTGTGTCTAGAAGACATGTTTCAGGCTGACCACGAGTTATAACACCTGCGGGAGATCGCTTTCTAGCTCTTTCGGCCCGAAGAAGGAGAAGCATTACTGTGCCTCAGCTTGTTTCAGATTCTTTTATTGCTTGAGGAACAAGAATATCCGCTACCACGGTGCGAAGACGCCTTTACAATTGTGGTCTCTATGCAAGGCGACCAGTTGTGTGCGTCCTACTTAACCGACGACAGAGAAGTGCCCGTTTATGCTGGACAAGAGAACACGTTTCTTGGACCAGACAGCAATGGGCTTCTGTACACTTCCCAGATTAGTCCAAGTTCACGCTAGGGAACGATTAAGGGCGTCTGCTGATCTGGAGGGAACAAGGCACCAGATACAACCAATCCAACATTGCTGAAAGAAACAGTTACAGTGGTGGTGGAATCATGGTTTGGGCAGGAATCTCTCTCGGTGATCACAATGACCTGCACGTGTTCCATAGAGGAACTCTGACTGGTGTAAGATATCGGGACGAGATCCTTTATCAATATGTCCGCCCATATGCCACTGCTATTGGCAACGAATTCATTCTAATGGATGATAATGCATGACCTCACCGAGCTCTGCTTGTAGAGGATTATCTTGGGGGTTACGGTTTGGAGCGAATGGAATGGCTAGCTTGATCTTCAGACCTGAATCTGATAGCGCATGTTTGGCACTACCTTGGCAGACACGTTGCTGCTTTAAGTCCTCCTCCAAGTTCGTTACATGAGCTGGAACAAGGTTTACTCCGTGTCTGCGCTTCCCATTTCGGTGTTCTACAACTTAATTGGTAGCATGGAAAGTTAGGGCCTGTTCACATAGGAGTCCGTTGCGTTGCGTTAAGGGAAAGATGACGTTGAGACGAAAATAAACCAATCATAGGAGTTAAAAACTTCATTGCTAATCGTTTGGAAGTTGTGAAAGGTGTGTAACAGAGAATATACCATCCTCACCTGGGGACTTACGTGTTTTGAGACACTTAAGTGAACTCCTTAATTCGTTTGAGTTAATAGGGGCGTTGAAGATAGATAAGTTATTTTCCAATGGAATCCCTGCGTTTACTTTATATTTTAAATTTTGAATAACTTTCCTAGATTGGCTTCTTGTGAAATGTCCTTTTTTCTGTGAGTCAGAAAAAACTGCACAAATGAATTAGCAACTTTATAGTCGGAGGTAATAGCTCTATTTTTAAAAAGAAAAGGCCGTTTAGGACCTTCGGCGTGATCATTATTAAGCTTCGATAAAAAGGTGAACGCCCTTTTTCCGTCCCTTTGAAAATCCAAATTTGAAATGAATTCGCCAAAAGTGGAACGTTTTTCCTGCAGAAGAGTTTTCTTGAAAACAGCAGCCTGACGTCTCCAGGCCTGAACGTCCTGTGATCGTCCATTCAGATCAGCACGGCGTCTGAACCTGTCACGCTTCAACTTTAGTTCCTTTAGATTGGATGACCAGAAGCATTTATACCTCGCGACCTTACCTCTTGGGATACTTTTCTTCGCACACGAGTTAATTTTATGCCCGATTTTCTTGCACAGCCTCTCGATATTTTGATCGAAGTCTAGACAACTGGAATCCAACTCTGTCCAGGAGAGATTCAAAGACTTTCCACCTGGCCTTTCTAAAATTCCAGGAAGTCCTAGATACAGATTATATATATATATATATATATATATATATATATATATATATATATATATATATATATATATATATATATATATATATATATATATATATACATATACATATACATATACATACATACAGTGAAGTTGCATTCGCTCAGTTTATCAACTTGGACTTAAAGAATTTTTTCAAAAGTTGTACTCGTTATAGAGAAAGAAATTTTTGACCCGGATATCTTTCTCATTCTTTAAGAGAAACGTCAACACTATTTTTAAATTTGAATGACTCGGGGAAAAGTGTGGTTCACTCTGTTTTAAAAGCACATAATTTTCTTTTGGCGAATGACATTTCTAAAATGAGTAAGATAACAGGGTAAAAAATTTCTTTCTCTATTACGGAGTAAATAAAAAAGAATCTTTCAATCTAAGTCGACAATCATTAGAAACATTTTCTCCATGGGTTAAAACTGAGGTGAGAGAGTCCAATAAGTCTACTATCTCTTTTGTTAAAGAGACTTAGTCTGCGAGGTTAGACATTAACATGGCAAGTATTATCGACAGATTTTCCCATCCAAACTTCCACCTTAATCTGCCCGACATGCACTTTGTCAATGGTCCAGCCCACAGCGTACGTTTAACTCGGGGCAGCTCAGCGCCGAAAGGGTCAAAACTCGATCTGAATAGCATCTCCCTTTCGGCCGGAAATATTTGCCGCGGTAATGAGGATGTCTCGAGTTGAGTTGAGAGAGCGAGCGTCGTGTGCCTCCAAGAAATACGACCGACACGACGTCTGGAGATACCAGGCTCTCCATTGTTACTTAAATGTAACAGAAAGTGACGTGACAAAAGCGGCCGAAATTGCTGGCTCTTTTTTTTATTATTTTCTTCTTTATAAAAAAAAATAAAGAAAATAAATAAAGAAATCTCTTATCTCCGCTTTTTTTTATTTCAAGGGCGCCGGGTTGAATAACGAGGCGGCGAAAGCTTTCGGTTTTTATCAGGGGGCGAAATCTACGCTATCATTCCGAGACTGGTTTTCGCCGGAGATGCGAGGCGGGATTCATTGATGAACTGACGCACGGACTCGCAGACGCATAACATTGGAGATATTGTGGGGTTTTTTTTAATACGACGCCAAAAAAATCTATCCACCTAAAATGGTGTTTAACATGCCTTATCGAGGAATGCAATCGGTAGGGCGATATTAATTTTAAAATGCACTTTAGTACTTTTGAAGAGATTATAGAGGATGGTTTATGAGGGGGGGGGAGTTAAAAAGGTACAATGTTTATTATGCACACTGAAGATATTGTTTAATACGACGCCAAAACTGTCCACCTAAAAATAGAGTTTAAGTGCTTTATCTAGGAATCGCAGCAATGCAATCAGTAGAGCGATATTAATTTAAAATGCACTTTATTTTTGAAGAGATAAGTGGGTGGTTTATGGGGAAAAGTTAAAATTATTTAATGTATTACTTACGTTACTTACGATGGAATAAATGAACTGTTTACAGCAAAAGTTAAAAAGGTACAACTTTTGATATGCAAGTGTGCAACATCTCCAGAAACAGAGGATGACTTTACGGCAGGTGAAGTCTTCCCCTGGTTCTGGTACAACTTTTGATATGCATGTGTGCAACATCTCCAGAACCAGAGGAAGACTTTACGGCAGGTGAAGTCTTCCTCTGGTTCTGGTACAACTTTTGATATCCATGAGTGCAACATCTCCAGAACCAGAGGAAAACTTTACGGCAGGTGAAGTCTTCCCCTGGTTCTGGTACAACTTTTGATATGCATGTGTGCAACATCTCCAGAACCAGAGGAAGACTTTACGGCAGGTGAAGTCTTCCTCTGGTTCTGGTACAACTTTTGATATCCATGTGTGCAACATCTCCAGAACCAGAGGAAGACTTTACGGCAGCTGAAGTCTTGGGTTGTAGTCGTTTGCTTCAGCGGTTAGCAACTGAGTGAGTACACTCCAGTTAAGAAGACTAATAATTTTATATACATGCACTTTACTTAAGAAGGAATAATGGGATACTCTGATGTAACAGGTCCAGCGTACACTACAACCTTGGACCAAACCAACGCCTTCCTTATAGGCTTCCAAGCAAGGCTTGTCGTTAAGTAGGCGTCTCATAACAGGAGCGAAACCTATCACAAAGGCTATTGGGTAAGCTGGATATACACTGCTGGCCACCCAAATTGCAACACCAAGAAAGACAAGAGATATCACAACAAAATTTATTTTGTAGATAACATGTTGACCAAGTATCAAATGATTAAATTTATAGACTTCTGTGAAGTGTGGTTCCTGCCAAAATCAGTAGCCAGAGTAGCCGCCATTGTTGGAGATCACCGCTGCCACACGCCTCGGCATTGATTCAAAGAGACTTTGGATGAGTTCTTGGGGTACAGCAGACCAAGCAGCTTCCACACGTTGCCAAAGTTGATCTGCTGTGGCAGCTGGGGATGGAATCTGGGTCAATCGTAGAGCAACCATGGACCACATGTTTTCTATCGGCGAAAGATCCGGAGAGCGAGGCGGCCAGGGAAGCAATTCAATCTGGCGATTGACGAAGAACCGTTGGACAATGCGTGCCACGTGTGGTCGCGCATTATCCTGTTGAAATATGGCTGTGGGCAAGCCCTGAAGGTAAAGAAGGACAACTGGCTCCAACACCTCGGAGATGTAGCGCTGGCTGTTTAAAGTACCGGCAATGCGTACTAGAGGTGTGCGAGAGTGATATCCAATACCGCCCCATACCATAATACCCGGTGCAGGACCAGTGTGGCGGTGCATAACGCAGCTTTTCAGCATCCTCTCTTCACGGTGTCTCCAGACTTGAATGCGACCAACCTGGTGTTGCAGACAGAAGCGTGACTCGTCAGTAAAGACAATTTCATTCCATTCTGCCGTCCACATCCTTCTGTCATAGCACCATTGGCGGCGGAGACGTCTGTGGTTCTGCGTCAAGGGTAGACAAAGCAATGGAAGTCTTGCGGACAGACCACTCTGCTGTAAACGGCGTCGAATGGTACGCGCAGACACTGGATGATGCGTTACAGACTGCATGTGCTGTCTGTAACGCATATCATCAGGGTATTGCATTTACAGTGGCCAGCAGTGTATATATATATATATAAAACAGTTCCGTGACTGACTCACTTATATCCCTTAAAATATCCCTTTTTATGAATGTATTTTTTTTACATCAATTGTATACATTGATCGTCGTATTTATTATATATATATATATATATATATATATATATATATATATATGTATATTTATTTTTTTGGCATTAATTTCATACATTGACCGTTGTATTTAATTTGAATGTACTCCGTAGCGAAGTGCGGGTTTTCAGCTAATATATATATATATATATATATATATATATATATATATATATAATAACACCTACTAATTTATTAAAGACTGTATGTACATTTCTTCCGACATTCATATATAAAAACAAGTTTTTTAAAATTTTTCTATTTATTGGGAAGATTTTTATTCTATAAAGGATGCGATAATGTACTAAAATAACACTTTTTTCATTTCCTGGGATTACGAATACAGTG